>JAGQAX010000014.1:9836053-10315073 GCA_019142605.1 Cephalopholis sonnerati | reverse complement strand
TCAGCATGGCTGACATTGTACCTGTTGCCGCCGTTTACTTGCTGTGGAAGTCCCACAAGCGCCGTACAACCAAGCGTCGTCGGTTTTGTGTCCACAATATACTCCAGATGCGCACTGATCTCGGCGAGTACCACCGGCTTTTCCAGGAGCTGCGTCTGGACCAGCCGCTTTCAACGGTATACGCGGCTGACCACGGCCCAGTTTGACAAGCTGCTGGCGAGAATTGGAGGCAGGATTGCCCGGTTGGACACCAACTACAGGCGCGCCATCCCAGCTGAGGAGTGCCTGGCTATTTTGCTCTTTTAAGAGCCACCCACACAAACATAAAGAGCATAATTCCTACAATATTGTGTGCAATGCAAACATACACCAAGACGTTTTTTTTTTTTTTTACGAGTAACTCCATCCTTATATTTAGCATAACTACAACAATAACACTATCACGCAACAGCAAAGTAAATATATTAATTAATTCAGTGCATACATACAACATAAATAATAAATACATTACAGTTCTGTAATGTATTCATTATTTCAAAACATGGATGAAAGAAAACTATTTTCTATCGACCGCGTCTTGTATTTCTATCGAGGAAACGTTATTTCGGGATATCATTATGTTTTATCGCCCAGCCCGACAGTGACATATGCCCGTTCATTCATGAGAAATCATACCGCAACACTCTCAATCAAACAAGGTGGGCGATGACAAATCTGCGGCACTACTGTACAGTAGTTCACTAAAAACACACCGGCAGCAGCGCCCACTGATCTGTACTGAGACTGTTGTTGTTATATTGTTATTGTTATATATTTACCTATTTTGAGAAACATTTTCGTTTTCAAATAAATATTTGGAAACGAAAATTTATGTTTTGGTGTACTCTGGCGAGGTTTTCTGATATTTTTTTACCAGAATCTGTAGACGGTGCATCTGGAGACGGTGTGGGCGTGCTGCTGCTGTCTACTGGTGTTTTCGCTGTTGAGATTCATTACATTCAGGTTTTTGCTACACCATTGTATGTTCTTTGCGTTTTACATGGATGGATGAAAAGTGTTTGACAGTACAACAATTGTTCTACCTGGACATGACATGCGAGCTCTGCCAGAGACCAGTGTGACTTCTGCACTGGACTGACCAGCAGCTATCGGGAGGAGATCAGTTCGCAGTGTTATAGATATTTTGTCAGACATTATATATAAGTATGAACAATAACAAAAATAACAATAATATAACAATATAACAATAACAAAAAATCATAACTGCGGGAAAACAACCCTGCGAAATGTGTCATTTTCACGGCGGTCTGTGGAGGTAGCTATAAATACTCATAAATCTTATGTGTTTTATTTTAGGACCGTATAAGCTTCAGAAAACGTACAAGACACATATTTAGGATAAGTCATAGAAGGAGAGGATTGGAGATTTTTTTTAAACAGAGTTATTTGAATTATAAAAACCCAAACGGTCTGTCAGACCGTCTTGGCGGTTCTAGTGTTAAACACACACCGGCAGCAGTGCCCACTGATCTGTACTGAGACTGTTGTTATTCTGTCATGTGAGTTAAATGACTGCTGTGTGGAAAACCGCTGTCCGTAATCGAGGTGCAGACGGATGATTTTGAAAAGAGAGAGTGAGAGGATGTGGCCGTAGCCGCCCTGACGACCCTGCTGTTTCGTTACATTTTCTCATTGAAAAACTATAGAAATGGCATTTAGATGATGTTCTGTATAATAAATGAAGTGAAATAATAAAAAATCGGTTATAATAATCAACCTCTCAAGTGATCAAATTGACTCGGGACCAACGTGATCACAGTTTCCACTGTATTTGCTAGTGTGTTTCTTTTGAATGTCTATCACACAACATTAAAAAAACTTATCGTTAACCCCGATCTGTTTGCTTATGTCCCTCCACACAAGTTCTTGGGTGTGCGTTTTTTTATAATCATTTATTGTGTGGTCCCACAGGATCCTGTGGGACCACACAAGGACAATTAATCTGTCCACGTCCACTGCCATGTCAGCGTATCCAGAAGTTATTTGCTCTTTATACTCTCAGGACCGGCGGATGGTCTCAGTTGTTGTCATAGTTACACATACGGAAGCACAGAGCCCTGCGGCAGCCAATCAGCGTTGAGCGACAAGCGACTGACAAGAAGAGAGAGAACGTTGATTTGGGATTTCTCAACTGAGCGACAGAGCGATTTATCGCTCTGTCGCTCTGTCGCTGTCACTCGGAGCCTGAGCGATTTTTCGCCTGAGCGATTAATCGCTCAGTCGCTCATTTGCATTGACTTAATATGTAAATGAGTCGCTAGCGACAAAAATAAAAGGTCCGGTGTGAACGCACCTTAAGAACTGCTTGGACCCCTGAATCTTGTAAGATCTTTGACTCTTGACTCCACATATTGTTTTTGTTTGTTTGCCCTTTGTTTCTGTATTTGTTCATTTCTTTTATGCTTGTGAAGCACTTTGGTCAACTCTGATTGTTTTTAGATGTGCTATATAAATAAATTTGACCTTGACCTTGACCTTTTTTTCATCATCTTTTTTAGGCACCTAATATGGGTGTTTTGAGGTGACCTAACACTGTATTTTTGGCGTCTTTTTTTTTAGCTACCAAAGCTATTTTTGTGGCGTTTTTTAGACACCAAACATGGGTGTTTTGTCATGAACCACTGCTATCTTTCCAGCAGCTTTTTTTTCTGGCTACCTGTTGCTGTTTTTCCAGCAGCTTTTGAGAACCCAACATAGGTGCTTCGTAGTGACCCACTGCCAGTGGCATTTTTAGTTACCAGTCTCTTTTTTTCATCAGCTTTTGAGCTACCCATCACTGTTTTAATTGCTCTTTTTTTCATCATCTTTTGTAGGCACCTAACTTGGGTGATTTGTAGCGACCAAACACTGTCTTTCCAGTGGCTTTTTTAGATGTGCATAGCTATTTTTCCAATCTCTTTTAGCACATGGGTATTTTGTAGCGACCCACTGCTGTTTTCCCAGTTGCTTCTTTAGTTATCTATCCCTTTTTTTCAGCAGCTTTTTAGTCACCTGTTGCTGTTTTTTCCGGCTTTTTAGGCACCAAACAGGTGTTTGTAGCAATTCAACAATGTTTTTCCAGCTGCTTTTTAAGCTACCTATAGATATGTCTTCCAGTGCTTTTTTGGCACCAAACATGGGTGTTTTGGTAGCGATCCACTGCTGTTTTTCCAGCAGTTTTTTTTTAGCTACCTGTCACTGTTTTTCCAGCAGCTTTTGTAGAAACCTAACATTGATGCTTTAAAGCAAACCACTGCTGTTTTTTCAGCTGCTTCTTAGACACCATACAGGTGTTTTGTAGTAACCCACTTCTGTTCTTCTTTTTGGTCACCTGTCCCTTTTTTCCCAGCAGCTTTTTAGTAATCTACCACTGTTTACCAGCTTTTTAGGCACCAAACATGGGTGTTTTGTAGTGATTCACTGCTGTTTTTTTCAGCAGCTTTTTTTAGCTACCTGTCCCTTTTTTCAGCAGGTTTTTAGCTACCCATTGTTGTTTCCCAGCACCTTTTTATGCACCAGACATGGGTGTTTTGTAAAAACCCAGTGTTGTTTTTCCAGCAGCTTTTTAGGCGTGAAATGTGGGTATTTTCTTACTGACCTGTGACTGTGTTTCCAGCAGCTTTTTGGCACAAAAAGTGATTGTCTTTTTACTGAAACATGGCTGCTGGTCCTGCCAGAACAGTGTTTTGAAAAGCAGTTGTTTTTTAATAAGACATTGCTTAAGGGCTAAGAGCTTTTGAAACTTGGTCCAAATATTATCAATAAGATATTTAAGCCTTGATTTCATTTTTACATCAAAAAGCTATGTAGCTTCCACAAACATGTCATATTTGCAAATAGGAAAATGAATGCTTTCACATAGACACCCCAGCATTTTTGTAATAACACAACTTAATTTTAAGCTAGGTTAGAATCATTGGGTGTAATGACATTTGATAAACACTCTTTTAGCACTTGACAATGTCAAGGTTAAGTGATATAAAGAACGAGTTCTGCAGCGTTGTATTCGTCCAGACATAAACACTTCCAAAATTCAAGCTGTGAAAGAGAAAGCTGAAATTGTCACATAAGATTGATTGTTTTTAGTTGACAGGGTGCCAATTGGCTGTTTGTCTGCTTAAAATGTGAAAACACTTGGGAAATGTTAACCTCTCTGTTCAGGCTCAGGTAATGTAGCTTAGTTACTACACTGCAGCTCTAAGCCACAAGTCTCATCCTCATTGGCTGAATATCCTGCTAATCCAGCGTTTACCCTCATGCATCCTGCTGAGATCATCAGTGATGTTTGATGGGCTCCTCTAATGGGGACTTTTAGATTAAGCCTCACCTCACACTGGGTCTTTTTTTAGTAACTGATGCCACAGGTTTTTGGCTCAAGCCTGGTGACATCATACAGCGACATCACTGTTACGCAGCCCTGGTTGGCTCTGTGGTTCATCCATAAGTCAAACACAGACAAGTTTAAGGCCTGCAGAGTCCATTATCAGTGTCCTTTAAGGGAAACTTTAGTAATGTCAGCATGAATCCCATTTTCCCATGTTTTTGTGTCTAAGTAATGGGAAAGACCATTTTTGAAACTGGTTGCGTATTGAGCAAGAGTGCTGTAACTGTAGCATAGAAACAGACTGCAATATTAATACTCAGGGCAGATGCGCCCCACCTTTTAGTGGATGTACGTCCACTAAAAGTGCTGGTTTTTGAAACGTACAAATGTAATGTATCCATGGGTTGCAGAACATACAATGCCAACATTTTCTTCTGGATACTGGGAATGATGCTACCACGTACTGCGCCCTGGTAATGTGCAGATACGTGAGTCATAATGTTATATAACATCCAGAATACTATTAATTAAAGAAAAAAACTAATTTTTTTCTTTCATGCGTTTCACATATAAACTTTTATAAAGTCTTCATATATAAATCTACTGCGGTTTCATCTGTTCTTGTCTGGTCTAAAAGACCTACATACTGTCTTCCACGTTATCTTATCCACTTCCTGTCTTGACAAAGTGGGCTAAGAGTGTCCCGTAATGTAGAAGCTGAAGGTAGAGGGGGGGTTTGTTGTGTGCACGGTTTGTACTCCTTCTTCCCTCCTGAGCTCGTTACCACAGGGAGTTATCAGGAAGTCAGCTGGGCGTCTTCTGTCACAGTTCGTTAACCCGGATTACAGGCCGGCACTTAGTGAGAGAGCGAGGAAAGAAGAAACACACAGGCTCTTTACTAACACTGGGTAATAATGTCCCATCAACTAATAAAACAACAAAACAATTTTCACTTTTAGTTTAAGCAGCTCTAACAGAAAAGAAATAAGCATAAACAACACAAAATGCAAAGAAAACAGCATTAACCAAAACCATAAGTGATTACCAAGGAAAACTTATACATGGTGCTTTGGCTTAAAACAATGGTCAGGTGTCCATATGTACTGCACACTGAAACACCTTCCATTCATACTGGCCATTAAAAAACCCTTTGTTTTTATGTTAGTAGATTAATAAATATACCGATTCTGAATATATAAAAAAGTGGGGTAGCAAGCAAGATGCCTGCCAAACTTCAGACTAATGTTTGAGACTGACAGTGAGTCATCACTGCATTTCCAGCTGCTTTTTAGTCACCAAACGTGGGGTTTTTAGAGACCTGTCACTGTGTGTCCTGCTGGGACAGGGCTATGAAAAGTGTTTGTTTCTTCTGAGATATTGCTGAGTTTCCAGCAGTCACTGTGCCACCAAAAACAGGTATTTTAAGCCAAAACACGATCATTTCTTACCCTAGGTGTTTTTTTTTTTTTGTTTTTGTTTTTGCCTTAACCTAAACCCACGTTAATAACAGTATTGTTAAACTAAAAGAAACGTAAAGTTTCAATGTATCCTTTACATGATAAAGAACAATGCCAACATTTATTCTGGTTAAGAAGTTGGGAGAAACACACCAAGAAAAGATTCTCTGAGAATAAAACAGAAATTTCAGAGAAAAGCTAAACTTGAAAAGTTAAAGAAATGTTCCCTTTACAAATTTCTCTATTGTTTTATTGTTTGTACTGCTTCTGTGTGTTTTTTGTTCCCACAGCCAATGAATTCCATTTGCTGAATGATGAAGTTAAATTTCATTTGTCAAAGCTTGAAATACAAATTGTTTCATGATAAACATAGTATTTCCAAGAGGTGTGGACTCAAGTAGCTCAAGTTGGACGCGAGTCAGATTTGAGTCTCAGATCTGATGACTTTAGACTTGACTTGCAACTCAACTTCAACACTGATGACTCATGACTTCACTGAGACTTGAGCCTTTTTAATTTGAAAATACTCGATACTTTACCCGAAGCCCAAAGATTAAAAAGTATGTTATTTAAAAAGTGTGCCACAAATCAATTAATTTCCTTTCATTCCTGAATTAACTAATATTATTGCTATGAATTCCCTGCAAGTCAACACTTCATTCCCAGATCCACATTGTTTGAACCAATCCAACAGCCATCAGTCACATTGCAGGAGAGAACCCTGAAGAACTAATGTTACGTTACTGAGCACCAGTTGAAAAAAATTATGCCAAGCATAATTTTGTTCACGCACAAAAACTACATGATCGTCAACAAAAAATGAACTTCAGTGCATAAAACCTGCAGGTTGAAAATTACAACTTCAAACAAACTTTTTGTCAACAAATATATAGAAATTTTAAAAAGCATTCATGATTGTTATAAATTTAATGTATTACTACTCTGTTGTTAAAATGCCATTACATGTGATGAGGAGCATTTAATGACTTGTTTAGGACTCAAACAACCTCTGGAATTTTCCAAGGGGAACAATGTTCCTAGCAATGTAAGAGAAATTCAAGTTATAGTAAATTATTTTTTTTTCTTGTACAGTGAATGGAAGAGAGTTAATCAGAAAGAAATCGCTTGTAATTTTTTGCCTTCATGTTCTGTCAATTACCAAAGCCTTAATTTGTTCTCTCAACATGAGCCCTGCAGACTCCCATCAAGTGTAGACTGACAGTAACAGACTGACTGTAGGTTGCTTGTGTTAGTGGTGCCATCTGCTGAGCAACAACGACAACAACAAAAACATGGATGAAAAGGGGGACATTACACACAACAGCCATCACATCATGTTTCTTAAAGAAATTAAGTTGCCCTTTATTTGAGCTGATTCATATCTGTCTGTATTTATCATATGATCATTTATTTTTAAATGTGTTTTCTGTTAATTATTGACTATTTTGGATTTTTAAATAACTGGCATTCATGGGCTAAACATGGTGTGACTGTGACTGTATGCACGGCAGCTTATGAAAACATGCAAATAGACAGGACACAAGAAAACATGTTTATTTTGACAACACAAACATCATTCAGTTTTTTACTTGTTAATAACATGTTTATCAGTGAGTGTCCCCTGGAGAATTGGTACAAACTCGTCTGCATGCAGCTCATCAAAGAAGCAGAGAATCCATCCTGTAATTGAAGGGTACCGTAGGTTTATACAAACACCTGTCCTTATTTGCTCAGAGCTTTACTGAATGTAAATGTGTAAGTGTGTGAGCTAAATACACAGGAGATTGAAAAATATATACTACTCTTTATTTGAAACTAAAGTTGGCTCACGTAACTCTTTTTCTCATAGTGTCACCTGCATCACCTCCTAGGTTTTTTGGTTGTTGTTGTTGTAGTGTCACATTAACCCCACATACTTAATTTTTTATCCACTGGAGGGCAGCAAAACAATCTGGATGCACAACATTGACCTGTTCTACAGTCCTACAGTGAAGTGGTGATACAGCTAATCAGTTAGCACATACTTGCATAGACCCCTTTAAGGCTGACATCACAACGATGTAGCTGGAGGAGAAAACACAACTCTCCACCACAGGGCTGTAGGCTACATAGGAGTCATAAAATGTTGCCTTGATGTGTTATTGGGAGCCAGAATAGAAGGAGTCATGGCTCAAAACTTAAGTTTTATCACATACCAGCAGCCACTGCTGGTCAACAAAAACGAAGACAACTATGGTTAAATGTGATAAGACGAAAGGACTGGACGAAGGCAATCATCAAAATGCTCACATGTGCAGCGCACACTTCATATCAGGTTAGGGGGGAAGTATTTCCTGTTGTAGGGATGAATAACATCATGTGTATTAACAGTTATCGAGTCCATCTAGTCAGAAATTGGGGAGGTGCTAAGAGGAATAATGGATATCGCCACAATGCTAACTTTTTACTGGCCATTGCACAGTAATCAACCACAAAGCGAACCACCCCACCTTCAGTAATCCTGTCACATCATCCACCCACTGAGTGAGAGCCCTGCTGGTTGGAGAAATGGAGCATTATATTTCTACCTGGGCTGTCAATGATGTTGAAATTAACATTTTTGCCAATAGCTGGTACAGATGTTTTTATATTGGTGCTTCTTCTGTTTTTTGTTATTTATTCTTCTTTTGTGGCTGGGAAAGACAGAAATCTACACTTTATAAAAATAAATCACCAGTTTTAAAGTAATTCAGTCCGTCATTACACTACGTTTGCATGAGCTCTAATTCAGTAATACACATTTATGAAACAAACTTTAACATAACCCTCTTTCACGACACTTTTAAAAATATAAGCAAAAAGCCTTATTACCTTTTATGATACATCATATTTCCCTCTCTAATACCTATTTAATGTTGCTGTGAGGACATCAACACATTTCTCCTTCAAAGAGCTGGATTTATTCAAGTGTCTAACCAAAATCTACATTTAACACATCATGACGTTATGATTTACTTTTGCCCAATACAAATTTTTACTAAATAGAGCTTGAACGCTTCACAGTGTAAATCAATGCAACCTCTGCGAGCTGTTTGTTGCGGCCACTGGCTGCTTAGAGGAAACAATAACTAGCTGCTAACCGCTAACAGCTAACTTAACTAGCTCTCCTCCTGCTGATTTATTGTTCTGTCTCTCCACATACTCTTGTCTCAGTAGTAATGTGTCAGTTTAGTGAGCACCAGAGACCTTCGTTTCAACATGATAAGGGTTCATGTGATGTCAGATAACTCTGCTCATCACCCCCAGAGAGCAGGTAACGTGTCACGAGCGAGGGGGGCCTCCCTGTCATTTAGCAGGCTTTGCTATGTAGTTATGTTGTTGTGGCCTTATGTAATATTTCAAAATAATAGCATAATTAGTACCAGTAAAAAAAATAGTAATTTTTTTCCCTCTCTCATTTGTGGCGCCCCCTTATGGATGACAGCGCCCATAGCATTCATCAATACTGTCCATGCCACCACTGCCTAAACCTAACCACGTTAACCACAATGCTGTTGAAACATGGAGAACTGTAAAATTTCAAGATATCTGCAACATAATAACTTATAAATTTAATGTGTGCAGAAACATTCGATGGCAACTTTTATTCTGGTCATTCAGCTAGAAACAAAACACTAAAGCTGAAAAAACAATGAGCTCAAAGACACTAAAACACTCAATCAAAGAAAAAACAAGTGGATTAAAAATATTCATGAGCTGTAAAGGGACCAATAAGGTGACACATTAGAATACAAATCAGTTATCTTTATTATTTATTTACATCTACAGGACATGTTCCTGTGTAATTTAAAATACTTGATTTATGTTGCATTTTTAAAAGTATGAAAATATCTGAAAGACATTTAAAAGTGCATCAAATTGATCACTCTCACTGAAGTAAACACATTACATCACACAACATAACATCATGACACAAAATTACTGTAAAATCTATTATCTATTATAAACACTATTCATTACGAAAAAACCCATTCCACATGTAACATAATCAATGAGAGCATTAAGAGTTATCTTGAATCCCTGATCTATAAAACAAAGAAACAATAACAACAACAACAAAAACCGCAATCATGTAAAAATGTGATATTATTGATGTGGTATAAGGCTGTGGTTCCCAACTGGTCCAGCCCAGGGGTCCAGATTTCTTCTTGGTCATTACTTAACGGTCCATACAGTTTAATACACTCGGCGTCATGCTTGCGTTTGGCCTTATCGCCAAGCTAGTTTGCTGTCCCTATCAAGTAGCTGTCCATTAGTCACTCAACCCACAGCAGGAAATTGCACTTCAAAATTAAAGCTCTGTGCTGGAAATCCACTGTACTCAAAATTAAAGTGTGTTTTTTTACAAGCTTGAAACATTTGCAAGTTACTTGCGGTCCATTCAGAATGGACCTGTGATACACTTTTGGACCGCAACCCACCAGTTGGGAACCACTGGTGTAAGGCACAGATACACATGCATGTGGCACCACAGCTATGTAATACCTCTGGTAACATAGAGCTGTAGAAGCACCACAGTTCTCCGAGGATTTACCTCCTGACCACCAGCTCAGCACGGATCCTTAATGCACAGTGATACAATCTATTACATTTGATTTTACTATCAGCGGAATGTTTAAATTATAATCTGATACTCCTGATACTTCATGATACATGATCCACACATTTATTTTCCAACTGCTTATCCTCTTGAGGGTCACGGGCGTGCTGGAGCCTATCCCAGCTGACACTGGGCGAGAGGCTGGATACACCATGGACAGGTCACCAGACTATCACAGGGCTGACAACCATTCACACTCATATTCACACCTATGGGCAATTTAGAGTCACCAATTAACCTGCATGTCTTTGGACTGTGGGAGGAAGCTGGAGTACCTGGAGAAAACCCAGAACATGCAAACTCCACCTCCTGTGAGGCGACAGTGCTAACCACCACACCACCATGCAGCCCATGATACATCATGTATTCCAATATTTACTTCAAAACCTTTTGTCTTCATTGTCTCATCTTTGATAAATACTTCTTGTGTCTTTTCAGGAGAATATGACCCATGACTCAAAACAGAAATGTAGTTTTTACCTGAAAAACATGCAGAGAAGACGGTAGTACTGCCTTCAGTCCTTCTCTGAGGCCACAAACTCAGTATTAATTCTTTAATACTTTAAATCAGTGGTTCTCAAATGGTGTGCTGTGACGCCAATCTAGGTGTGATAACCACACATTATTATTGCAATATAAATTGGGCCTATACAAAGTTCTGAATTAATTTTTTGTTGACTGCAACAGTGTGTTGTGTGCACCAATTTCCTAATAAAAAGGCAAACTCTAGCCCAAAAGTGTAATTTAATTTAATATAATTAAAATTATAAGAATTTTATAAGGGAATTGTAAGTGTGAGACACATCAAAAGCCCTGATTGGCAGCCAGTGTGACAGATGATAACATTTAAAGGGAGAAAGCAGTGAGTGGAACAATGAATCACTTTAGTGTGCGGAGCAAATTACAACAAAGCACCAGCGAAGACGACGTATGACCAAAAGAAAAGAGGAAAAAAACTGTCAGTACACAGTGTCATTAAAAGCTACCTGTCTTATTTTTTCTTGTTTTTATTGTCTCATGTTGTGATAACATGTTATAGTAGCAATTGTGCACAGATATAACTACAGGTGTGTCTTGAAATTTTGGCTTGCCCTTTGGTGTGTTTGAAAACCACTGCTTTAAATCCTTACAACTTTATATTAGGGCCATTGCAAGTAATATTCAGATAAAAAAACCTCTGAATTTCTGAGATTTTTAATTGTAAATGTACGAGATAAAAACTCCGATATTCTCTGATAATATAAGTCATACATTTGTTCTCTGAGAATAAAGTCACAAATTCGCTGCCACGGTCACACTTTATTTTACGGAACAATAATAATAGCTGTACTTGGTATCAAATTGGACAAAGAATGTATTTATTTTATGTAAGATAGTTATTGGTATGTATTAGGTTAGCATGAGTCTTAAATTATCCTCCCCAGTTAACAAATATTTTGCTACTACTGAGTCATGAATCAATGCATATCATTTTCTTTACGCAAATGAACAACGACATGGACAGCCTAGCGTCCCCGCTGTGAAACATCAAACTCTAGCAAACTGCAATACACAAACAATCAAACTATACATATAACTGTTAAAAAAAACATGTGTTTACTTAACCTGTGTGCTAATATATGCAAATCAGTTCATCAATATGCCATTTTCATCTTGTAATACTACTTACTACTAACTAGAAATCTTTAATGGCGACCCGTCATTACACCAATACAGATTTAATGTGTGTTTTGGTTTACTAGTTATTTCATCGCTGTATTTCCAAGGTTTTTTCTCGTAAATTTGCAACTTTATTCTCAGAAAATTTCAGATTTTTTTCCTCCAATTTCATGACCTAATAATCTTAGAGAATAGTCAAGTTTTTTAACAAACTTTGTGAGTCTTTTCTCTTACATTCACCACTTAAATCGCATTTTATCTCACAAATTCATGACGTTAATCCTGGAAATTCAGAGTTTTTTTCAAATACTCCTAGATCAGTAATTTCTCTCATGTACTTACAATGGACCTGATACACTGTTGTAACTTCAAGATTGTGTTACCTTATTTTTACAGTTATAATTAAAAACTTGAAGTGATGTGAGATTCTACAGTTTAATGTTTTTGTTACCCTTTATCCAATTTATATTTGTTTGTTTATTATATTTCTAGAGACATTAAAATGAATAATGATCTCATAAACATGTCTTCAACTGCTGATGTTCAATACGATCAGTGGCCAAGAAAATAGTCACTGTCTAAAGGTTGAAAGAAGTATAAAGAAGTTATAAAAATAAAAGTATGGTAACTGCTGTTGCTTTAGTATACTACTGTAAACTCATTGTATTACACTTGTAACCTTGATTGTGTCCAGTGTTCTGCACAGAGCCAACCACCTACGAATTTGTCGTAATTGAGAAGAGGGACAAATACCATGTGTACATTTGAAAAAAAAAAAAAAACTATGTTCTTCTTGCAAACGATTAATTTATGTCTTAGATCTGACTGAACTGAGTCAGATCTCAGTAAAGTGTGAATCTAAACGTGAGATAGAATTATACTTGCAAAAGATCAGCCTCCTCAGTTCTGGGTGTTTTGGTAAAATAGAGAAAAAACAGACGTTCATAGACGCAGCTGACAAACGACTGACTGGTGACCTTGCTCCATTGGTTTTCCTCAGTCGATCACAGCAGTGCAGACGTCTCAGTGTGGTATGGCAGTGCTGGCTCCAGGACCCATGTCCTTCTCACAGATGAAGGGCCAGTACATGGTGCAGGGGGCGTCGTACCAGCTTCGAATTGCCACTCGCTCCATCACACGTGTTTTCACAATGTAGCCACAGTCCTCGTCGATGTGATTGTTGGGTTCTCCAACTTCCCAAAAACTACAGTTAGTAGAGGGAAAGCAAGAGAAAAGAATCGCTTTGGTTAACAAAGTCATCCATAAACATAAATGTGTTGTTTTGTTCATATGGGATCATTATGCAGCTCCTGTGCCAGTTTAGGATGCTTTCAGACCTAGAGTTGTCTTGCTTTGGTCTGAATCAGGGACTCATTTTGTTTCAAAGTTGCATAACAGACCACCACACTCGGGGCAAACAAACTTGAGTTCAATTGAACTGAACCAAACAGGGCCGGTGTGAAAGCACCCTTAGTGTCAGTGCATGTAGAGTCTGGGTGGTGGCTCAACTTTCACGTTGGAGACTAGACTTCACTTCCAATGAGACAAATGAAACAATAATTCCACTAACTTTTGTCCACAAAAGCAGTCTGGAAATAAACACAAAAGCTGTAGAAAAAATGGTTAAAGGTTTTAGGATAAAGGTTAAATATAACAATAAAAGTCAAATCACCAGGCGACATGTGAGCAGAGCAGAGCCAGAACAACATGAGGGGAAAA
The DNA here is from genome assembly GCA_019142605.1 of Cephalopholis sonnerati. Classification (NCBI taxonomy): domain Eukaryota; kingdom Metazoa; phylum Chordata; class Actinopteri; order Perciformes; family Serranidae; genus Cephalopholis; species Cephalopholis sonnerati. The sequence goes on along the minus strand of JAGQAX010000014.1, from coordinate 10,301,236 downwards.
AAAAGGAACATCTCAGCAGGAAAAGAGGAAGGGGAGGAATGTGGTGGGCAAAAGAGGAATGATAAAAGGTTAGTCATTTTCCAAATGAGGAAGAGAAATCAGATGGTTATCTGAAAATCTGTTGAGTTGGCACAAGACAGAAAAAAACCTTCACACTGAGTAATATTAACACAAACTGGAAGATGAGGATGACTTTGCATTTCTAAGTAAAACGTATCTTTCCACACAGTTCCTTCTTTGACTCTATCGTTTTTGTTTTTCATTAGAGGTCAGAGGTCTGGGTCACCTGCGGTGCAGCGCCCTGCAGCAGGTTAACAGCACTTACATAACAGTGCTCAGAGCTGCTGTTTGCAGCAAGAGCAGGCGAACATGATCCTGGCCTCCCTCCAGCTGTTATCTCACATCTGGAACATGCAGACCCTTTAACTCTGTAGTGACTCTCTCCCTTAAACTGTTACATTTGAATGACACAAATAGTGCAGATAAGAGATTTTTTACCTAAAGTATTGTCAATATAAGTGTAAACTAGCAACAATTTGCAATAGCTGATGCCTCGTGTATGCATGCATGTCTATCCAAACACTAGTGCTAGTAGTCACCAGTCCAATGATGCCTCTTAATAACACCTGGATCATGAGAGAAGACGTGGAAATATGGTGGTTGGATATGTGTGTCTTTCTACTAAGTTTGGTCACATTGCATGAATCCATTTAGAAGTTATGCAACTCTTTGTTACAGGCAGCTCCCACTAAGTCCCTCCCATTTAGCATGAACAGTAAATCAGCTGTCCTTTGGCTCATGGCCAGCCTTTCCACAAAATTGTAATCCCCTTTCTCCCTTTGTAGCTCATTGGCATGACCACAAACACACACCTTCACACATACACACTTGACCTCCATGCCATATTGCAGCCTCCTAGGGTGAAAAATGTGGTCACTAAGGGGTGGGGAAATTTCTGTGGACTGACAGAGCGACCGAGAGCTGCTGGTCACAGCTATAAACACAATCTGATTTCCAGGGCCCTCAAAGTGATGTTTTCAAGTTTCTTTTTTCCAACCAACAGTCAAAAACCCCCAAATATTCAGTTTACATGAATATAATAGAGACGTGCTTGTGTTGCTTTTTGTGGGCGGGGGTGGATGGTGGTGGTATGCCTGCAGGTCGCTTATTGAAATGAGGAAATCAGCTCACCAGTGTTTAAAATCTCTTCTCCTGTGACTCTGCAAGATAGCCAGGTCGAGGTTTTCAATATAAACATCAGTAAACATCAAGGAAAAGTTGGAGAAGATGAGCAACAGCTACAATCCTGACGACATGAACCAGCAAGACCCTTTCTGTGCCCACCTTTGCATCCATGTCTACATTGTGAGCACCATGGCAGGTGTGGAATAATAAAACATTATCTGCGATCCTTGATCGCATGGATCTTTCTGCCGAACTAGCATCCTATTAGTCGTTATATGGGTGTTGTATAATAAACTGGACAAGCTAGGTGCCCGCATCAGTTTCCAACTGGATATCAGCACCTGTAATATCCTTGGTTTCACTGAATCTTGGCTGAATCCTGGGATACATGACAGCATTTAAAGAGGTGACTTCTTTTCTATATGTCTATCTGACAGAGCAGAGGAGTCTGCCGACATAAGGCGTGTGCTTTATGGTGAATAAGGACTGGTGTGACGAGGCAAAACATTCTCAATCCGACCTCGTCACATATTGACATTTGGTCGTGGACTTTCCACATCCAGATATGAAGTGCAAGGTACTGTGGATGCATAGTTTGTTGATGATCTGTGACACCCTGTCAACCTTTGTCTGTCACATGCACTGGCTGTTTTCAAAATACGCAGGAAATGTACAACTTGAATACTGTCTCTTTCAAAATAAACACACTACATTGGTATAACACCACAAATTGATGGCTTTTTCCTTCAACAATAAAAGTATGTGGTTACATTTTGCCAACACACGCATATGGTTGGGTTTAGGCAACAAAAGCACGTGGTTGGGTTTAGGAAAAAACAACAGGGTTTGGCTTTACAATCTTACAGGAAGCTAACACCAGCCTCCTGGGTGAAAGTTGGTGGTTGTTGGGGACTGGGTTGAATGAGGTACTGTACTGTTCCTGCATGCCCTGCGCCACAAGAAGAATAAACACTCTGAAACATGGCTATATGCCGTTCAGAGTCCACTGCACGCAGCCAACTTGTTGAGTTCAAGATATACAAAGAAATTACGGTAAATGCCCCATGTGATGCAAGAGCTAGAGCCAGCCAGAGTCTGGAGCACAGGACATCCAGGACATCACCGCTAATGACATCAATGAATTCACTATTTACCTGTAAAACAACAGAAGCAACTGTACCCAAAAACTACAGTTCAATCATTCCACAGACAGAAACCATGGATTACCTGAACGTGAACAAATTATAAAGCAGCAGCTTACAATGTAAAAAGAGGCTAAAAAGGACTTTATTACAATGCACAAGTTAAATTAGGTGACGGGATTACATTTCACTGGAGTAAGGGCGACCTCTGGCTCACCTGGTAGAGTGTCCGCCCCATATAGGCTGGACCTTTGCAACGGCCTGGGTTCAATTTTGACCCACGGGCCTTTGCTGCTTGTCATTCCCCCTCTATAGCACCTTTCCTGTAATTCTACAGCTGTCCTATCAATGACGGCAGGAAGCGCCCAAATCTTAAAAAGAGAAATAGTTGTGTCAAGAATGAAAAAAGTGAGCTGAGAAAGAAGTTTAAACTCTGGCTCCTCTCCCTTGAATCTTGTGCTGTCAGAGTAGCTAAAAATAAGGATCACATTGGTTTCAAACCAACAATAGCTTTAAAGAAGTATACTTTTTCAGGAAATCTAGAAACCTTTCTTTGGAACTGTACTTCTGTTTTTGGCTACTTCTCTCCAAAAAAATCTTCTGCGCCAAAAGGATGACTTTCCAGTGAAACAGGAAGTATTGGGTTAAAGTTTGTACTTAACAACCCTCTTTTCCTCTGTTGGCTGCATCTTCCCTCTGGCCACCTGACTCTCATTCGCTCAGTGTAAACCAGGCCAAGAACCGTCACTGTGCAGGCCAAAACCTGTGTCAAAGTCTGAAGTTACGCACGAGGTCAGTGTTCAACGGAGGTCCAATGGTCAGTCAATCTGTATTTGGGTGTTTGTCCAAGTATGTGTGTATCAGAGACAGTCTGGAGCCAGAGGAGTGAACTCACAGTTTGGGCAGAAATGAACTGTTAAGCGTGTCAAAGCTGCTAAGTCGATTTCTTTGAGTGTTAAGCCTTCATATCCTTCAAGACAATGTTTCATGTCCTGGTTTGGTTTTTTATACCTGGTCAAATTCTTCATATTAAATAGTGAGGGACAACTTTATTTTATTGTGTTTATTTTATGTTTTCATGTTTGTGTGTTTTATGTTTTTATGTTTTGCAGACTACCCAGAGCTTTACATCTGTCCCACTGATGATAGGCCTACACACTTATAAACATCTCCTGGAAGAAGATCAGCTCTGCACTCAGGATTTCAGGTAGATAGGCTATATGATGCTTGTTAAGTTTGCTTAGCAACCTCAGACGCAACCTGCTGCTACGCTCTTGAAAGCTGACACAGAAAAGGCACAAGAGTAGCACCCAGCGCCCGACCTCGCATCTTCCAGGCAATTAAAGACGCAGCATATGTTCGGCCTCTAATTTACAGGGCTTATTCCACAGGCTAGTTAATAACATGTCGAGCAGGAAATCCAAAGTGTGGGATCATATTGACAAGGTGAAGGATGAATCCAAGGTGATATGTAAACTCATCTTCATCTGTCGAGTACAAGCATGACGAATCATCTGAAACATGTAAGTAGCTACATGCCCATTAGCCAGTTAGCACAATCATTACTGCTTTGCTGACAGCGTCATTAACAGGCGGCTCACTCAGTGTGTGACGTGCACTTGTAGATAAAATATAGGCCTATATGAATGAAGGTTCATTTGTACAGTTTTGTATTTCTCTGTAATGTAGCACAGTATTAACAATGTTACTGAGACTATTCTTTCTCACACCTTCAACTCAAACCATTGTGTTGCCCCGACCAAAATACATCATTTAATAATTAAATTAGTATCGTAAACATGCGAATGACTAGTCGACTAATGGCCCTAAATGATGACTATTGGTTGACTAGGAAAATTGTTAGAGGGGGGGCAGCCCTAATGAACACCATTCCCCATGAGTCCTAGACCTCTGTGAGCTCAATGTCCTGGCTTAACAGAAGAGACAAGTCTTTAGAAACAGACTGAGACAGTGAAACAACAACTAGAAAGTTGGATGAATGACTTTAAAACAGAGTTTTGGTGAATTTCATGATATCAACAAAACCGAGTTACAAAGACCTAAAGGTCCAGTGTGTAGGATTTAAGGGGACATCTTGGCAGAAATTTTATATAATATCATGAGTATGTTTTCTTAGTGTATAATGACCTAAAAATAAGAGTTGTTGTGTTTTTGTTACCTTAGAATGAGTCATTTATATGGACATAGGGAGCAGGTCCTTGTTCATGGAGATCGCCACGTTGCTTTGCCATGTGTCTTCAGTAGCTTAGAATGGACAGAAACACTGGCTCTAGATAGAACCATTTGCATTTTTGCCACAGTAGTTAGCAGCCCCGCCACAACGAGCAGTGTGGGAGAAATAAAGATTTTTTGAACACGAAACTGCTTTATTTAGTGTGTTTACTGGTTTTGATCACTGGATCCATTTGTTTTAGAGAAGGGGAGACGTCTGTGGATAATTCAGCTCCTAGTAAAAACCTCCTGAATGTTTGGATCATGAGTAGAAAATAGGTGAGCATACATGTGCATGGGCTAACGGCCCATCTCAAACATGCCAAACAGCATCATAGAGACACTTGTGATGTGGAATTGCTTTATTCAGTGTTTTTTGTGTTTATATAACTTGGTCCATTTGTTTTGGAGAGAAGGAAACCTCTGCAAACAGTTTGGCTCTTAGTAAAAACCTCCTGAATGTTTGGATTTTACGTTATCAGAGAAAAATGGTGAGCACACATAGCAGGTGTTGGGCGAGCAGCCCATCTACGTCATGCTGTTGAAGAAATTTCAGAGCTGATGATATAATAGTTGAAGAGGGCCTCAGGAGACTTTGAAGGATCACACAAAGTATTTAATAAAGACTTGATCGAGGAGAGTGTCACACTGTGTATGCTGTCCAGAGATTCTGAGGGTGTCCTTGCCAGGTTCATTTAACCCAAACACTGCTCACTTGCGAGTTACTCCGCCTTCCCAAATAAGGCTATCCTGTCCCTATCTATAGCTATGTGAAGTTTCTATTGGTTACTAACTTTAAACAACAAGCACGCTCACCTGGCTCGCTCTAAATCACCTTGACTGTCTCCAACAAAATGCACATGTCTAAAGCCCATATCAGACCAATGATTCATGACAAGACAAAACCATTTTAGAATGCAGCAGAGAAAAGTTGCAGCGGTATGAACTGGCCGGTCTGAGCTCGACTCAAGCCGACTCATGGTGTCACCTGCAACTCAGCTGATAAAATCGCCAGCGGCAGGTTTTAGAACAAAAAGCATATCACTTGTTTCAAGAGCCAGTTGGCTTGTAGTGAAGTCCGATGGTCAAGTCAAAATGACCACAGACAGCGTGTTCGCTTGCTGAGACAGGTGCTCTGTCCCCGCCGAGCCCTCTGTTTACGTCCTCACTGGAATCAAGTGTCGGACGGTGGGTAGCTGCTACTGCTGCTCTCTGTATGAGCTTACACCACATTCTCATTAACTAGTGCTTGTTTTTTATATTATTGTGGTGTATTTGATATGAATACACTCCATCTGATGCTCATTTTCTTTATTTTTTTTTTCACAGTTTCATCACTACTACAAATGCAACTGTAGCCAGTATCTCACAATCACTGTCCTTAATCACATTTTAAAAAGCTACAAATTGAATTCAGCCACAAAGTAAGTCTGAAAAAATGGAAATCAGAACAGAAGTACAGAGAGTTACTGCACAGAGAGATACTGCATTGTGAACCAGCAGGTTTTTAGATAGTTGCAGAACGGCACATTGCAAGTAGCTGCATGTTTCAACTCGTCTCGAAACAAATCTTTGGTCTGAACTGGGCTCTAAAAGAGACTCTTGTCTGTTGAGCCTGGAGCATCCGGCAATCTCCCTTCCTCTTAACCTTGGGAGCTATGGCAACGGGGTTGGCTAGGCACCCTTATCTGGGCAGCTGTACTCCCTCCACCACAACTAGGAGGCAATAGATGGAGTGCGTTCATGACAAAGGTCAAATGGGTTGACCTCAAGGCCTCTTTTAAGCCTTCTGCTGACGTGACTGATGCCTTAAGCATATCAGTCATTCCATTACTAACCAAAGTAAAGGCTGTAACATGACAAAATTCCTTCACACCTGCCTAACAGTGTTGCAGAAACACTGACTTGTAACGTGAAACTGTTTTATTCAGTGTTTTTCACCCGGTCCATTTGTTTTGGCGAGGAGACCTTGCAGATAATTCGTCTGCCAGCTAAAACCTCCTGAACAGTGAACACTGAATGAATTTTAATTGGAAAATGTTTTACCTGGTACCTGGACAGTGCTCATTAAGTAACTGTTAAACTTGTTCACGAAGGTTTCAATTTCTAATAGCATCTGAGTGTTAAGTCATAACTTTGGCTGTGAATGCAGTTTGGTTCTGAACATGTCAGGAGACAGATGAGCTTTGAAAGAAGTGGACCTACCCTCCGACCAGCGGGGTGCCATCCACCCATTTCCACTGATCCTCTGTGTGCTCGTCAGTGATCCCAAACCAGTAGGCGTTCCAGTGACCTCTGGGTAGGAGGTTCCATAGAAACGTCTGGGAGGAAACACACACATACAAAAGAAAAGTTAAAGTACATTCAGGAAAGACATTTATCAGTGACTGTTGTTCTACAGTAGAGAAACAGCTCAATGCTTGATGTTTGATTAATATCCCGATGCCACACCAGACAGGATGTTGATATTGTGCGTTTCTGCAAAAGCCCAAAGTATGTTCAGTTACTGTGTTTTTGTAAAGAGTAAGGTGGGTGGTATTGTCAACAACATCACTGATCCACATTGTTGCACTAGGTGACATCTTGCGTCATTATCATGAACACACACTGTAGTTTGTTTTGACTCAGTCCACATATGTTTCGTAAGTAACACAGCTTTATCTTTTAACATTCAATGCCATGATTTGGGCTCATCTTGTAAGGAACAAACAGACCACTATCTTCAAGTAATTACATTCATTCGTTCACACTGTTTGTAGCAACAAACAGTAGCAACTTTTCAGTTTGGTAATAAGTCCACTAAATGAAGTAACTTCCCCTGATATTTGCAAAAAAAAAACTGTTTTATAGCTGAACTCAGTAGAAGAAAAGGAAGCTGCTCTGTCTGATAAGTTCATCTGGTGTGTGTCCAAATAGTTAAACAGCACATAATCTGGGTGCAAAGTAAGGCACGAGGGGCATTCATTCATTCATTTTCCGTAAACGCTTATCCTCTTGAGGGTCACGGGGGGGCTGGAGCCTATCCCGGCTGATATTGGACGGGGTACACCCCGCATAGGTCACCAGACTGTCACAGGGTAACACATAGAGACAGACAACTATTCACACTCACATTCACACCTACGGGCAATTTAGAGTCACCAATTAACCTAACCTGCATGTCTTTTGACTGTGGGAGGAAGCCGGAGTACCTGGAGAAAACCCACACTGACACGGAGAGAATAGCAAACTCCCCCCACCAGGAACCAGGAACCCTCTTGCTCTGAGGGGACAGTGTTAACCACTATTCCACCATGCCGCCCTGCATTTTGTCTTTACATGGCAGACTTGGCAAATTGACCTTTCGCTAAGCCCCGCTCCTTTTGTGATGTTCCGACAAGCTGTTGGAGTAAGCATGGAGCCCACACTGTAACTAACTGCACTCCCTGAAGAAATATTATCATATTTTTGGAAAGATGAAATAGTGATTCCAGAGTAGGGCTGGTAAAATAATATTCAAAGGTCGAATAACTGTTGAATATGGAAAAAAATGGACAACCAGTTGTGAAATTTAATATTTAATTAGTGGGCGTGGCTGTCGCTCAGAGCACAGGGCATGCTGCTGACTCTCTTCCAGTGTGTGTGTCCTTTACTGGCCTATGTAGTTGAGCGCTTGCCGCCAAGTGTCATAACAAACCACCCACATAACTCACAGTAAGCACTGAGGAGGAGAACATGTTAACATGGCCGTAAAACAACCAAACAAGCCCGAAAAAGACCACGGGAACTCCGGGGAAGCGAACGACTCCATGCCGGACAGAGTTATTACTAAACCAGATAATCTGAAAAGTGATGTGTGGCGATTTTTTAAAATTCTGGTCAGTAGGAGGGAAAGCTGTGAGCAAGTTTGCACAAACAGAGATTAACACATATGAAAGAGAGCCACTGCTGCCAGCCGACGCAGATCCACTCCTATGGTGGAAAGTGACAGGCAGTGTAAGGTATCCCTACGTCATGCAGGTTGCAAAAAAATACCTCACTGTACCCGATACTTCTGTTAGATCAGAGCGTGTGTTTTCCCTGGCAGGCAACATTGTTAACAATAAGCACTCAGCGCTCGCTGCAGATCAAGTGAACCGTCTTGTCTTTTTGGCAAACAATCTGTAGTCTGCCAGACATGTTTTGAGTTGATTTGTGGCCTGTACGCTTTTAACGCTGACCCATTTTAACAATACATGCAGTTATTTTCTAGGAAAAAAATAAATACAAAATAAAAAAAATAAAAAAATGAAAGTATTAAAAATAATATTCAAATATGATCAATAGAACTACAAGCTACAGATCACAGTGAACCACCACATCTCTGCTGATCGCCACAGAAGACAAAGAATATAAAGGGAGACTTCACTGATTTTGAACCAGCTGTGTGTCATCACAGTGTGTGCAGATGAACAGTGTTTGGCTTAAATTCAAACAACATTTATCTGCACACAATTCGATGACACGTAGCTGGTTAAATATCAGCAAAGTTTCCCTGCTTCCCTTCACTGGTTCCTGTACAGCAGGGTCGGTCTTTTTTCAGTCTTATCATCATTAAAAAGCAAAAGCAGCATGTGTATACATTCAGTAGGCTATATCTTCAGTAGCTAGCTAGCTAACCCTACAGTCTTCAGGGTTTGGTTTTGGAACAGGGAAGAAACGTATATCTTTTTCCAACCTCTCAAGGTGACAAATGTCATGAATACAGGACATGCCACATTTTAGCAGGCGTTAGTGTTTTTTTTGTGCAGTGGGAAAGGGGCTAGAGGAGACAGAACTTAACATTTAACTTATGAATTAATCAAAGAGGTTACAGTGCTCCTTGTGTGAAAATGCGCACAACGTCTCTCTCAATGTGGAGTCAGACAGCAGTTCTGCAGCTCTGCTCTCCGGTTTGTTCACAATTAATATTTTCTTTATTAATGATGTATTATTTCACCAACCCCCGACCATTCCCTGTGTGTGTGTGTGTGTGACAAACAAATTGTACTTGCGTTGTGAACCGACTTATGTAGGTGCATCTAAAATAGCAGTAAAATATTGCACCATTCTTACTTTAGACCTGGTTCCTGCTGGTCAATGGTGCAATCGCTTTCTGCTGCCTCAAGATAGCAATACACCAATAATGTACCTAACCACACCTTACTTTAAGACATACACACCTATTGGTGCATAGATGTATGAAACACAATGCGGGCACTGGCTGTGAAAATGACCACTGTGTCAGTCTGAAACTAGCAATGACAGTTGCACTGCGCTGTGAGCCACCTTGCGTCTGGTGTAAGCTACAGCCCTTTTTACCGAACACTTTCTTCTGTAAGAAATTCACTCAAATAAACGTCAGTGGACACAAAATCTAATGGCGTTCCTTGGGACACATGACAGCATTGTGATCATTATATTGCGACCTTGCAGCTTGTCATACTGTACCTGCTCCTCAGCTGTGTGGATGATGGCCAGGTAGGCTCCTTGGCTCTCGCAGAACGACTTGCTCTCCGGCCAATCCCTTGAGTTTCTGGAGATGAAGTAACAGCTGTTGTTGAAAAGATGCCAGTCTGCGTCGCAGACGATGGGGGCCTTTGTCGTTGGTTTCACTGTCGGTTTAATCACTTCAGGAGCTGATGACACGCAGAAAGAGAGAGATACAGCAACCAGGAAGCAGAGCAATACATTCTCATTCTTGCCAAAATGCACTCTTTACTCTCATAGAGTAGGAGTAGCGTGACCACAGATGCTTAAAGTTAACATATAGGTGATAAATATGAAGCCATTTACCTTTAGTGGCCATCTTGGTAGCCAGTTTGGCCAGCAGCTCGTCCTTCTCTTTCTGCAGCTGGTTTTTCTCCTGCTGCAGTTTGGTGATGGTGGAAGTAAGAGCTGACGAGTTTGTATCCTGAGTGTGCTTCTGTATCACTGATGTTGCCTCACCAGTGCCCTCAGATTTGTTCTTGTCTGTGTATATAGAGCAATGGACAACTAAGTTAATATATATCGGAAATGTAATCACGTATGTTAAAAATTATTTATCATCTTGGGAAATAGAAATAGAAAAGTTCAGGCTGACACCAAACAAAACTATGGTGCAACATGCAGATGTGTTTTCATTATGTGGTGCTTTAAGCTAAAACTGGACCTTTGAAGGGGACCTATTATGCTTATTTTCACATTCCCATGTATATTTTGACTTTCTACTAGGACATGTTTACAAGCTTTAATAATTAAAAACGCTCTGTTTTAGCGCCTGTGTCTTTAAGCCCCGAAAGTCCAATCTGCTCTGATTGGTCAGTGTTTCTTAGTCTTCCATATTCAAGCATCCCTACATCATCATTGCAGCTGGAAAATGACTGTGATGGAGTAGAGTGGCACTTAATACTAGAGGTCGACTCAGTGGTTTGGCCGAATAATCTGCGCCGATAGGACTTCATATAAACTATCATTAATGACGAAACGGGGCACTGATAGTGGCTGATAGCTGTAACCTCCACTTGCCATGTGGGTATGGCCATAAGGCTTTTGCACAGAGTACCCCTTGGCTAGAATTAAATAGCAAGCCACTAGCAATGTGTGTGAAATTAACTTCTGATAATCTAAACAACTGTTAAGTCATAATTACTCCGACGCCAGGAGGAGCTAGCGCTCCAGCCATAAATGCACAACAAACTTTCAATCTAATTTTCACCGCACACCAGATATAATTTTCTCAAAAAGCAACAATCCCCACATTTTTCTGGTGAATGTGACTTTGTCCCAGGAGTAGCTGATTTTACCGCAAAGCTGTTGAGTGGTGTTCATCTCATAATGTCTGTTTTCAGTGAATTCTCCCCAAAATAGTTGTCTCTCAAAGCTGTTCTGCGATTAGCTGCTTTGCTCTGTTTTTACAATTCTAATACTGTTCTTATACTGTTCAAGTGCAGTCGGGGAATAGTGTCTCGTCAGCAGGCCACATTTAAACTCTTTGTAGACCTACACAATACAAAGGTAAGAAACTTTTCAGCTCTAGTCACCAGTTTGGCGTCAGCCTACTCTCAAATAATCCAGCCACGTAATTATCCATTGATTAATATCAGTCACACAGTTTGATCCTCCTAAAGCTCCTTCTAAAACCAGCTCGGTGCCATATGTCGATTCCGTGCTTTGGGACTCGATCAGCCATGCAAAAGTCTGAGCACTCGTGTGTGCCAGTGTATAGTCGGGCCAGCTGAAAGCAATGTCAGATTAACTGCCAATGTGCAGGCTTTGTTACGCTTTTCGGCCGATTAATCGGCTATCAGTTTTTTCCTGCTCCAAACTATCAGTATTATATCGGCCATTAAAAATCTTCTGTCTGTCAACCTCTATTTTATATCATGAAAATCATTAGTAAAAGCTGTTAAAACAAAATCTTCACAACATGACATGTTTCAACTTTTAGATGTGGGAAAGACTAATTCACGATTACTGATATTTTTTTTACTGTGTTGGACCATAGGTATTACAGGTATAAATTCTGAATATGGGCAAAGTTTCCCTTTAAGAACAGTACTGTGAGTTTGTGTTGCAAGGCTCAAACCACTAGATCCTCTTTTTCTTACCTAAAACTGTTAATTCGGCAATTCTGAATTCACTATTTCTGCCTTAGGTTTTCACAGCCTGAGCTGATGACGAGCACCAGTCAGTTACATAGTCATATGTTTTTTTATATCTTCCCATTTGGTCGCCTGAACTGTTTCGGTCAGCAGAAAAGAGCAGAGTATATACATAATGTAACATAAAAATGTAATGACTTTTGGGAATATTTTTATTTCCTCCAAAAGAAAATAAAAAAGCTCATTAGCTCTCAATACGAAAAAGATAAAGACAACATTACAGCCTACACATAGTTGGACTATTTTAACATACAAATAAATGGGTGTAAATTGTCTTCTGTCTTTTCTATCTGACAATTTGTGTACTCACATTGTGCAGTGACGGCTATGATGGAGATGAGCAGGACAGCACACAGTGTAGCCAGGCAAATAGTGGCAAGACGGTAGGGCCCGGGGCCACTCGGCCTGGGGATCAGTCTGATTGGGGAGACTGGGTGAGCTGAAGAAGAGAAAGGGGGAAAGGTTGTCAAGATTAAGATAATAAAAATGTTTTCTGGATACTGCTTTTTAATTTCGCACATTTTCTATACACCCTTTTACTGTTAGTAAACAGTATGATGTTTTTTGGTTGGCTGGGCTTAGCTGGAGGAAAAACAATTCTCCATATTAGCTAGTGCTAGAGTTTTAGACGGTGACAGAGCGCATTCTGGCACAAACTGGACTGTACTTTAAAAGTGTTAAGTGCTTACTTTAAAAAATAAACACTGACCAACAGGACCAGACTGGCCGACCCGTATGCTCTCACTCAGTGGATGGATGATTTGACAGGATTGATGAAGGTAAGATGGCCGGCTTTGTGGTCAATTACTATGTCAGTCTTACAAAGGAGGACGACACTTGAACGATCGCAGATAACATAAGCTAATGTGCTAAAAAATTAGCATCACAATATTCCTCTTATAACCCCCCCCCCCCCCCCCCAACATCTGATTAGGTGGACATGATAACCCTTAATACACATGACAGTAAATAACCGCAACATTGAGCCCTTTAAATGTGAATTTTAAAGTGAAACTATGTAACTTTTGAACAGAAAAAAGGGGAATGTTAAAAAGCAATAAAACACAGTTGCTCTATTCAACACACAGGGTTTTTTAAGCTACAACTGATGGGTCTAAGCCCTCTTATTGTCAGTACCGGGGTGCCACATGGGTCTATTCTTGGTCCATTGCTATTAACATAACATATAAGTAACATCATACATCCAAATCAGTGCATCAGTGTTAATTTCTATGCAGATGATACAAATTTAGGCTTTAACTTATCACCAGTCTGCCTTTGATGCTTTTCAATTATCACTCTTTAATCATGGATGTGTTTCAAATGTCTCTATTCAGCCATTAAAATCTTAAATGATACCCATATCACTTTTGCTGAAGTCATACATATTCTTAGGGGGCTTTCACATTAGGGACCCGGGCCAGATCCAAGTACACTTTACCCCAAAGTCTACTTTGTTTGATTAGTGTGAATACTGTGTACCTTACCCTGGCATAGTACATCGATCCATGCCCGTCCACTTGAAAAGGTGGTCTTAAGTAGGGTTCCTGTGTACTTTGGCACAGTATGCACTAGGTGTGAAAACCAGCCGTACCAAAACATGTAAATAGAATACTATTTATGTTAACAGCATGGTGCAAAAAGATGAAGATTATGCATTATTAAGGGCGGACCACTTTGAGTGACAGGCTCTCTACTGATAGTGTCCTCGGCTTCTCAGTCTGATTCAGGCTTTTGACCAAATATGCTCGCTTTTGGCTCCAAGAAACCAAGATGATGGGTGACATGACAGTATATCAGTCGGTCTGTCAGTCTACAGTCTTTGTATTTAACAAAGCCATAACTTCTTAACTAGTTATGAAACAGTGTTAAATTCATGAAGCTCAGCGTAAGTGCAATCAGGAAGACTTTCTTTGTACTAATCCATTTACAGTTCTTCACCTCCCACTACCAGTGCTTCCTCTTATTAGCAGATTATTGGTGTTCACTCTTCTAGTTATTCAATCAAACTTCACCACAATCTCTATCAGCCAACCAGGATGCTACTGCAAAATTTTAAATCTGCTCTCTCCTCTGCTGCTGTCAGCTGTCATTTTAGGCAGAATCGTCACCTCCAGCCATTGTATCCAGAGTCCAGAGCAAGCTTAGCGATGGCTTATTCCTCTACTCATCCAGATCATCGGCACTTCTCCGTCTTCTCCACATCCTCTACTCATCTCATCTTCACCACCTCTACCACCACCAGTGTCTAGACCCCAGGGGGTTCCCTGTTTGAACGGATTCATCACCCTCCTTAAAGCATACCAGCTCTATGGGTCTAATCGCCAAAAACATTTTTCATTCTTATGTGCACATGTTAATAAATATTTGTTTATGATAAACAATGAACAACAAATACTGATGCCTCGCTGCTTTGCTGATCCGCGCTGGTGCCAGTCTTTGGGGCAGCAGTGTCCATCGGCAGTGCCCTTTTCTACACTGTAGCACAACATAAATGTCATGTATATGATGACACAATGTTTTACAGAACAACATTACTAATGTAAAAGCTGAGGGGTGGGAAGTGGAGACGGATGCAACCATACTCGTGCATAGAATGAATCAGCCATACCTAACATGACAGCAACCTTAGGAATCTTGCTTGCTGGGTCTATTCAAAATTTGAATCAATTTTTTTAATCAAACCAGGCTTTCCATACAGAATTAACAGCTTTAAGATTATTTTTCTGAATTGTAAACTATTGTTCAATCAGCTTTAATGTCTGCACTTGATCAAGAAGAAGATCAGCTCTGCACGCAGGAAATCTGCAGGCAGGAAATCCAAAGTGTGGGAACATTTGTCAGCTACAAACATGATGTATCATCTGAAACACGTAAGTAGCTACATGCCCATTAGCCACCTAGCACAATCATTGCTGCTTTGTCGACAGCGTCATTAACAGGCGGCTCGCTCAGTGTGTGACGTGCACTTGTAGATAAAATGTTACTGATACTATTCTTTCTCACACCTTGAACTCAAACCATTGTGTTGTCCTGCCCAAAATATGTCATTTAACAATTAAATTAATATCGTAAACATATGGGTGACTAGTCAACTAATGGCCCTAAATGACGACTATTGGTCGACTAGGAAAATTCTTAGTTGGGGGCAGCCCTTGAGGCAGCAATATACAGCTGTAACTTTCCTCATTTCCTCCCTCGTGAGATCTGGCTGGTTGTTACATTTTCACATTACAAGGTTTATGCTGAAGTGTCAGAAAGACAAGCACCCTTCCTGAACCCCTTAATCTCACAATACATATGACTGTGCTCCTGTATTGTTGCATTAAAGGAACTGAAACTGCTGTGGCAGATGCTTTTAAAACATGATTCACATCTTTCATGACCTTTAGAGTTCTATATAATGTATTCACACTAGAGATGCACCGATCCAGCTTTTTCAATTTTGACACTGATCCCGATGCTTTGGCTTTGAGTATCGGCCGATACCCGATACCGATCCAATACCATGGTTGACCTAAAAAGCTATATACCTTAGAGTGTTCTGTGTGAAATACCCCCACACAGCAGATTCTCAACCTCGCTCCATGTTGTTTGCGCTTGCCTAGGTAAGCTAATCAACTCTCGCGGAATGCGCACACGTGCTGCTGCTGATGTATGACGTAGCTCGCGTCACAGTAGATTTAAAAGGAAAGGATTGGCTCAGGTATTGTTTGCATTTTCCGATACCCGATCCATCTATTTTGATGATATCGGGGCCAATATTCGATCCAGATATCGGATCGATGCATCCTTAATTTACACATTGTTGAATTTCCTCTGCTTAGGCTTGTGAAAAACAAACACATTAGAGCAGTCTCTGGAGTGTGGGAAATTTGTCTGCACGACAGTTATCAAATTAAGTAAACAACGGTGAGGGAAATGACTTTGATTTGTTTGGCTGTGATGCAGTCATGACCAGACGAACATTTATTCCCACACAGATTCGGAGATTCATTGTTATTGTTTACGGTATTGTTTGTCTGTCAACTGTTTAGAGGAAACAGTAGACCAGAGGCAGACTGACTCTTTTTGTTTTTAAATTCTTGCCATGAGCCAACTGTCAGATTTAATCAACCAATCAGAAAAGATGCAGAGCTGATTTCAGTTTGTACAGACTTGTGATGACCCCTCTGCTCCACTTGCTGTGCCTGTTTTCCTGACTATTCTTTCTGTTTCAGGATGCAGGTCAAGGCAGAGGGTTGTCATTTAGCTCATGAGCCACACCTGGGCCAGTGTGCTTCATGACAGAAAAGCTCACCATCTTTCAGCAGACCTCCGTTACGGCGAAGCTGCTATTCTTTTGTTTTTTTCTACAGACATTTCCACACACCCATACACACAGACATGACTGATTACTGTCACTTTTGTTCAGTTATTTCTTGGTATTTTGTAAATAAATAAGCTTTTAACTCTTTGTAATCTTGTCTCGTCTCCCATCCCTGTGCCAGCTTATGAGCCAGGCTGTGACAAGACTCAAGAAAAATGGGGACACAAGCGCTGAAGAGACAAAAGACACTGGCTTCAACTTTGGACTTCTTACTAGGGCTGTCAAAATAACATGTTAATCTCGATTAATCACAGAAAAAAACAAGTTAAAAACATTAACGTTGATTAATCGCACTCTATGATGCCCTTTGACCTCGCACATGATTGAAGGCCACAGTGGCTTTGTCACATGATGGAGGTAGACGGGACGATGCTGCTTCATAGCTGTTCATAGGAGCACCGCTCTCTGCAGTTTCTGCAGTCGGGAATTTTTGTTCCATATGAGTACTTAAAGCCCGAAATATCACCTCAATGCAAAGCATTTAGCAGGGAACCTGGAGGTCGGAGTTAGCACAGCCTCTGATGCTAGCACTAGCTCGCTAGCAAGCCTCATCAAGCCACACTCGACCAGGCGTTCAGATGCAAACTGAGTAAGTCTATGGCTGAATCCAAATGTCCACCTTCTGGACTTGTAGACTTATGGACCATCATCACGTAGAGTCTGCAAAGGCAGAGACCGTAAGCTGATACACGGCCTTCAAGACAGTACTCGTTGCCATGGAAACGAGCGACGATTACTGTCATTTTAACTGCTGTTACATTCTGTCTGCTCATCTGTCACTGCAGATAAGATATAAATCCTATGTATAGGGTTGTTCTGTGAGTGAACTAAATAAATATCTGTATAACATACAGACTGCAGACATTCAAATACAGAGATGGTTGTGAATAAGAACTGGACTATGACTAAATAAATAGGTAGGCCTATTTGTTACATTAGAAGATATTTTGTTGTTTTTCAGCCAATCTCCTGTATTTCTACATATTGTTTATTATTTATTAATTTGACAGCCCTTAGCACTCCTAGACTTCCAAGGAACACACTTACAAAGTAAGTGCGGTGAAGTCCAGACATACCTGTGCCGACTAACTAACTCCCTTGCAAAATGGACTGCAATGGACTGCCAACCAGTTTCAGTGGTAGAGGACAGGGGAACAGTTGTGTCCAAAATTCAGCAGCTTTACGAAACATCTCCCAAAATTCATTTGAATTTAAATTCTAAAAATACTTTCATACTTGATGTATGCGGTTAATTTAGATGAATAAATCACAGAGCATGTAATTAATTAGATTGACTTTTTAATGGCTTGACAGCCCTACTTTTTACCCATAATTTAAAGATCCAAAGGACTGATTTTTTTTTTTAATGTGAGTGGGTTTTACAAATTTAAATATGCTACAGTCAGATTGCTACCATGCTCTCAATGTGAATATTTGTTGGTGATGTTATAATGTTTACCATCTTCATTATCATGCTAACATTTGCTGATACACTTAAAGAGGAAAAGTCAAGTGATCATCAAATAAATAATCCTCCAGGGAACATGAATGTGAGGAATTTGTGACATTTTGTAGACTAAACCATCGTTTTGTAAAGCCTGTTGTTTTCTATTCTTGTTGCATTCTGTATTTTTTCACTACTGTGATAGTTCGTTTTGGAACTTGACAATTTTTGCTCTTACTTTTGTTCTATAAAGTGTTATATCAGTAAAGAGCTGAAACAATGAGTCCATTAATCCATCAAACAGACCAAACGATTAATAATCATCAGATTAATTGATCATGAAAACAGTAATTATTAGCAGCCCTAGTAAATATTATAATATATGATTATTAATAATAATAATAATTAAAAATATTATTTCTTCCTCCACATATATATATGTATTCTATATTCTACTGTAGGATCCAAACTGTGCTAGACTGCCGTTATGGCTATATAATGTCCTTACCGCCGTGTCCAACATCTGGCCTGCGGTTCAGGTCGTCATATGCGCCCTCATCATCTATCAGTTTGGAGTACATCCCCTCGTAGGGCGGGGAGCTCGCGGTGGTCGACATTACAGCGGTGGAAGAGTAAAAACTGAGATGGAAAGTTTAGAAAGTTACAAACTCCCAGTCAGGTGGTCAGTCCGCTTCTCTCCGTGTTTCAGCGGTGTATGAACCCTCCTTGTTCCACTCTGCAGTCCAGTTTGCCTCCAGTCCAAACTGGACTCCGCCCAGCTTCACCGAGCACTGACACCGCTGTTTGACATCAGGCAAGAGTCAAGTACACTACTGCAGAGTCAGGGGGTTTCCGGTCATGGATTTCAAAATAAAGGTCCTAAAGATGTAATTTTTTTAAACAAAATGACAAGCTCAATTGAAACATTAATATATATTATGGTCTATTGGGGGCTGATTAGGGGAATTTCCCAGCATGCAGTGCTGTATTTATAGTAATGTATTTCACGGCCATAAGCCGAAGGAAAATTGTGTTTTAATTTGTGTTAAATCACTCATTTGTTACCTATTCTGCTGTGAGTTGTCTTCATGCATACTTGTATGGGTTACGGATAAGGATGTGACATATTGCACCGTGAGTTAAGATGTGCACTCGTGGTGGTAGTTAGTGGTGGTAAATTTCATTTAAAACAACTTACCTTTACACAATGGTGTACTCCAATATGATGTCCACATGCTTACAAGTGTCTATCACTACACTATCACATCATACCAATGGAGAGCTATCAATTACAGTAGAAGGAAGGATATCCAACAACAGCACTTTCTAGGGGAAAGAGCATAGAGAAAGGCAAGTTTATTCTTTCTTGCAGAATCTTTCAAACACAGCTGCAATTCCAAGTTTCACAGCAAAGAAATGTGGTAGGATATTGGAATACAATATCAGAAAAATATTAATCATAACAAAGACATCACACACCAGATCTTGATGAATGAATTATTGAAGTTGAAAAGCTTTACTGAAGTACTGTACATTGTATATTTTCTTGAGAACAAAATGAGGTAACAACAGTCAATGGAAACCAAAATCACTGAGGGCTGGATTCAAAATCACATGGAAAATCAAAGTAAAAAATTGAAATCACAGGCTGATCCAAAGTGTGTGAATGTTATGGTAACACTTTACAATAAGGTACACAAAAAAAGAGTAGTTACTGAGGAACTAATGAAGAACTAATGAGGAACTAATGAGTAGTTACTGAGGAACCGAGGGACACAATATTAGCGTAGTTACTGAGAAACTAAGGTACACAAAAAAAGAGTAGTTACTGAGTAACTAATGATGAACTAACTATTAGTTAATGATCAGTTCTTCAGTAACCTCAGATGAAGTTCAGAGAAGTAGTTTGTGAGGAAATAATGATAAACTATCTATTAGTTAATAGTCACAAAATACAGTAGTTACTGAGGAGCTAATGATGAACTAATGTGTAGTTACTGAGGAACGAAGGCACACAAAATTGGAGTAGTTAATGAGGAAATAATGGTTAATGATCAGAAGTTCTTTAGTAACCCCTGATCAAATTTCAGAGGAGTAGGTAATGAAAACCCAATGATGAACTAACTATTAGTTAATCATCAGTTCTTCAGTAAAGTGACACATCATGAGGGGTTATTTCATCATCATCATCATCATCACAAGTAGTTGCTTAAAAAAATCACAGATGGCAGGATTCTTGAGAGGAGTTTTATTAATTTATTTCAGACCACATACAAATTAATATGACAGTCCATGTTAATCTGTACCAGTCACATTTCTAGTAGGCTAAACTAAAAGAAAAAAAAAAAAAAAATATATATATATATATATATATATATATATATATATATATACATACATATATACCGTATATATGATGGGGGCTGTGTGTAAAGCACTACTGATCACACCAATGTTCACAGTACAGTTGTTTTGGGTTCACAGGGTAAGTAATGATTCAGTACTGATTACCTACTCTTTTTGATGTCACACTTTACAATAAGGTACACAAAAAGGGTAACTAATGATTAAGTAATGATTCAGTACTGATTACCTGCTCTTTTTGATGTCACACTTTACAATAAGGTACACAAAAAGGGTAACTAATGATTAAGTAATGATTCAGTACTGATTACCTGCTCTTTTTGATGTCACACTTTACAATAAGGTACACAAAAAGGGTAACTAATGATTAAGTAATGATTCAGTACTGATTACCTACTCTTTTTGATGTCACACTTTACAATAAGGTACACAAAAAGGGTAACTAATGATTAAGTAATAGTTGTTCCTCATTAAATCTATACCCCATTCATCATTCATTCTAAATTTGTATACTTTGAATTTTGTGAACCCAAAACAACTGTACTGTGAACACTGGTGTGATCAGTAGTGCTTTACACACAGCCCCCCTCATATATACGGTATATATGTATGTATGTATATATATATATATATATATATTTTTTTTTTTTTTTTTTTTAATAATGGTTAATTATCAGAAGTTCTTTAGTAACCCCTGATCAAATTTCAGAGGAGTAGGTAATGAAAACCCAATGATGAACTAACTATTAGTTAATCATCAGTTCTTCAGTAAAGTGACACATCATGAGGGGTTATTTCATCATCATCATCATCATCATCATCATCATCATCATCATCACAAGTAGTTGCTTAAAAAAATCACAGATGGCAGGATTCTTGAGAGGAGTTTTATTAATTTATTTCAGACCACATACAAATTAATATGACAGTCCATGTTAATCTGTACCAGTCACATTTCTAGTAGGCTAAACTAAAAGAAAAAAAAAAAAAATATATATATATATATATATATATATATACATACATACATATATACCGTATATATGAGGGGGGCTGTGTGTAAAGCACTACTGATCACACCAGTGTTCACAGTACAGTTGTTTTGGGTTCACAAAATTCAAAGTATACAAATTTAGAATGAATGATGAATGGGGTATAGATTTAATGAGGAACAACTATTACTTAATCATTAGTTACCCTTTTTGTGTACCTATAGTAGTGTGACATCAAAAAGAGCAGGTAATCAGTACTGAATCATTACTTAATCATTAGTTACCCTTTTTGTGTACCTTATTGTAAAGTGTGACATCAAAAAGAGTAGGTAATCAGTACTGAATCATTACTTAATCATTAGTTACCCTTTTTGTGTACCTTATTGTAAAATGTGACATCAAAAAGAGCAGGTAATCAGTACTGAATCATTACTTAATCATTAGTTACCCTTTTTGTGTACCTTATTGTAAAGTGTGACATCAAAAAGAGTAGGTAATCAGTACTGAATCATTACTTACCCTGTGAACCCAAAACAACTGTACTGTGAACATTGGTGTGATCAGTAGTGCTTTACACACAGCCCCCATCATATATACGGTATATATGTATGTATATATATATATATATATTTTTTTTTTTTCTTTTAGTTTAGCCTACTAGAAATGTGACTGGTACAGATTAACATGGACTGTCATATTAATTTGTATGTGGTCTGAAATAAATTAATAAAACTCCTCTCAAGAATCCTGCCATCTGTGATTTTTTTAAGCAACTACTTGTGATGATGATGATGATGATGATGATGATGATGATGATGATGAAATAACCCCTCATGATGTGTCACTTTACTGAAGAACTGATGATTAACTAATAGTTAGTTCATCATTGGGTTTTCATTACCTACTCCTCTGAAATTTGATCAGGGGTTACTAAAGAACTTCTGATCATTAACCATTATTTCCTCATTAACTACTCCAATTTTGTGTGCCTTCGTTCCTCAGTAACTACACATTAGTTCATCATTAGCTCCTCAGTACCTACTGTATTTTGTGACTATTATAAACTATAGTTTATCATTATTTCCTCACAAACTACTTCTCTGAACTTCATCTAAGGTTACTGAAGAACTGATCATTAACTAATAGTTAGTTCATCATTAGTTACTCAGTAACTACTCTTTTTTTGTGTACCTTAGTTTCTCAGTAACTACGCTAATATTGTGTCCCTCGGTTCCTCAGTAACTACTCATTAGTTCCTCATTAGTTCTTCATTAGTTCCTCAGTAACTACTCTTTTTTTGTGTACCTTATTGTAAAGTGTTACCAATGTTATCACTGCAACTCATAATGTGACTCAGTAATGTACAGTACAGGCCAAAAGTTTGGACACACCTTCTCATTCAATGCGTTTTCTTTATTTTCATGACTATTTACATTGTAGATTCTCACTGAAGGCATCAAAACTATGAATGAACACATGTGGAGTTATGTACTTAACAAAAAAAGGTGAAATAACTGAAAACATGTTTTATATTCTAGTTTCTTCAAAATAGCCACCCTTTGCTCTGATTACTGCTTTGCACACTTTTGGCATTCTCTCCATGAGCTTCAAGAGGTAGTCACCTGAAATGGTTTTCACTTCACAGGTGTGCCTTATCAGGGTTAATTAGTGGAATTTCTTGCTTTATCAATGGGGTTGGGACCATCAGTTGTGTTGTGCAGAAGTCAGGTTAATACACAGCCGACAGCCCTATTGGACAACTGTTAAAATTCATATTATGGCAAGAACCAATCAGCTAACTAAAGAAAAACCAGTGGCCATCATTACTTTAAGAAATGAAGGTCAGTCAGTCCGGAAAATTGCAAAAACTTTAAATGTGTCCCCAAGTGGAGTCGCAAAAACCATCAAGCGCTACAACGAAACTGGCACACATGAGGACCGACCCAGGAAAGGAAGACCAAGAGTCACCTCTGCTTCTGAGGATAAGTTCATCCGAGTCACCAGCCTCAGAAATCGCAAGTTAACAGCAGCTCAGATCAGAGACCAGATGAATGCCACACAGAGTTCTAGCAGCAGACCCATCTCTAGAACAACTGTTAAGAGGAGACTGCGCGAATCAGGCCTTCATGGTCAAATAGCTGCTAGGAAACCACTGCTAAGGAGAGGCAACAAGCAGAAGAGATTTGTTTGGGCCAAGAAACACAAGGAATGGACATTAGACCAGTGGAAATCTGTGCTTTGGTCTGATGAGTCCAAATTTGAGATCTTTGGTTCCAACCGCTGTGTCTTTGTGAGACGCAGAAAAGGTGAACGGATGGATTCCACATGCCTGGTTCCCACTGTGAAGCATGGAGGAGGAGGTGTGATGGTGTGGGGGTGTTTTGCTGGTGACACTGTTGGGGATTTATTCAAAATTGAAGGCACACTGAACCAGCATGGCTACCACAGCATCCTGCAACGACATGCCATCCCATCCGGTTTGCGTTTAGTTGGACGATCATTTATTTTTCAACAGGACAATGACCCCAAACACACCTCCAGGCTGTGTAAGGGCTATTTGACTAAGAAGGAGAGTCATGGAGTGCTGCGACAGATGACCTGGCCTCCACAGTCACTGGACCTGAACCCAATCGAGATGGTTTGGGGTGAGCTGGACCGCAGAGTGAAGGCAAAGGGGCCAACAAGTGCTAAACACCTCTGGGAACTCCTTCAAGACTGTTGGAAAACCATTTCAGGTGACTACCTCTTGAAGCTCATGGAGAGAATGCCAAGAGTGTGCAAAGCAGTAATCAGAGCAAAGGGTGGCTATTTTGAAGAAACTAGAATATAAAACATGTTTTCAGTTATTTCACCTTTTTTTGTTAAGTACATAACTCCACATGTGTTCATTCATAGTTTTGATGCCTTCAGTGAGAATCTACAATGTAAATAGTCATGAAAATAAAGAAAACGCATTGAATGAGAAGGTGTGTCCAAACTTTTGGCCCGTACTGTATGTGGCCCCTGTATGAACTCCTGACAACATCTGGGCATGCTCCTGATGAGTCGGTGGATGGTGTCCTGGGGGATCTCCTCCCAGATCTGGATCAGGCCATCAGTGACCTCCTGGACAGTCTGTGGCTGTACTTGGCGGAATGGGATGCATCGGTACATAACGTCCCTTAGGTGCTCAATTGCATTCAGGTCAGGGTAATGAGAGGGTCACTCAATGGAATCAATGCCTTCATCATCCAGGAACTGCCTACCCACTCTGGCCACATGAGGCGGGGCATTGTCCTGCACCAGAAGGAACCCAGGGCCCACTGCATCAGGAGGAACCCCGGGGCCACTGCACCAGGAGGAACCCAGGGCCCACTGCAACAGGAGGAACCCAGGGCCCACTGCACCAGTGTACGGTCTGACAGTTGCTCTGAGGATTTCATCCAGGTACCTAACAGGAGTCAGGGTACCGTAGGCTTTGACTCTGAGGTCTGTGTGACCCTCCAAGGATGCGCCTCCCCAGACCATCACTGACCCACCACCAAACCGGTCATGCTAGATGATGTTACAGGCAGCATAACATCCACCACGGTGTCTCCGGACTCTTTTAAGTCTGTCACATGTGCTCAGTGTGAACCTGCTCTCATCTGTGAAGAAAACAGGGTGCCAGTGATGGACCTGCCAGTTCTGGTGTTGTCTGGTGAATGCTAATCAAGTTGCATGTTGCTGGGCTTTGAGCACAGGTCCCACAAGCAGACGATGGGCCCTCATGCCACCCTCATGGAGTCTGTTTCTGACAGTTTGGTCAGAAACATGCACACCAGTAGCCTGCTGGAGGGTCATTTTGTGGGGTTCTGGCAGTGCTCCTCCTGCTCCTCCTCACACATGAGAGCAGATACCGGTCCTGCTGCTGGGTTGATGCCCTTCTACAGCCCTGACCAACTTTTCCTCGTGTAAGGGCCAGTCTCCCTTGTATCCCTGGTATCTCCTCCATGTTCTTGAGAATGTGCTGGGAGACACAGCAGACCTCCTTGCGACCTCATGTATGGATGTGCCGTCC
Organism: Cephalopholis sonnerati; assembly: GCA_019142605.1. Classification (NCBI taxonomy): domain Eukaryota; kingdom Metazoa; phylum Chordata; class Actinopteri; order Perciformes; family Serranidae; genus Cephalopholis; species Cephalopholis sonnerati. The sequence goes on along the minus strand of JAGQAX010000014.1, from coordinate 10,275,826 downwards.
TGGAGGAGCTGGACTACCTGTGCAACCTGATTGGGCTACAGGTACCGCCTCATGCTACCAGTAGTGACAAGGACACTAGCAGAACACCAAACTAGAGAAGAATCAGTCAGGAAGGATAAGGAGAGAGAAACTGTCTGTGGCCACCACATGTAAAACCATTCCCTTTTTGGGGGTTGTCTTGCTTTTGCCTCTCCATTGTTCCTGTTGTCACTTTCATTTGCACCAAAACAGCTGAAACTGATTCACAATCACTTGTGCTTCCTAAATGGACAGATTGATATCCCTGGAGTTTAACTGACTTGGTGTTAGACTCTGATCATTAAGAGTTAACTTTTTTGGAGCAATGTAATTTCAGAATTCACTTTTTAACCAAAGAGTCACATTTTCATAATTTACTTCTCACACAGCCAGACTCGGAGCATTTATTCTCCTGTTTTGTCATTGCAAATGCCAGTCACCTCATGGCAGTCTGGGCAGAGGAACTGGTTGTTCTAGTGTCAGATGAACTTTGGGAGAAGGGCTTGTCCAATATACAGAGCTGTTCTATCAATTCCAGATTCAGATTAATTCAATATAAAGTCTTACATAAACTGCATTATTCTACAAGTAAACTTAGCAAGATATTTGATTCTGTCTCTCCGATGTGTGACAGATGTGGTACTGCCAAATGATTACTGTCACACTTCTTCTGGCACTGTCCAATATTAGGTCATTTCTGGTGTGACATATTAAATTGGTTTTCCAAGGAAATTAAAATAAACATTCAGGCAGATTGTAAATTGGCATTAAAATTAGACTTTTAAAAATTAGACTCTTAAAGCAGGCATGGTTACACATAGTGATGGCAAAATGAAGCCACATGTAGCATTTTCTTTCTTTTCTGAGCCCACTAGATGGCGCTCTTGGTTTCAAGAGAGAGGCTCACAGAGTATAAATTCAGTGTGCTTTCAACCTTTTGTTGAACAAAAAGCGCCATCTAGTGGGCTCAGAAATGAAAGAAAATGCTTCACAAGGCTTTATTTGGCCATCACTAGTTGCAGCTAAAAAATGATATTACTAAACTGGGAGTCTACATTGTCCCGATGTTTTAGGAGGTGACTGCACAAAATGCATTCTATCACTAAACTGGAACAGATTTGCTTTAGTAAAAGAGATTCACAAAATGATTTTCTTAAGGTGTGGAAGCTGCTTTTGACATTTGTTCATGAAACCCAACTGCATAACTCGTGACATTTGCTGCTATTGTGATGCCCACTTAATATGTGATCACATTTGTGTGAATGTAATTAATTTTGGTTAATTGTGTATTAATTATTATGTATGTTTGGAGTTTATATCTGTACTTTATTTTATTTTCAAGATGCTGTGTGTTTATGTACGGAGCCCCTCTGGTGACATTGGATGAAAAAAATAACACGTGGCCACGAGATAATTAATGTGTGGCCATAATCTTAAATACAAAAAGGTAGAAGCAGGAAAGGCTGTTTTTCTCTGAATAGACTAACCAACTTCAGGGAATCTTTTCACCATTGACTAATGTCTTCTTGAAATACTGGTAATGGCAACTTCTTCCATTCACCTCATTCCTGGGGAAAACAAAGTCAGCCGGTACCTCATTTGGTCCTCTGCAAACCAGCTGTGTCCGAATTCTGTCAATCAGAACTGAAGGCCAATTAGCAGGGTCAGATTCAGTAGGCAGAGGCTCATCCTCAGGCACAGTATTTGGTGGGGATTCTGGTCGAGGCATTTCTAATAAAGAGCATATGGTATTGTCATTATTATACACAGCATTTATAGTGTTTACAAAAGTAAAAAATTATGCAAGAATGCACACATACAGCCCCCCTCCACGCATGCACGTGCACACACACACACACACACACACACACACACACACACACACACACCTGATGAGTCCTGCACAGAACATGTGGCTGAGGAGGTAGATGGCTCATCATAAAACTTCAGGACCATCTCTGAAGAGGCCTGGGCCTGTGTGGCTGTGCAAGTAGATGACTCCTCATCAGACTCCAGGAACATTTCTGAGGAGGCCTGGGCCTGTGTGGCTGCAGAGGTAGATGGCTCCTCATTTTGACCAGTGGGTGTGCCAAAATATTTCAGAAGTGACCCTGAATTTACAATTAAGATACAATATGTAAGTTAGATCACACTTAACATGCAGCAATTACCCAATTAAAATAAACCATAATGCACAATTTATTAACATTTGTTAACATCCTATTAACTAAGCATAACACACTACAAATTATTCAAAAAGCTATATCACATATAGCTTACAAAATGCTATGTCAGTGTATATTACAAGTTATTTAAGTTAGCATTGACCCATGTATAGCATTAAAAATTCCACAGTTAGGACGTATTGTTTACCAAATCCCTAGACTAACAGGCCTGTGTGAACTTGCACTTGTTGTGTTGCAAACACAAACTAGTCTGTGGTTGAAATTAACTGCATGACATGATGCCTCAAATTCTAATAGTAATTCAGCAAAACTAAAAACCAAATACAGTCTTTTGGTAGTCTTTTGCTAATAAATAGCCTACAGGGTACTGTTTCATTACATGGACAATTAACGTCACTCATAAAGACCTGCATACCTTTATCTTTTGCCCGTTTCTCCTCTTCTTCTTTCCTTCTTTTTCTAAACTGGGCACCTGATGGCTTCTTTGGTCTTTTATCCATAATTAACTCGACTCGACAACACCTTTTTTCCACCGTCCGTCAAACACCCAGAGTCAAGACTGACATGATGTAAACCAATTCACGTAGATGCACGCACCGATTCGTGTTTTTTTTTAATACTTTTAAAAAAGTACCTGTTCACATAACACGATAAATTACATGTAGCTATGTGGGTCTATATGAATTTTATGAATGAAATACAATTTTATTTGTGTTGTGTGGCCTGGGATCATCATGAAGGTATAATATAAACGGAGATTCATCATCCAGAGGTCAGTCTACCCCCCCCCCCCCCCCACACACACACACACACACAACCTCTGCAGTCGCAATCCCCCGCTGGCCCGCCCCTCCCCCTTGCCTCTTCTTGTGACAGAGACACACACACAACCTGTATACATGACTCAGCAGCAAGTTGACGTGATAGGGCCGCCCCAGCACCCACTCCACTAACTTGACATGGAAATGAGCGGTAGTCTAGAAAACTGGCGAGTTTTTTTTTTTTTTTTTTGGAGAGCGCCCGTGCGCCCTCACATAGATTGCGCCCTGGGCGGTCGCCCACATTGCCCGTAGCAAAAACCGCCCCTGGGCCCACGAGATAACGCGTGGGCACGAGATAATTATTGCAGTCATTTCCATGCAGAGACTGCTGATTGTTAACATGGACAAGTTTGAATTAATTTCATTTTATTTTAATTTAGGGATGAATTACAGTGACATACTTCAGTCACGTGCGTTTAGGCATGGAGTATTTCTTAGCAAGAGACACTTAATGAGGTTGCTCAAAATGCATGAGCTTAAACGCAAGGAATATGCTGATGTCGTCATAGATTTCATCATTCACCAGCTGGAAGGACCTGGAAGACTACATGGCTACAGGTGGATCTACAGCAAGTGCTTAAAGAATGGCATTCGTGCAAAAACGGAAGATGTTGGTTTGATTCTTGCAGCTCTGGACCCTGACGCCTCAGTCATCCGTCGTTCCAGGAGACTAAACCATAGGCAGTATTTTGCTCAAGGACCTAACTATATCTGGCATGTAGATTCTTACGATAAGTTAAAGCCATATGGAATCTGCATCAGTGGTTGCATAGATGGATTTTCGCGCAAAATAATTTGGTTGAAAGCTGCATACACAAGCAGCGACTCACGCGTCATAGGGGGCTACTTTATACAGGCCGTGGAGGAGTTTGGTGGCAGTCCCCGGATCGTCCGGACAGATGCAGGAACGGAGAATGTGGTTGTCCGAGACATCCAGACCTGCCAACTGAATGAATGAATGAATGAGTGACATCATTGTATATTTTTTCCCTGCTGTATAGCGCATCGCACATCGCCACTCATTAGGCTGCTGACTGGCTGCCATAAGCTACACGCAAATAAGGTCATTTATTTTCATTTGCTCTGGCACATACAGCTGGTCCACCTCCCTGTCAGACAGATTTTGACTGATTAAATTAGCCTTGTGCTGTTGTTCAAATTATCATCCAGTGGACAAAAAGACAAATGGCACACTTGGACAGAAACTTGTATGTCAGGTAAATGTAATTCAAGCAAATTAAGTGTTTCAAAGATGCATTTAGATTGTATGTTTTCTATTTTGAGTACAGTATGTGTGTTGGGTAAATCAGAAAAATAGATTCCCACTCCTATAAAAAAATCAAAATGATTTACATTCTCATCAGCAATGGAAAACAATAATAATTTGGTTGCACAGTATGATTTTTTTTCTTTCAAAATTAACATAGATGTGAATTTCATTTTTATAAAATGAAATAGTGGATTTACCCCCCCTCCTGTCCTAATAATTTTTGTACAGTCCCTGAATTAGTTGAGTCAGAACTAGTGACGGGCGGATGAATCCTTACGCAGCAGAACAGTGACATCTGGTGAATTCCAAAACTTACACCCTCAAGACTGATGCCAAAACACCACAACACCTCTGTCTTATTTTCATGGTTTTGGTCCCTCATGTGCAATAAGACTCCCAGAAGTCTGCATGTTATCATTTGTAATAAGAAGTGCTGCATTAAACTCGGGCAGCTGTAGCTCAGTACACAGGGACCTGAGTTGGGAACTGGAGGGCGTCAGCACAAGTCCCCATCCAGACCAAATATGGACTGTGGACAGGTAGCTGTTCACCTCCTAGGGCACCGCCAAGGTGCCCCTGAGCAAGACACTGAACCCCCAACTGCTCGGGACACCTGTCCAAGGCAGCCTCCTCACTCTATCATCTCTCTATTCAATGCATGTATAGGTCCTGTATGTGTGTGTGTGTGTGTGTGTGTGTGTGTGTGTGTGTGTGTGTGTGTGTGTGTTTTGGGCCTGTATGTATATTACAACAGAGTGAAAAAAATGAAATTTTCCCCAGGGATTAGCAAAGTTCCTCTTCCTCTATATTATGAATGCATCATCCAAAAATCCTAGGTATAACATATTTTTGCTGAAATAGTGATGTACAGCTCATTGATTCTGTGGGCTGAGTTTAATTATGCTCCTCTCTTCTTAATCCCACTAGTCTGTCGATCACAAAGTCTAACTGCATAACTTTCAGAGCTGTCAAAATAAAGGGAAGATTTTCTGAAACACCAGTGTTGTGTGAAGCTTCAGATTTCATCAGTCATGTGGTATTCTTCATTTGAAAACAAGCTCTGATGTGTTGAAGCAGTGATCATCACAGAAGTGAAACAAGTTTTGTGTCATCAGAACAGAGACACTCCCACCTCCCCCTCAAGGAAATAGCATAGGACAGAAAACAAAACAGCTGAACCAGCTCAGTCCTTTATCTACATATCTTCATCAAAACAAGATGATAAAGTTACTTTTGTTGCTCCTCTGCTGTCACGTTTCATCTCCAGGTGAGATCACATTTGAAATCTTTGCTTCACTTCCCACTTGGCTCTGCTCTTTGCTTCAGGGACACACCCGGGATTTCATTTCAGCACAATTAATAAGAAAAAGAAGTCTGGGAACGCAGATACACTCCCAATTTCACAGCTATTCAAACAAAATTATGTTAAATATATATACAATATATTTCACTCACTTAAGTCCTGTTTGTCCCACAGTGAAACACTTCCTGAAGTTTTACTTCATGGTGTCCTCTGGAGTCCCAAACATCCCAGATTATTTGGTCATGGCAAACATTGAGGAAGTGATTATGGCTTACTCTGACAGCAACATGGCAACACACGAACCCAGACAAGACTGGGTGAGAAAATTAATGAAAGAAGAACCACAATTCTGGACAAGGGGCGTTGAAGCATGCATGGATTATCGGGAGCTCTTCAGAGCTCAAACTGTCAGTTTCAAGCAGCAATTAAACCAAACTGGAGGTATGTTAATACATGTCTTTTCTGGTTTGCTGTTTCATTCGTTTTTCCTGCTAGATTAGATCAGAATAACTCTTCAGCGGAAACCCAATTATAACAACAGTTTTACAGCTGATACAACCTGGTGTAATAGACTGGTGCAATTTACAACAACAACAAAGAGAACTACATTTTTAGTAGCAATTTAAATGATCAGGGTCCCTCTTGCCTTGCACATGGACCAGGTCGGGTCTGTTATATCTAAGACACAAAGGGGTTGGGTTATGAATATTTCTAGATTAGCTGGGTCAAATTGGATTTCTAAAAGAGTTTCCTGGGTCAATTCAGGTTTGGGCCTATTGTTGTGGACCTGTGAAGACTTTAATCTCTGTTACACAGCAGATGTAATATTAACTACATCTGCCTGTGCTGGGATCTCACTGCAGTCTCTTTCTCTCCCTCTCTCAGGTGTTCACATTCACCAGCAGATTGTGGGTTGTGACTGGGATGATGAGACTGAAAAGGCAGATGGTTTAAACAAATACGGTTATAACGGAGAGGACTTCCTCACATTTGACATAGAGACAGAGACATGGATCGCTGAGAACCCACAAGCTGAAATCATTAAACAAGAGTGGGATGGAAATAAATTTGATATCACGTACAAAAAGAACCTCCTCATCAGCGAGTGTCCTGCATGGCTGAAGACATATTTGAACTATGGGAAGAGTTTTCTGCAGAGAACAGGTGGAGTCACATGACAATATGTTCTCATCTCACATCATCACATATCACCGCTTTGTCATTGGACTTTAACATCAACAAATCGGGCACTACGTATCCTCCTGTGTCTGCTGTTCTCGGACACAGTAACCTATGCCAGGACGTCAACAAAAGCACATGGTTAGGTTTAGAAATAAACATTATGGTATAGACCCTTTTAGGGCCGACATCACAATGATGTCTGTTTATTAACTGGAGGCAAAACATGACTTTCCACTAGTGATGGGCAAATGAAGCCTCATTAAGCATTTTCTTTATTTTCTGAGCCCACTAGATGGCGCTTTTTTTGTTCAACAAAAGGTTGAAATAACACAAAATTTCTATTCTTTGAGCCCCTCTCTTGAAACCAAGAGCACCATCTAGTGGGCTCAGAAAATAAAGAAAATGCTTCATGAGGCTTCATTTGGCCATCACTACTTTCCACCACAGGGCTGTAGGCTTCATAGGAGTCTTAACATGTCTTCTTGTTGTGTTATTGGGGGCCAGGGTAAAAGGAGTCATGGCTCAAAACAAGTGATGGCCAAATTAAGCCATTAAGTGCAGAATTATTATCATGAATAATGATGTGCATTGAATTGATGCACAGGATATATGCACTGTTTCCAGTGACCTAATGTTAGTTTTTAATACATAACATTCTAGCCCCATTATCATATAAATAACATGTCTTTTTTTTTTTTTTTTTTACTCTGCAGACCTTCCCTCAGTGTCTTTCCTCCAGAAGTCTCCCTCCTCTCCAGTCAGCTGCCACGCTACAGGTTTCTACCCTGACAGAGCCATGATGTTCTGGAGGAAAGATGGAGAGGAGATTCATGAGGACGTGGAGCTCGGAGAGATCCTCCCCAACCACGATGGATCCTTTCAGATGAGTGTTGACCTGAACCTTTCATCAGTCCCACCTGAAGACTGGAGGAGGTACGACTGTGTGTTTCATCTCTCTGGTGTGAAGGATGACATCATCACCAAACTGGACAAGGCAGTGATCAGGACCAACTGGGGCAGAATTGTGTTAAGAAATGACAAAAGTGAGTTGTATTTTTCATGCTGAATGGTCTCATGTTTGACTTTCTTGTCAGTGTAACTTTTATCATCTGTTTCAGATTTGTTGATGAGTTTAAGATCAGTATTAAACTAATTTATGTTCCTTTTCCAGGATCACTGTTTGAAAACATGTGACCCTATACAGTGTCATGAAATATTTTGGATGTACAATTTGCAAATACAGTACAGTGCCTAATCACTTATTCTTAATATATAATACATTCACAGAAAGTTTAAACTTTTAGAGTGGTATTTAAAGCAACTTAGTACTTGCATTTCCATCCTGCTGCCTGACTTGTGAGAGACATAGCAGCAAAGGTCTCAAAAATCCCCCAAAAGACTGGATCCTTTATTTTCCATAATTTGTGTCAATAGTGTCTTTGCTAGACCAGTGTTTGTTTTTTCGTTTTTCATGTCAAGGACCCCTAAAAAGAACACGGAACCCCATTTAATAAGATTTCTCTTCAGGGACCTCCATTGGCAACACATTCTCACTCCGACTTTGTCACTTACGGACGTTTGGTTATGGACCTTTCATGTTCAGATGGTCAGTGTCTGATGCTGCAAGTTATTGTCCAAGTGCCAGATTTTTTGAGGACTTTGGAGTGAGACCTGATTGCCATCTGAAAAGGTTTTGGCTGTTAGATATGATTAAGACCCAAATTTCAAAGATGTCAAATACAGTTGAAGGGGGAAAGAAGGAAGTGGAGGAAGTGAAATCTATGAACAGGATGGTCAGTCTTATGATTCTTACTCATATTGGGCTCACTTCTGCAGTGACTGTAACATTTTAATTATTCATCGTTTTTCTGGGAACTCCTTGCAACTCCCTTAAGGACCCCTGGAGGTCCACCACCTGTATGTGTGCTTATCAAATGGATGGATGTTCTTCTGTTCTGAACTGCCTTGTCTGCAGGTGTTGTGATCCTTTTTCTTTATTTTTATTATTCATTTTTTGTCTGAGCAGATAAGATGACCCTCCCGATCACTGCTGCAGTGGTTGTTCTTGTTGCCGTCCTCATTGCAGCTGTTGGATTTACAGTTTACAAAAAGAAGAAAGGTGAGAGACTCAGAGCAGCTGAGCTGATGCCCTTATCCAGACTGATAAAGTGGAGCAACATTTAATAATGATGCAATCAGCATTAGCACTGTGAGCCACAGAGTATCTTATACACAAAATTTAAAGAGACAAGGTAACAGGTATTATTCATAGATTTATATGAAAGAGACGAGAATAAAAATGCATTTTAAACTGTGACAACTGAAATTTCTCTTCTCTTTATATTTCAGCCAGTCACCCTGCACCTCGTAAGTAGAGCTTATTTTTACTGTATTGTCTCTGATCTGACTCACACTCTGTAGATTATAAACGGTTTTAATCATTATAGTTTTTCAGTGTGAGCTGACGTAGTTCAGTGCAGGATAAGAGGACTAACAGTGTGTTTCTGACCTCACAGCTCCTGTCAACAGCTCTGAGCTCTCTGAGAGACTGAATCCAGAAACATGATTGACAAACACACCATCCAGCACACAGTGATGTCATGTAGATCTACAGAGCAGTCAATGCTGTGTCGTGGAGTATTCACACCTCCAGTTTAACAAGTTTAAGAAGCTAAAAGCTTCTGAAATTGTTTTGCCATTTAATGTAAAACTGTATTGGCTTGAATCTGTCTGGTACAATCGCCCATTGGCAGGTGACACAGCAGGCTGGTGGCCAGCGACAGTGGCGGTCTGACCTGTGTCACTGCAGCAACAGAAAGTTTGCTGACCCTGGGGGGGGCTTGGGTTTGATTTGGCTGGATGTGGATTGCTGCAGCCACTGAATGGGGGTCTGTCTGTGTAGCTGCTGCCTACTCTCTTCAGGGCGAGGTGGTCTGTAGTAGCAGAAAGTGAGGAGGAGGACACACGGGGATTCAAGGCTCCAGCTTACTTTAGCTACATAAATATGAACATGAAGCTGCAGCTGTGAGCCTTTGGCTCCAGTTATGAGAAGGCTAAGCGATTAGCAACATTTTCTCTCCATCTCTGTCTCATTGCCAATATTGATATGTTTTGTTTCATTTACTGGCGGACTCTTTTTTAGACTCTGTTTGTTAAATCTGTTCTCCTTATTTGGGTTGCTTTGCAGTGTAGGCAGTTGCTGCCAATGCTGGAACAGCAACTTCCTCTGCAGGATTCTCCACCGATGAATCAGGCTTCCACAAAAGGGACATGCACACACATCTGCATCTGTAGAGCAGCCAATAGGAACACCATCCCTCAGAAATGACCTGTGATTGGCCAAAGTCTCCTGTAACAGGCTATTCTAAAGCCTGAAAACAGAGCCAAGAGGAGGTGCCATTACAATATGCTCAAAGTTTATCATGGGATTTCTGCTCATTGATGCCAAAAAAAAACTGCCTACCCCATTCTTAAGAAAAAAAAAAAACTAGCTGAACAAGGCATGGACTGGTTGAGGCATGAACATGTCTCATTCATATGCACTGCTGTTTCATTCATTTTGTACTGATGTTTTCCTTTTCAATCAAAAGGTCTGGGGCCAATTGGACAAAACAATAAAATGTTCACTTAGGTATTTATGGTTTCTCCTTGCTCTCCTTTAAGGAATCACTAGGCAGTTGCACAGATGACATTAGCAACCAAAACAAGTTAAAAAAACAAAACAAAAAAACTTAGTGTACCTCTGACTCTATCTTAACTGCAACATGTTCTAGTTTATGGTGGTAAATGCAGAAAACTAACACACCCCAAGAAGGATGTTCTGCGACCAGGAGAACCCAGTAGATACACTTTTGATTTTACACTATAAATTTGACTGAATTCATTTTCATTGCAGTCTCTTCCTACAGTTGTTTTCTGGTATTTGGGATCAAATTTACTGGGTAGGATGTGTTTTCTATGATTGTATTCCTCCAGAGGTATAGTCTTTTACTCCTCTGAATAATATGGTTCTTTTTTTCTGCCATTTTTCACTGTCTATCGGCCAACTTTGAGAGACGATAACAGGCGTCGCAAGCGTGAGTCCAAGCAAACAAACAATCTCCATGGAAACTATTACCACTGTAAAGTCTCTTTCACTGCAGTAAGTGAGTTAACGTATATCCTTAACCAAGGAAGGCTTTAAAGGGATTCTTTGCAACTGTTTTAGTCCCTCAGGTAAGGAGAAATTAAGCCTTAAGGACAAAATTGACCTGTTTTGTGCAACCAGTCCCTGGCTTTTTTTTATGTAAAGACACACAAGTTCACTATCAGTGTCTGTAGTTACAGTGACATGAATATTCACTATTATTCATAGACACCAAATGAATGTGACCCCAACCTGTGGAACTGTAAAGATGAGACAAAATCAGCTTTGTAAATGTATGACAGACTGCTGTAATTGTCTGATTTTAAAATGTTGCTCTTTAATAAATGCCATGTCTTGGTTACTTAAACCGTAAACTAAAAGTTGTTTGATTTTTTTGGAGTAAAAATATTGTGGTGCACAAGTTCAGTCCATTAATACCCATTCTTTTAAAAGCTCTGGATCCACAAGTAGAGTTGTTGTGTTTTTACTCGGGTCTGCATTTTGCTCCAAGGACACACCTGTACTTGAGTTACACTTTTACCTCAACTTGATAAGACTGTATTTTAACTTAATCATATTTTCGATAAGAGTGGTGATAATGTCTGTGCATTTGTACTGGATGTACAAACCGTGTTTGTCCTGCAGTGGAACACACCCTGAAGTTTTTCTTAACTGCGTCTGCACCACATGATATTCATCATGAGGCACAAAAATCAATATTTATAAAAAAAAAAGAGTAAAAACAAAATTGTGTTTTAATGATTAATTTACTTTTTTCTTTTTTTTTTTTTTTTTTTTTTTTTGCCATTTTCGTCTTATACAGTGGTTCCTAACTGGTGCAGCCACAGGATCCAGATTTGTCCATAGTCATTGGTACAAGGTCCACACAGTTTAAAATATTCAGTGTCATACTTGCATTTGGCCATGTCGTTGAGCTAGTTTGCTGTCTCTGTCAAGTAGCTGTCCGTTATTCACTCATTCTACAGCAGGAAATAGCACCTAAAAATAAAGACTCTATGCTGGAAATTCACTGTACTTACAAATAAAATCTTTTTTTTAGGAACTTGACACATTTGTGAGTCACTTGCGGTCTATTCAGAATGGACCCGCAATGCACCAGTTAGGAACTCCTTGTCTCATAAATCTATTGAACTACAAACTGGTTTTATTACAATGAAGAGTTAAATTCAAAGATATCAGCCTGCAAACAAACATTATTTGATCTAATAATTGTTGGACTTTGCACATGTAGAGCTATAGGCAAGATTCTCCTGGTGGCTCCACCTCAAAAAATAAAAGAAAAGAAAAAAGAACAATGACAACACACACACACACATATATGTATATATTTATATATATATATATATATATATATATATATAAAATGAGAAATCAATACAAATAAACAACTAACATCATCGCCTATTTCCTTCTCTTTTTTTTGGCACTGCGCCCTTGATGGCTTTTGCCTTTTCATTTTCTCTCATTTAACACTCTTCATATACACTTCACTTCACCATCCTCATCAGTGCTCTACCATGTTCTAACTGTGATGAACAATCACTGATGAAAACTTCTCTTATTCGCGCCCGCGCACTGATAGCAGACGGTCGCGAGGCCCTATTGTCATTGCTTTGTTTATTATTATATAGCCTGAGCACCACATGGTGCAAGGACCCTATTGTAATTGAAATCTTCTTCTTTGTCTTTTTCCTCCAAATGAATCACATTTTTGGGGGGCTTAACATGCTCAAAAACTCATGAAACTTTGCACACACATTACATCTGGCAAAAAATGTCATGTTTTAGGGGTCTCATGCTTGGTTTCCAAAAAATGGCTCAGTAGTGCCCCCTACAAAGTTTCTACGAAAACTGGTTTGACCTACATGTATAAAAATTGGTAGGCACATGTAACGTCCCAAGACTTTCAAAAAAGTCTCTTAGAGCCATACGGTAAACCCAACAAGTTTTTTTGTCCATTTCCAGACACATAATGACAGTATTTGTGTGCTGTTGTCATTATTTTTTTGGTTGTCCGAATTGAAAAACATCAGAGATTGCAATTTTACCACGGTCCCTAAGTGCTCCAGTTGCCGCACGGTACTCGGAAGGACATTCAGCGTTAACCCTTTGAGTTTTCGCCACAAACACTGAGGTTGTTGAGTTGATGAGACCTGTAAAATGTCTGGCTTACTTATGTCTACAAAATAATACCAACCTGGATGGAATTGGTGCAGGTGTCATGACGCTATTAAAGTTAGAAACAGAAAAAACAAGCGAATGTCGAATATAAAACCAATTTCATCTCGCTAGAAGGACATCGGTTATTTACACTCTTTAGAAGAGTTTAAAGACTGTAAGTAACCGATATTCTTCTCCTCTGTCTCCTTCATAAATAATTAAAATCGTTAAATAATATTTTCCCCTGCGTTTGTTTGCGATATTTGGGCGAACTGCTTCACTTTCCAAACAGTCAGAGTTTGTGGTTGCTGCAGTGGTTGATGACCTTTTAATCGGTTCCTGCGACACCGATAAAAAGACAGTAGAACCAAAACAGGACTGGGTGAAAACAGTGTTTGAACGCATCCCTCAGCAGCTGGAGTGGTACACTCAGCAGTGTTTGGAGAACCTGCCACACGTCTTCAAAGCTGACATGGACAGCTTGAAGCAGCGCTTCAACCAAAGTGGAGGTACAGTTTGTATTTCACTGTCACTGCTATGATGTTGTGTATCTTACAATTTAAACTCAACACTGTTATTGTTGCTCCCATTTTTCACAAGTTTAAGTTAAATATCAAAGACGTTTTTATGCTTTTAATAGATAAAATTCTCTCAAATGTTGGTTGCCAGTTTGCTTAAATTCAGGTTAGTGAGCACTTATCCTTTTTCAAGATAATCCATCCACCTGACAGGTGTGGCATATCAAGATCAGAGCCGGTTCAGACCTCCATGGGGCCCTAGGCAAAATTCTGCAAAGGGGCCCTCCTCACTGAATTCAACAGCCACACCTGACACCGCAGTGCTTCCACTCATCCCCCCTTTAAACATATTGCACTGTCGCCAAATAACATTTATTCTTAAGATAAGATAAGATAGAACTTTATTGATCCCACACCGGGGAAATTCACGTGTCACAGCAGCTCAAGCAGAACAGATAGAAAGTAGAGTGACAGCAGGGTAATTATAAAAATAGGCTAAAATAAAATAAAATAGAATATAAAATGTGTATATAGCTCTCTCAGAATTTAACTATTACAAAAGACAAAAAATAGCAAAATACAAAATGTTAAGTACTAGAATAAGCAGGGCTATATACACATGACTATTTACAATATATACACCTTTCACCCATAGATATATATGAAAGTGGAATGGAGGTATGGGCATACGCATTGTTATATGAATGGCTGTGCAGATTGTAAGAGAACACACATGGTGTGAAGCATTAATAATACTAGCAATGAACTATGTTGCCATGTAAAGGCAGATCCTGCCCAGAGTTGTAAAATACACACATGGTGTGTAGCATTAAAAATATTAAGCAGCTTCGTCAATATTCCATTACTTTCCATGTATGTAGTATAATGTTTGCCTAATTGCAGTTGTAACTACAATACTGACACACACCCAAATACACACAAATGCCCGCGACAGCGTGCACATACACACAGACATGCAGACTGACACTGACACACATAAGCATGCGCGACAGCACGAACATTCATACACACACACACACCCTCAATGATACATTTACTGCTATTAATGATTTGTATATTGGTGCAGCGAAACTAGTCGGCAGCAAGCATCAGGCACACTCAAAATTTCATGCGTAATTTTCTATTTGCAGTTGTAACTACGCTACAACTTATAATAGAAGCCAGCAAGAGGCACACAGAGACTGGGGGGCTCACTCGGGGGCTAACCCCCTGTAATGTAGGTCAAACACGGACTAGTCCCTCCCACTCTCCCACCCAGAGAGGGAAGTTACCTGACTGCTGCTCCCGAAGTTCACTGTCATGCTGTTTCTTTTTCCTCTTTTCATATCCCGAGGGAAAACTGCGCTTCATCGTGGCCTGTTTAATCTCTTCACGCGACACGCGCTACAATCCGGGGAGACACACACGCGCTGCAGACGGTCACGTCGTCAGTTTTTTTTTCTCCCCGCATCAACGTTGCCGAGGTAACGGGGCCCCCATTGGTTTGCGAGGCCCTACGCAACGTGCGTAGTGTGCGTATTGGGTGAACCGGTACTGATCAAGATGCTAATTAAACAGCATCATTACTACTACCATGGGATGGTCACAATAACAGACCGCGCTAAAATGTGCAGAAATTATTACTTATTACAAATTCTTACATATTTATTCCTCAATAATCCGTGCAATAACTGACTGTATTGTTCAGTCTGTATCTAAGGTTCCTGTATATATTGTAAATTATGTTGTGTGGTCTCTACATATATATTTTGTAAATTATCTTCTTATATTTTTACTTCTTTTTGCACTATATCTTCTTTCCACACTTGTTTGCACTATCTCTTCTTCTTTTTACACTTGTAAGGAGCACCTGTAACGACAACAATTTCCCCTTGGGGATCAATAAAGTATTTCTGATTCTGATTCTGATTTTATCTTGAAAAAAGAGGTTTATAAAGATTTCATATGACTAGTGTCACAACCTGGCTGTTAGGCTGGACTAAAAGAGGGAGGCACAGGGGTAAATTAACAAATAAAGTCATTTATTAACTAAAATAATCAAAATAAGTCAGACAAGTTGAACAAATAGGTAGAAGAAATCAACAACACATAGCCATGCATTATCATGCTGGAAGATGAGGTCATGGCGGCGGATGAATACGGTCTCTGTGCATTCAAGCTGCCATCGCCATCAGCACATATCTAGAAAATTCCAGTAACCATCCTAACTTTTAAACTGTGGAATTTGGTTTGATCACTCAATTAAGAAAACGTGCACAGAATATCTGCTTTTGAACGTTTCCACTGGAGATATACATTATTGTTAATAACAGTCTCTGTCTCTGTCTCTGTCTCTCAGGTGTCCACATTTTACAGGAGATGTATGGCTGTGAGTGGGACGATGAGACTGGAGAGGTTAATGGTTTTAGTCAGTATGGTTATGATGGAGAAGACTTAATATCAATCGACCTGAAGACACTGACATATATTGCTCCAAGGCCACAGGCTGTCATCACCAAACTGTTATGGGATGCTGAGAAAGACAGAATAATATACAATGAGATTTACCTCACTCAGACTTGTCCTGAGTGGCTGAAGATTTATGTGGCCTTTGGAAAGAGCTCCCTGCTGAGAAAAGGTACAATCACATGACGTGATGTAGTTTCACAGACACAGTTTGTTGATAACCTTTATGAAAATAACTTTTGTTTGTATTTGTTTAAATCCACACAGTAGTACATGATACAATTAACCTGTGAAAAAAGTCCTGTTCCTCTGACTCTTTATATTGTTTCTGATGGCATTCATTGACAGCCAATCAGAGTCGAGGAGTATCTTGTCAGTCACTGCTTGTGAACTGTGGTTAACACTAAAAGACCTAGAACAATTTTGGGGTCGCCTGACTTTCCTGTATTTATTTAGATTTTCTAACTCAATCCAGCAGTCAGCAGTAAGTGCCATACATTGTTTTACTCAGGAAAACCTGATGTTTCAGTCTAATTCATTTAAAGTCATGATTTTACATTTGCTTTTTATGATAATGGATAAATTTAACAGAAAAAAAAAAAAAAACGCCAGGAAATATTTGGTGTGGTTTTTTTTTAACTATGAACAAAGACAGAACATTATTGAGTTTTTATTTATTTATTTGGAAAGTTGTAGTAAGATATTTTAGACCTCCCAATGAATTTTGGTCTACACCTAACCTTCCCTTAGCAAGTTACAGCCATTTATTATAAGATTATCCTATGTGTTTTGTTTTTTTTTTGTTGTGAAAAACAGGAGTAGTCCTATATTTTTTTTCCTCAGCCTCGGCCAACATTTTGCCATCTTGGTCTTGCTTTGTGCTTTGTCGTGCAAATCTGTGATGTTTTCATGCATGCAAACACGTCTACTTTGTCTCAGTTTCCCTCTGTGTTTGTTAAAATTTCCGAAAAAAAAACCCCAATACTGAAACCAAAGTTGATCGGTGGAGTAGATGAAGCCTTGGACCACCGTAGCAAAATTTTGAACCAATCAGAACACTGGGGGTGGGACTAAGTATCCACAACCATTGCTGTTTGGCTCAGAGGACTGAACTACGTGGGTTTCCTTAGTGAATCAATAATGCAGAATGTGATGGCGTAATCAGGTTCTCACTACAGAGCCTTTGAATGTCCAAACTAGATGTTTTTAGAAACATATTTTAGTGTACTGTAGCTGTAAAATGAGAGAGTTTGTTCCAGCCGATGGGCGGTGCTTCTTTTTTAGCTCTGTTATCTCCAACATGGTGGCCGGGTCACAAATTTTCTCATTCCAGATTCACTGTGCATAAAACTGATGTAACTCACATGTCTTTGATGGCTCATCTCTCTTCCTGTTTTTGAATTTCTAATCTTTATTCTTTTCTTTTTCTTCCAGTTATCCATTTTCTATTTCTTATCATAATATTTCTCTATTTAATTTCTTCATCTTCCTCTTCCCTCCTTCGTTGTTTTACTGTTGGGCCTTTCTGATCTTTCTGCTCCCTCCACCCTCTCTGTCTCTTTCTCCTCCACATTCCTTCTCTCTCTGCAGACCTTCCCTCAGTGTCTCTCCTCCAGAAGTCTCCCTCCTCTCCAGTCAGCTGCCACGCTACAGGTTTCTACCCTGACAGAGCCATGATGTTCTGGAGGAAAGATGGAGAGGAGATTCATGAGGACGTGGAGCTCGGAGAGATCCTCCCCAACCACGATGGATCCTTCCAGATGAGTGTTGACCTGAACCTTTTATCAGTCCCACCTGAAGACTGGAGGAGGTACGACTGTGTGTTTCATCTCTCTGGTGTGAAGGATGACATCATCAAAAACTGGACAAAGCAGTGATCAGGACCAACATGGGTAAGAATGACAGATGTGAGAAAGACGTATTTAGTTTATTTTAGTTGTCCTGCAGTTCATGAGTCATTGATTTTTCACTGTTTTTGGTGCTGAATGGATCCGTTAAGCCCCGTTTCCATAAAACACCTTTGGTATGGTTCCCTTTGGAACCAAAAGTAACCCTTCAGACATGGTACTTAAACCCTGGTGTTGCCACCGCAAACAGTGCTCTTTCATGCAGGTACGGTTGTTGTCACTCACTGCTCCGTCCGGCACTCACTGTAATTCCTCATTATCAGTGACACAGATGGAAGTCTGCACCTCATTTATCATCCACAGAACGAGACTGCACACCGACATTTTCAGAACAAATTAGAACAGGCTGCAGTGAGAGTCTCTCTCCATGGGATATTTAAAAATAGTGGGTTTGTGCATTTAGTCCTTCTCAGGCAAGATCAAGGGTTTAGTGTTGCCATAGCCCACAGGAACAACGCTCCACAATGCTTTTTTTTTCTCTGAGTGAGGATTAGAATATGCAGTTCACATTACCTGGTCAAAATTTATATGTATATATATACATAATGGAATGGTCAAAGTTGTTAAAGTGAAACTTGAGGTGTGTTGACTGATTTAGGTTGTCAGCTCGTGCACTTGTGTTCACAGCTTCACCTTTTAGTACCAGATCTGTGTGCTACATACCCCAACAGAGGGGTGACCAGAAATGGAGACGGTACGGAACGGTTTCATTGGTACAATCCACAACTTTTTACAGTGGAAACTGAAAAAAGCATACCAAACTGAATTGCACTGTACAGCTTGATGGAAACAGGGCTTTAATGTATGCATGCTACCACATGGACAAACAGCCTAAGCTGTCAGTGAGCGTGTTACCTACCTCAGCTGTAGTTGGGTATTTTAGCTTTAGTTCTCCAGTTTAGCTGGGAAGTCATCTTCAAAGAAATAATAATAATAAATTAATGCACATTGCTCACCCACTGACCTCTGGTCAGATCCTATGAGCTTAACAAGATCATTTTAAAGTCAACGAAAGATTAAAGCAGTTTATAGACCACATTGTTTTTTACCAAACAATCAGCTTTGTTCTGCGTGTCCATTCTTTACTTAACTTAGAATAATACAGAACATGACCAGTGTTTTTTATTTTATTCCATTGTATCTACTTTGCTAAACTGAAGACAACTTTAAATTTGATCATTTCAGTTTATTTATTTTCTTATACACTGATTCATTTATTATTATGCCTCTATGCCGGCGATAACTGTGGCAGGAGGCATTATGCTTTCGGGTTCTCTGTCTGTACCATTCTCATGAATAAGATATCTCAAGAGCACCTTGAAGGAGTTCCTCAAATTCGGCACAAACATCCACTTGGACTCAAGAATTAATTGATCAGAATATGGTGGTTGAAGGTCAAAGGCCACTGTGACATCACACAATGTGTTTTTAATTATGACAAAAATGTCAAAGGTCAACTTCACTGTGACATCATAATGTTCTGCAAAAACACTTCTCTGACCATTATTCAACATCATATCTCAGAACAGAAGGTGAGACATTTGGTCAGATACTGAATTGCTGACACTGATCTTGGGTGTCCACCTTGAAACTGTGCTGATTGTATAGATCGTCTGTGCTGTGAGGGGAAGATGTGTGTGAAGCATCCATGTTGTTACAGACATGGATGTAAACTGTAAGTGCAAATAAACTGTTTCACAGAGGCATACACCCAGGAAGAGGTCATTTTAGTTCTTAACAAAATGTGCCACAGTGTCTGTCTTTTAAAATCCAACACATACGATGTTAAAATATATTTTACTGACACACACTTTTAAGATAACGGCCCATTACACTGTATTAACTCAAGTCCAAGTCAGTCTTAGCTCACAGCAACAAACCCACATGTATGTGTGAATGAAACGATGGATGAATGGATGGACGGACGGATG
Source organism: Cephalopholis sonnerati (assembly GCA_019142605.1). Classification (NCBI taxonomy): domain Eukaryota; kingdom Metazoa; phylum Chordata; class Actinopteri; order Perciformes; family Serranidae; genus Cephalopholis; species Cephalopholis sonnerati. The sequence goes on along the minus strand of JAGQAX010000014.1, from coordinate 10,255,917 downwards.
GACAGACGGACTTCTGCTCTAACCTGCTTTATCTGTACCAGTGTTATTTTTTTGTTGTTGTTGTTCATCAGAGAAGCCCAGTGACATGACCGTCCCCATCACTGCAGCACTGGTTGTTCTTGTCCTCGTCGCTGCCGCTGGATTCATCGTTTACAAAAACAGGAAAGGTGCTGTTCAACTAGCTTTTCTAGTTCTTTGATTTCGGCCTTGTAGTTGATGCTTTTATCCTGGTTGCATCTGAATTAAATTGAAACGAACATCAGTTCCCTGCAACTCCATTTTATACAACCAACAGTGAGCGCTGTCAGGCTCAGAGCCTGTCAGTCATGATAATACGATTAAACCACAGTGATGTAGGAGAGAAGAGATAAGAAAATAAAGTAAGGACTAATCAGAGGGGTGGATTGGATTAAGATATTCTGGCATTTCCAACTGTAACTGAAATGATTTGTCTTTTATTTTAATTTCAGCCAAATGTCCCCCATCTGGTAAGTAAAACTTTTACTCTGTTTCTACTGATCTGACACACTTTATGCTTTAGATTAAAACAGGTTTCACATTTATTGTGCAGATGAACTTTTCCAAGACTGATTCCTGTATTTACTGTTTATAAAAGTTCAGAGCAGGATGAGTGGACTTCTCAGTTTCACACTAACAGTTTGTTTCTGACCTCACAGCTCCTGACAGCAGCTCTGAACTCTCTGAGAAACTCAATCCAGAAACCTGACTGACGGATTATTGTGAAATATTTTATGGCTTCAGAATAAATGAATTACAGGTTTCTGTAAACATATAGAGACTGAATACAGTGCTGAAAATCACGTTGTGGTGGATTAGACAGGACATGTGAAGGGACATGATACATGAAACGTTTAGCATAGCTACTAGTTAGCAACCTCTGTGGTAATGTAGGATTTATACTTCTGCGTCAAAACCCCGCTGTACTTTCGACGTAGGCTCTGTGTCGACGTAGAGTCTACCCTGCACCCTACGCCGTAGCCTGACGTCAGGCTACGGCGTAGGACAGATTTACACATGGCCATAGACAGCCTTGTTAAGCCAGGCAGGGGAAAGCCAAATTCTCTCAAATTCTCAGAGAAGGAGCAATCGTCAAGATTTTGGTCTTAAGCACTCTATTACATCATAAACAACCCAGGAATGGGGCTCAAAGTGCAAAATACTGGACTTATCCTTTAAGCTATGTTTAATTTGTGTTTTGGGTGTGTTTTGAATCAACTAAAGTTCACAGCACTTCACAGAAACCCTGCCACTACCTAGTGTTTTGGAGGTGTAGCTGCAGAGTGACATGGACACACCACCTCACAAGTATACATGCTCACAGCGATGTAGGCGACGTGCGTAGGCTATGGCGTAGGATCTGCATAGAGCTGACACCCAAGTATAAATCCCTCTTAAGACTGGAGGAACCACATAAACAGTGACGGTGGTTGGACAGCTGAGCGGACCATGGCATTCATGAAGTTATCTGTTAAATCAGTTGGGCCAGCCACTGTAGTTCAGCCTGAGCAGAAGATATAAGGCATCAGAGTTTTGGCTCTTTGCTTAGGTGAGTGAAGGATTTAAAGGCAGCTTAAAGATACGTTAGGCTGGGGTTAGAGAATGGTGTCACCTGTCAGAGGGCTCAGTAGATTTATAACGCCACAGCTAACCTAGGACCCAGTGAAAGGTGAGATATGATTTAACATGAATGTTGTTCTTCCATAGGAATCCACACAACCTTTGGCACATTTTACTGTGTACTGATAACCATAAATGAATGTGAAATCAAATGTATTGCTCTTTACTTTGGTGCTGATGTTTTGCTTTCAATAAAGTCCCCAATTTTCAAAAGTGTGTCTTGAGTCCACATACTCATCTGTGACTATAGCTGCAGTAATATGAACATTACCTGAGCATTCAGTGTTCTTACAGAAGAGTTGGATTAAAAGACTGATATCATTGTCAGCTCTGAGCAGAGGAAGCTCCCAGACAAGCTCAGCTTAGTATGAACACTGAGAGTCAGGAGGAAACAGCTCACCAGTAGCTCTGTGAACAAGTGCATTCAGTAGAGAGCAGATATCCACCAGGAGGTCACCTGAGCTGACTGTGGTCACTGTAGACAGCAGATGTGCTGCAGCGTGTTTCAGAAGCTTGTAAATCTTTGATCCATGTCGTTCATAACTAGACTTTGAACAGTATCAGCTTTTAACAACATAACCTACTGTGGAATATAAATGAAATCCCTAATATCCACTATATCCACCATGATTAATTTTACTGTTACTGATAGAATAGCAACTTAAATCGTATCAACTTGTTATCCTTTAAAATTTTTAACCCTCAATATACCTCATATTGTTCTGATATACCTTGTCCTAATAAACCTCATATCCAGCATATTACAAGTGTGATTCATAATTTATATAATTTATATTATAATTAATATAAGTCCCTAATTCAGTTCAATTTAAAACTATGAAACTAACCAAAACATTTTCTGAAGCACCAGAGACGTGTGAAACTTCAGACGTCAGAGTCACATGGTATTCCTCATTTGCTACATGCTCCATTTCCCAACTTTTGTATCATCCACTCAAAGTTCACACTGTTTCCATACAGCATCGCTACACTGACAGAACTGAACCTCCGACCTGCCTGTCAAACACAAATCAAACCATAAACCTGCTTCAGACAGTCCAGACTGAGTGGAGTCCTGTGGGGATCAACAGATGTGAAGTCTGGCAGGTGGCGGTTGCTCGCTCTGCTGCAGTTCAGCAGCTAACAACCAGAGCTAGCTGCTAATAGCCAACACTACATCCAACAAACTCCAAGAATCTATTCAACAACTCCACCCTCCACAGTCAGACACACACGCTGCTTATTTACTGACGAATTACAGCTCACATCTCGTGCTAACAGCTGACGCTGCTCTGGTGTGAATGTTTTGCAGGTTAGCACAACATCCTGGTGCTGACTATTTACTGGAGTTTACCATCTATAGGCGCTCTGATCTCGTTCCGCTCATATGGTACAAGAAAAAAAATAATTTCAAGTGCAAATAAAATTTGCATTGTTTCAAACATTTTTCCGATACATTTCATTTGGGATAAATAACTCCAATATAGTGGTTGGCAGTAATGCACCTAAACGCCGGATGCCACCCACCATAAAACCTAAAAGAAGAAGAAGAAGACACTCCCTCCTCACAGTGCAAGGAAAAAGCAGAACAAACAGCTGATCCAGCTCGGTCACTTCTTTATCAAAACAAGATGAAAAAATTACTTTTGCTGCTTCTCTTGTGTCACGTTTCGTCATCAGGTGAGATCACACTGTGAATATTTGCTTCACTTTACTCTCAGCTCTGTGTTTTATTCCTGCGTAGCTCCAGGACACACTAGTTTAGTTCACTTTCACTTTTACAGTACTGAAGAATGTGGTAAGACTGTAAGTTTAAACTGGATGACACTGAATGTATCATATTTATGATGAAGGTGATGATGATGATGTGTATATTTAAACTGAATGTACCTCATTTGTCCTGCAGTAAAACACTCCATGAAGCTTTTCATAACTGCATCTTCTGGAGTCCCAAACTTCCCACAGTTTGTGGGTGCTGCAATGGTTGATGACCTTCTGGTGGGTTACTGTGACACCAATAGAAAGACAGTAGAACCAAAACAGGACTGGATGAAAACAGTATTTGAACGCATCCCTCAGCAGCTGGAGTGGTACACTCAACAGTGTCTTAAGATCCAGCCACACGTCTTAAAAGCCAGGATGGACAGCTTGACGCAGCACTTAAACCAAAGTGGAGGTACAGTTTATATTTCACTCTTACTGTTAAAGTGCTCTGTATCTCAGTTGTAAAGTAAAGTGACCCAAACCCATTCCCAATTTTTAAAGTTTAAGTGCACGATAAAGACCTGAACAGAAGCTATATTCATAGAGCCTTCAGTCTCTGTGAAACAGCCTCATCCTGCATGAGAAAAGTGTGCAGTTAGAACAACCACAGAGCTTATAGAACAACAGCCAAATATCTGGGAGATTAAAACACTGAATTTGTAAGAAAAAAAAGAAGCAAAAAAAGGAGTCTATTAAGTATGACTGTTGAAATAAACATAAGACAGATAACTGTATAAAGAAGTTCTAAAAATATTAGTCAAGTCATCCCTGATGTCAAATTCACAGAAACAAATCTGCTCAAAATTCATCCATTCACTGGTTTTACACAACTTCCTGCAGTGATCGAGTTCACTATTTGAGTTAATTGTACAGCTTCACTTGTTCTGTCCTGCCCCCTTGCCCAATTCGCTTGAAGTTATGCAATAATGATAATTCAGTGAATTCCTGGTTAACTGTCAGATGTACTGGTCACTGGAACCTGGGGCTGCATCCAAGGCTGAGGGTATTAGACAGCACCAGTTCAGAGATGACAGACAATGAGGGGGAAAGAGATGAGGTCCTCAGCTGGACACCAACCAGTAACACTGCTGCTTGTGTTTGGCATCTTAAAGGAATTGGTTTACCCATAAAATAACCATTTGCATGCCTTCATGATGATTGAAGGCATGATTGATTGGGGACCACATTTAACAACAGCAAAACTACATTTACAGTTACCACTGTAACTTTTAAACTGAAATAGAAATTGGGTTTCATCACACATCAAGAAACAGTGCGCTGATTATCTGCTCTTGAATCATAAACACACCACAAGACTGAGAGGATAGCAGAGCATCACACAATGTACAGTATGTTTAAGATCATCTTTCCACTGGAGATATCATCTGTACATTTCTGTTAATTACAGTCTCTGTTTCTCAGATATCCACATTTTCCAGGGGCTGGGTGGCTGTGAGTGGGACGATGAGACTGGAGAGGTTAATGGATTTGTACAGTATGGTTATGATGGAGAAGACTTCATATCATTGGACCTGAAGACACTGACATGGGTCGCTCTGAAACAACAGGCTGTCATCATCAAACTGAGATGGGATGCTGACAAAGTCGAACTAAAAGACATTGAAAACTACTTAACTCGTGTATTTCCTGAGTGGCTGAAGACTTATGTGGCCTTTGGAAAGAGCGCTCTGCAGAGAAAAGGTAGAATCACATGACCTGATGTAGTTTCATGGACATAACAATGTTCATACAGCCTGCTCAGAATGAACTGCCATTGTATTTTCACTCCAAACTGTCTGACACAAACCTCTCTTTGACTGTTTTCTGTGTTTTCTGAGCACTTCTTATTAGGGTCCGGGCTGCTAAGCAGCCAAGGACCCTATTGTAATCGGAAGAATTCTTCTTTCTTTCTTTCGTTCTTCTTCCGAGGAAATCATACTTCCCATGGGCAAAAACGACCCCATCCCAGATTCACTCAACTCCAAGGATGTGGGGGGGGCAAAATAAACGTTTAAATTTATAAACTTTAAAAATTCCTACCAAACCAACGGTACATGCTACAGTTTTGAAACTTCACCACAATGTAGCCCCAGTACTGCAGAAACTTTTGTCCATTTAGACTCATTACAAATTATGAAGTCCATCACTCTGTTTTTTTCAGAAACTGTAAAACTTATAAAACGTATCTCCTCCCACAATTTTTGCTCAATTGTCACCAAACTTGCTAGAGAGCATCTCCAGACTGTCCTCCACAAAACTTGTTTCTCGGATTTTTGATTTATCAAAAATTGAGCCTACAGTGCATGAAAAGGTTTGACTGTAAACACTACTGTAAACATATACCATCCAATTCTTGCTAAATACATTTTCAATCTTCCTGAAAAAAATTGACAATATTTTGGAGTCGTGGTTGATGAAGTTTGGCAAATATCAGAATTTTATCTCCAAAACTGAATTTTCTAGAACATTTTGAATTCTGCTCTCATGGGAACAACTGGAGTCAATGTAAAAGTGGCATTTTTAAACATCACATTTTCTCTTGTGAAGCAAAACACTTATCATTAAAAACAAATCACCAACATGTCCATGCTGTCTAGATGCAATTTATGTATTGTCAGATTTTTGTTTAGATAATAGAATTTGTGACATTTTGACTATTTTTGAAATCTGTCACAACAACTGCAGCCCGGTCGGTGACTTCCTGAGTCTATTTGAGAAGCCACACACCAGGTCTCACTTCCAGACAATTAGCTCAGTGAGTTAGGAGCTGGATCACAGTACCAAGGACTCTGGGTTCAAGACCCAACAAGGGGGATGAGTATGACACATCAAAACTACAAAGAGTCTTTGAGAAATGAATGTGTAAAATTTTAGAGTCATGGTAGATGATGTTTGACGAGTACATATCAGAATCAATGCAAGAATGGTATTTTAAACAACAGTTATTTACTTATGAAGCAAATCAATCATTCTTAAAAACAAAACATGGAGGCGGTGTTTAGCTCAGTTGGTAGAGCAGCCGCTCCATGAAAGAAAATACAGCCCTCAATGCAGGTGGCTGCGGATTGAATCCTGCGTTGGAAGGTCCTTTCCTGTGTGTCATCCCCCTCTCTGTCTCTCCATTTCCTGACTCTCACAATGCTCACTTTCCATTAAAGGCAAAAAAGCCCCAAAAATATATATATATATAAAAAATTACCAACATCTCAATGCTGTCTAGATGCAATATGTATATTTTCAGAACAACTGCAGTCACTTTAAGAGTGGTATTTTTAAATCAGATTTTCTCTTGTGAAGCAAAGCACTTACTGTTAAAAACAAATCACCAACATTTCCATGCTGTCTAGATGTAATTTATGTATTATCAGATTTTTGCTTAGATAACAGAATTTGAGAATTTGTGACATTTTGACCATTTTTGAAATCTGCCTTGAAAACTGCAGCCCGGTCAGTGACTCCCTGAGTCTATTTGAGAAGCCACACACTGGGTCTCACTTGCAGACAATTAGCTCAGTGAGTTAAGAGCTGGTTCTTGTCAGCAACATGTCCAGGTCATCGTTCTCTCTGGGCAAATTGAATCGTAGGCAACTGGAATTGTATTTGTCTTAGGAAGACGTTTTGCCTCTTATCCAAGGGGCTTCATCAGTTCGTATGCATCAGTCTCTCTAGTCGCACTAGTCTGACTAGGTCAGACTAGTGCGGACTAGTCATGGGGTCATGGACATGGGGTGGTGGTGGTGACACAATATGTGTTTAAAATTTTAAAATATATATATTTTTTTAATTTTAAAACTTTCAGAATTCCTACCAAACCAACGGTACATGCAACAGTTTTGCAGCTTTCACCAAAATGTAGCCCAGATACTGCCAAAACTTTTGTCCACTTAAACTCATGAAGTCACTGCAGCCCAGTCGTTGACTTCCTGAATCTATTTGAGAAGTCACACAGTTGTTCTTCTGTCAAGTCAATTAGCTCAGTGAGAAAGGTGCTGGTTCTTGTTGTCAGAGGATGTGGGTTCAAGCCTCAACTAGAACGATGATGGTGTCACATCAAAATGCCATGATGTGGGAATGTGAAATAATAGCGCTGCTGATGATGGTTTTACAACACGCCTTTCAAAACTTTGAAAATTCATAACATATCAACCAAATGTGCTTCTTCTTCTTCTAAGGAAATCTTGTAATATCAACTTCCTTGATGTCTTCCTATTCTTCTGCTTGTTGCTCAGAATTGCCTAAAAGTGCCCGGACCCGACCCATCACTGCACAGCAGCTATAATTATAAGGATTATAAGGACTCGAGGAAGGACATGCATTCAACACTTTTGTTAGAACTCAAAGATACACACAATGTACTATGATGAGAAACACTGGAAATATAACTGTTGTTTGTTTACAAGGAAACAAGGCCCTCAGAGGAGAAACATTTGGTGTGATTGACATCATAGTCTGTTTTATTAGCAGCACTGTTGTCAGTGGCGGCTGGTGAAAAATATTCTAGGTGGGGCTGTGCCATATTAAGCCAGTTTCTGTAACTATCCCAATACAATTTAACACAAATGGCAGGATACCAGTGCTCTGTGAAATAGTAATTATTTAATGCCAATATTAAAAAGTTGAGGCATTCTTGCACAAAAACATAAACAGTATATTGCACAAACACAAGTTTTGCATTTGAAACTGAACCCCAGTGCCCCCTTGTGGCGGAGGTGCACAGCTGCGCTCATGAAACGGTGCATTAGTAGTCAATAGGCAATGCAAGAGACACGCCACCAGAACAGAGTGCAAAGTGGACTACATACAATAACATAAAATTATATAGATTGTAGTAATGTATCTATGAAATTTATACTGTATAAAGGATGTATAATAAAGAAATGAATATAAAGTGGCTGAACTCAAACCTTTGGCTGGAAGAATACTGTACAGTATTTCCTGATCAAGCTAAATGTTACTAATGTGATCAGAACTGCAACAATTACTGATTTTTTAATAAGTCGATCAAGACAAATATTATCTGCAACAATTTTGTGATAATGTCAGCATTTGAGTGATTTTCCAAGGTAAGATTCCAAACATTTTTTTTGTTTTTGATTATCAAATGTTAAGTTTTGCTTCTGTCATATGTCTAATATGAGTCAATGAAAAAACATTTTATAGACTAAACAATCAAGAAAATGATGAACAGATTACATATACAATAATATTAGAAAACACACTACTAAGACAAAATATTAGAAATTTCTAAAGTGCAATATATTGCTGGATGATGTCTTGTGCAAAGGTCAACTATATACAAAGAAGATTTGGTCAAGGGAATGCGTATGTGTGTGTGTGTGTGTGTGTGTGTGTGTGTGTGTGTGTGTGTGTGTGTCTGATATCTATTTGTACAGGAATTTTGCTCTTCTGTCCTTCTGAGTGGCAAAGCTCTCAATTACCCTATTATTGAAGTCAGGGATGTTTCTGACAAGGTTTTTCTCCATGGAGAGCATGGCCAGAGCATTAAGGCGATCCTGCATCATGGTGTTACTCAGGAAGGTCTTAATCCTCTTTAAAATAGAGAAGCACCTCTCTGATTCTGCTGTTGTCATGGGTGTGGTGATGAGAATCTTGAGAAGACTGACAGTCTCAGTGAATGTGGCCTGAGGGTTGTTCTCCATGAAAAACTGGAACAGAGTCAGTGCACCACTAAGAGCCTTGAACTCATCGTTCTCATAGATGAGGGATAGCTCTGTTCTGAGCTTGGCCTTGTTCAACATGGGGTAGGCCTCCACGGTGGTTTCCAGTGCTGCATCCGCGAACTGTACGGTGTGTTGAGCAAAGAAGGCTCCTTGCAGCAGAGTGGCACTGATGAGGTGCTTGGTAAAAGAGAACTGCTCTCTGGCATGACTCAGAATGGTATCACATACCTATGACATGATACATCAATAAAAAATAAAAAAAAAACAGGTCAGTGCACATAGTAAACATCAGAATTTAATTTTCACATCTGTTAGTCTAAATAATGTCATAAGTATCCTCTTACAAGATGAGCATGTTATTTTATGAGAAGATGGGATAGCTTACTGCTTAACATCAGGAATGTGAAATAACCACATCTAAACACTTCAGTGTCTGCCTTCCTCAGTAGATGTGTGGTGAATTGAACATGGCATAATAAAAACAAATATATAACTCTTAATATTACACAGGAATTGAGGAAGGTAGACAGAGAAACATAGCAGAGGGTCATTTTACACATTAATACATAAAAAAAGTAAAAACAACTAATTGAGTGTAGACAGAAGTGTAACGTTACAGCTTACCTCTGCAGCCAACTGCTGCTGTTCTCCTTGTCCAAGTGTCCTCCGTTTCTTTGTGGGCTGCTGCTGCACAGATCCACTGTATTCCTCACCCAGAGAAGGAATGGAGTCCCTAATCAAAAACACAAGTTACCATCCACAATTACTGTTTCAGAAACTAACATACTGGAGACATAAAATAAAATAGTCTTGTCATTGTGTACTGTGTTTAATAGACTGTATACATTATCATCCTAAATGAATTTCCTGTTTACTGTCTTTAAAATGATGAAACAAGTATTTATGATTTGCTGTAGTGTCATTTATGTTTTTACACTGTTTAAGATTGCAACAAAAATATCATAATAAGCATTTTTCTCAGCTAATGATAAATAATTATTTACCTGATGTTTTGCATGCAGTCGGTGAACCTCTGGATGACCCCTGTCATGTAGACCGAGTCGATGTTCCTCTTCTGCAGCTGGTTAAACAGCATGTCCACATGTGGCATGATCTTGTGAAACAACGCCAGGAAAAAGCAGAAATCCTCATCTTCCAGCATTCTCACAAAGCCCCCGGCCTCTCTGACAGTTAGAGGATCAAAGTCACCAGAGTCTCTGATGGTCTGGAAACACTGAAGGAGGTCATCCCTGTGCTCCCACAGTGTTAACAGCATGACTGTGGAAGTTCCACCAGGTTGTCGAAGTTCCAGGAAGTCTGTGTGCCACCACTTGATCAAGCACACTGGTTCGCTTATATGACCGGGAGAAGAATGCAGCAAATCCACCAAGGTCTGAAAAGAAAGTACTGATCCTGGGGATGTGTGATGTTGCCTGCTGCATGATGAGGTTGAGCTGATGGGCATAGCAGTGGATGTAGTGTGCGCTTGCGTACACATCCCTGACTTTACATTGCACTCCACTTGTGGCTCCCCTCATCACTGCTGCCCCATCATAGTCCATCATAGATCAGTCTGCTCTCCTGTCCGGCAGGGAGGATGGTGCTCAGCCTCTGCAACAGTGCTGTGGCGACTGTGTCAGCAGTTGCATTCTGAAGAGGGATGAACTCGAAAAAACACTCTTTGATGTTGTTATTGATGTCGATGTACCATAGCACAAGCACCAACTGGCAGCGGGTGGAAATGTCAGTTGTCTCATCTGCCTGAATAGCAAGATAATCCGCGTTTTTTTACTTCCTCCAGAATGTGAGTTTTAAGCACTGACAGCATGCAGTCCAACAGTTCGTTCTTCACAGTCTTTGAGGTGCCTTTGAAAACCGTCGCTGTCTTCAGGTGCTCCTCCAGCACAGCATCGAGCGAGGCGACCACATCGACTAAGCCCCTGAAAACACCTGGGTTGTCTAAAGACTCCGTCTCATTGTGGCCACACAAAGCCAACTCAAAAGCCCCGCAGAATTTAACACAGTCAATTATCTTTGATAAAATGTGCCTGTTCTTATCCACCTCTTCGTTGTGCTTCCTCACACCGATCCTGTGACCATCGTCCAGCTGTGTAGCGATGTTAGCTCTGCCTAGCATGGCTAGCTTGACTGTGTTCTCCATATGTGCCCTCGTACACTCATGTTTCTTAATCTTCTCAGATAAATGCTTCATGTCCCTCACTCCTGTAGCAGTCCATGTTGTATCTGTCCCAGTCGTTTTAAAAAGTAAACATGGCAAGCAAAATACGGCATTTACATGACTGCACCCAGCTAGCCAAGCCTTCCTGTGGTACCAATTACGCGAGTAGTCTCTCGTATACACTTAACCCTTTTCACTGGCTTGTTGGCTAATTTTGATGTCCGGTTGATGTGGGCCGAGCTGTTTTATTTGTAATTTTTCCACCAATGTTCTCCTCTCAAATGGATTTTGGAGAAGAGACCTGATTGAATTAGGGGGCTGCTGCTGAAATCCTCTGTCTTGAGTGTCCGCGTCCATCATTGTCAATGTCTTCAGATATCCACTCGGTCACCAACAGACTCGGCTGTACTGGGGGCGATAAATTAATCGCCCTTTAGGCATCAGATTCGACGACGCTGATTGGATACATTTCTGTTGCTATGCGCATATCTCATGTCAGCAACAGGTCAGCGATTGGCTGCGCTGCTGCACTGACTGGGCGCTGTTTCTATCACCCCAGAAGTTCCGAAGAGGTTAGGAGATGACCAGGAAGCTATTTTCCCCTAAAATATGATGATTTAATTTTATATACGACATGTTTTGGTGCATTTTAAACACACTCATACTCAAAATAAGTGATTATTGTTAATTTTAAAAATGTTTATTAAAAAAAAAAATTAAATCCAAAAATACCAGGGGGGGTAGCGCCCGAGCGCCCTCTATGGGCCAGCCGCCACTGTTGTTGAATATTGACTTATTCACTGATTTTGCCCAGAAGAATTTTCACACCTTCTGTTGTTGATTGACATCACTTTTAGACTTTTTCACTATGCAAAAAAAGATGTAACTCACACACATCTTGACTTGCTTCTCTCTGCAGACCTTCCCTCAGTGTCTCTCCTCCAGAAGTCTCCCTCCTCTCCAGTCAGCTGCCACGCTTCAGGTTTCTACCCTGACAGAGCCATGATGTTCTGGAGGAAAGATGGAGAGGAGATTCATGAGGACGTGGAGCTTGGAGAGATCCTCCCCAACCATGATGGATCCTTCCAGATGAGTGTTGACCTGAACCTTTCATCAGTCCCACCTGAAGACTGGAGGAGGTACGACTGTGTGTTTCATCTCTCTGGTGTGAAGGACGACATCATCACCAAACTGGACAAAGCAGTGATCAGGACCAACAGAGGTAAGAATGACAGATGTGAGAAAGATGTATTTAGTTTATTTTAGTTGTCCTGCAGTTCATGAGTCATTGATTTTTCACTGTTTTTGGTGCTGGAGGAGACTGTTTGTTTTCTGTGTCCATGTTGTAGCATGGACACAGAAGCAATAACCTTAACTACCAGTTAGCAGGCTGGCTTCCTCAGTCGCTAACCCGATAATAAGTTAATGATTCGTAACTATAATTTTTATTAGCGCAGATGAAGAAAGTGCGACAGCTTCTTCCATTTTCAATCCATGGAGCTCTAGACAAGAGTTTTATGTTGATTTAGCTCTTGTCATCCAGTTCAGTTTGGAATTCATCTGTATTTGTTTAGTTTTTGTTTAGTTTCAGTGTCAAACCAATGCATGCAAACTGTTGTAGAATAAACTAACATCACATGTCATGAGTTCATAACTATACTGCTAAAGAAAAATGAAGGGAACACTCAAACCACACATCAGATCTTGGTGAACAAATTATTGAAGTTGAATATCCTTACTGATGTACATTGTATAATTTGTTGAGAACAAAATGATGTAAAAACGGTCAATGGAAAATAAAATCATCAACCCACTAAGGGCTCGATTTAAAATCACACCAAAAATCAAAGTAAAAAATTGTAATCGTAGGCTGATCCAACTCGTGTGAATGTTATCATGGCATCTCATAATGTGACTCAGTAGTGTGTATGGCCCCTGTATGAACTCCTGACAACGTCTGGGCATGCTCCTGATGAGTCGATGGATGGTGTCCTGGGGATCTCCTCCCAGACCTGGATCAGGGCATCAGTGACCTGAGAGAAACTGTCTGTGGCCACCACATGTAAAACCATTCCCTGTTTGGGAGTTGTCTTGCTTTTGCCTCTCCATTGTTCCTGTTGTCACTTTCATTTGCATCAAAGCAGCTGAAACTGATTCACAATCACTTGTGCTTCCTAAATGGACAGATTGATATCCCTGGAGTTTAACTGACTTGGCACTAAACTGTGACCATTAAGTGTTCCCTTCATTTTGTAGATGAACATGTGTACAGTAGGTTTTAATAAAGGGATGTAATTCTGCTCCAACCTGCTATGTCTATATGATCTTAGCCATGTTGTTGTTTTGGTTTAACAGAGAAGCCTTCTGACCTGACCGTTCCCATCACCGCTGCAGTGGCTGTTCTTGCTCTCATCTTCATCGCTGCCACTGGATTCATTGTTCACAAAAAGAGGAAAGGTGAGAGAGAAAAATGAAAAAGGTTTCTTCTTTTGGATTTTCAGTTTACAAAAAGAAGAAAAGTGAGAGACAAGACTGAAACATTAAATCTTTAAATTTTTGGAGAGCTACGTTTTTTTTTTTTAAACTTGAGGTTAAAAAGGTAAAACAAGCCTCAGTCTCTATTGTGAAGCAACCAACAGAAACACTGTGGCATGATGATGATTAGACAAAGGGAAGAAAAATAAAAGATATCTATTAAATGTGAGTAGGAGAATGACTGACTGAAAAAGGGGATCAGAGTCGTTGGGGAAAAGGTGACAACTAAAATTATTTGTCTCTTCTTCTTCTCTGCAGCTGAACAATCTCCGTGTCGTAAGTAGACTTTGTTTTTATGCTTTTTTATCTGGTCTGACATTAACCTACCTGTCTGCAAACCTTGAAAGTGTTGCATTTGTACATTTCATGTATAGCAGAAATATTGACACTTTACGTTTCTTTACATTTCAGCTGTAACAACTCTGTGGTTAACATGTGGTTAGGTTTAAGAACAAAAACCACTTGGTTAGGGTTAGGAAAACATCATGTTTTTTCCTGGATTGTTTGGTCAATGGAAATGTTATGCCATCTAGTTTCAAAAAATACCCACAAATGTTGGTCTTGAACAGAGGTCTGCAGCAGCCATCCTAGGTGTCACAATATCCATCCCATCCTCCTCCTGATGAGAAACTCAGCTCATATGTTATATGAACAACATCATACATATGAAACAAAAAATGTATCATATACGTAGTGTGCAGACACAACAAACACCAACTTTATATACAACAGAGCATTCTCCATTCTGAATGACCAGCTTCTTCAACAGGTTGTAGCAGCTCTTTATTAAAGGTAGTTCAGTGCAGGATGAGTGGAATAACAGTGTGTTTTGTCTTACAGCTCCCGAAAACAGCTCTGAGCTCTCTGAGAGACTGAATCCTGAAACTTGATTCACAGACACATTCTGCACACAGTGAATTACTTCTAATGGGAGGGCAAAGCAGTGATTGCTGTGACATGGACTATTCACATCTCCAGTTAAACAACTTAAAGAGGACCTATTATACTCATTTTTGGGCCTTTGTATTTTATTATTAGACTCCTATAGAGCAGCTACACATATTTATCCACACCGAAAGCTTTGTAGATCTTTGGGACGCTGTGTCTCTCGCTGCATTGCTTCCTTGTATTTCCTGCATCCCACGAAAACGGTCTGTGTTATTTACTCCTTATTTACTTACTTATTTACTCACGTCCAAATGCATAAACCTCATTATTTGACGCTTTGGCATCGTTTAACACGAGTATCTCACATTGGAACATCATTTATAGGTCAGAAAAGAGGAAAAGCATAATAGTTCCCCTTTAAATTTTAAGCTACCCACAACAAACCTTTATATAATAACGCCCCTGAAAGCTTGCTTTCAGATCTTCTGTTTTTCCCCTATAACATTAAATATTCATGACGAAAAGCAACAATTAATGTTAAAGCATCTCATGATATCTTTTATCTGTTTCATCGGGGCTTTGTTGGTGTGATTTCATTACATTTGAATCATGTTGTAAAATCACAACACATTCTCATCCCAACTCGTCAGATGTCACCATTACGTCATTGGATTTAGATGTCTATATATTACGTGCCAGGTATCCTGCTGCATCTGTTGTTGATGTTTCAGGACACTGTATTAATTTACACTTGTTACATGCATTGTGTCTTTTTAAAATCCACTTTCACTTTCACAGGCAATGCACATTTTCTGATCATTATCTGCGTACAGTCTTTTACAAAATAAACTTATGACGTAGGTAAAACACCTTGTTTTTACATTTAATTTCCTTGTGCAACAAAAGCACATGTTTAGGCTTACAAAAGGCAACAAAAGCTGGTGGTTAGGTTTTTTAAAAAACATCATGGTTTGGTAACATTTACGCATGGTACGCATGAAGCAAACAGTGGGCTCCCAGGTAAACGTCCAGGATTTATTGGACCCATCCACCTCCCCTCCCATCATTCCTATAGGGACTAACACCTCTGACACCACCTGGCGGCATATCATGCCATTGTGAAAGGCGCCTTTTTGTGACGGTGTCTGATGCCAAAGTTACTAACAAAGCATATGGTATTTGATGAGTTGGGAATGAGAACTAGCTGACAATTCAAATTGGTGCAGGGAAGTATGTGTCATTTTGCAAAACAAACAAAAGAGAAAAAAAAAAAGCCCAAATGTCCAGTGCTGTCAGAATCATGCCAAACCAAGAGGCTGCAATATAACTGTAACCCTAAAGCCATATTGGCCAATAAGCAAAGAAGACATTGGCACCATCAGTGTCTAGCGGCCCCTGACGGCTTCAGGAGGCAACAAGAATCATTGACTTTTACCCTGGGAGGCCAGTGTTCTCCTCCTGTATGAATGTACAACCAAACCCTGTTATTTTTTTTTAAACCCAACCATGTGCTTTTGTTGCCTAAAACTAACCACACGCGTTTGTTGTTGAAGGAAACAAAACGTCAATTCTCTGTGTTGTACAAATGTAGTGCATATATTTTGAAAGAGAGTGCATGCCAACTATACATTTCCTGTGAAAATGTTAATGTATTTTGAAAAGACACAATGCATGTAACAGGCAGAAGTTGACATGGCGTCCCAGAGCATCAACAACAGATGCACCCAGGGTACCTTGCATGTCATATGTAGACGTGGAAAGTCCATGACCAAGTGACGATATGTGACGAGGTCGGAGTAAGAATGTGTTTTGCAAACATGTAAAAGTCCTGTTAGCAAGGTTAGAGCCACAACTATTTTGGTCATATTGCCATTGGATGAAGTGTCACCTCACTTTTTGATGCCTCACAAAGGAGATAACGGTGTACACCAGTGGTTTAGTAGCAGTTTGCCCCGTTTCCACAGTGCAGTACAGTACAGTTCAGTTCAATACACTTTTTTTCCGTTTCCACTGTGACAAGTTTTGGATAGTAGCAATGGAACCGTTCCGTACCATCTCCATTTTTGGTCCCCCCTCTGTTGGGGTACCTAGCACACAGATCTGGCACTCAAAGGTGAAGCTGTGAACACTGCAGTCTGTTGATTGATCAATAGCAGACGGTCACTCTGCTCCGGGCTGGGTTGTGGTTGGTTTTGACACAGAGGCCACTGTTCACATCGTGGAGAGTTTTATTAGTAGACTGTAACTATAAAATATTAGGATGTTTTGCTGCCTCTTGCAGCACCCACAGTCGGAGAAAAAATTAACTTACTTCACTGGGCCGACTGCCGGGATTTTTAAGGTGGAACATTTACTTGTAATGTTACTCAATGCATGAGGTGACAATGTGACTCAATCAACACATCTTAAATATTCCTTATGACAAATTTGACCATTACTTTAGCTTTAACATATGACATACACTTTTAGTTATGAGTGGATCTCCAGGCGTTTATATGTATTAATTTCAGCCAGGTTATGTGAACTCCATATATTCTAATCCTTACTTGGAGAAAAAAGAGGGTCAGGTAGCATTGAGCTATGGCAATACTAAACCCCTGAGCTTGCCTGAGAAGGACTAAATGCACAAACACTATTTTTAAATATCCCATGGAGAGAGACTCTCACTGCAGCCTGTTTTATTTTGAAGAAATACAGTGAGTACTGGACGGAGCAGTGAGTGACAACAACCCCGCCCACATTTAAGAGTACTGTTTGTGGTGGAAATGCTAGGGTCTAGGTACCATGTCTGAAGGGTACGTTCCAAAGGTACCCTACCGAAAGTGTTTGGTGGAAGCAGGGCTTGACCGGTGGGTGTACTACTTGGTAGATGTGTAGGTTAACAAGGAGGGAGTGGGTATACTCTCCTATATATCTGAATGGCGTTTTGGCTGATAGATGGCTATACCCTGTTGTACCTGCATATACCCTCCACGACATCACTGGTGCACACTGATGTCACAAGCCAAAAACTCTGTTTTGGCCATGACTATGTGTCAACACTGAAAACAGAATCTCTGAAAATTTTCACCCCAGACAGAGTTTAACAAAAATCTGTTTTCAGTGACCTAAAACACAGTTTGCATGTGGACAAAAGGCCAAAACACATAGAAAATGCTACTTTTGAAAATTACCTCAGTATGTGTGGACTGTACCCAAGTTTTCAGGGCCTTAAAATAAAGACAGGTGATTAAGAAAAAAACTAACTTTAGAGGCACAGATACTACTTGATAAAGCATCTATTTTGTGTTATATTATGACTCCAAGTTTAGAAAATGCTGAACAAGGAATTAAAACAAAGGATGTCACTTTCAGAGCGACTGAAATTCTCTTGAGGATGTGGCTTTATAGAGTTAAAATATTTCTGGTTTTTGGTTGGTTTATTTGTTGTTAGTGTATATGTGTGATTATCCTTCCTGTATTTTAGGTTTGTGCACACACAGTCAGTTCAAGATACTCACGCACTTAACTCTATTTGTACTTTATTTAGACATGTCTGTAGTTTGGCTCTTATGTGCCGACATTTTGACATATAAATAGAATTTGCTCTGTTTCAAAACTTGACAGTCATGTCCTGACAAAAAAAAAATGTAAATGTGTTAATATTCTGTCTGCATATTTCTTTAGTGTTGTAATACTTTTGCTGGAATCTCAACCAACACTAAGGACATATGTATTTGATAGCCTAATATTTTGTATTTTATTTTAGAATCATTATTGTCAAATAAAATTACTCTAAATCTTAAATGCATTCATGTCTGTATTTTTTTTCCTTTTGTCAGAAAAGGTAAACATTACATCCTCTGAATTATGAATAAGATTTTAAAATTATTAGTCAAACTTTGGCACAAGACAGATGTTTTGTGGACACACTGTCTAATCTTTCAGTACATTCTAAACCAGGAGTGTAAAATTCATGTATGTCCATTGGCCACATACAGTCCAGTTAGATCCCCAGTGAGCCAGACCAGTGAAACCATTGCACAATAACCTATATATAGTCTACTACTCATTGTCATTGCATGTGCATTTTTCCATACACTTCCACTCCTGCATAGTACTGCTGGCATCACCACGCCAAACTAAAGTGGTAGCTATTAAGGAAGCCCATGAAGTTCTCTTTGATTTCACTCTATTATGCATCGGATGTTTGTGTTAACAACACCTTTCAAAAACTACATACAGTAACATAAAATAGGTATTTGCAACGCAACACATCCCAAGTCCCCACATGTTGCTGCTTTGTCAGTGGCCTGTCACATCTATCGATTACACACCAGGTATCTGGGACGCTGCTACAAACACCAGGACGTCAAAAAAAGCCTGTGGTTAGGTTTAGAAAAAAACATCATAGTTTGGTTTTACATTTATAGGGGAAGTGAACAGCAAGCTCCTGGGTGAAACTCCAGGGTTTGTTGGATTTGTTTGTTGGAAACTGGCCACATAATGCTCATTCCTCAAGACACTGAAACTAATAATAGGAATAGGGCTTTGGTATACTCCTGTTCTTTACTGATTGAAGACAAAATAAAATTCTGTGTTTATGCTGACAACCAGTTATTCAGCATAATCCATGACATGAAAATCTGTTTGTCCAACCCTGAATGACCCTTTCTTCACTGCATCTTCTGAGGTCCCAAACATCCAGGCGATATACACTGAACAAAAATTTAATGGCAGCACTTTTGTTTTTAGCTCCTGTTTTTCACAGATTTAATTTAAAAATGTATGACTTTTTCAGTCTTTGATCTTGTCATTGAACTTCCCTATTTGCATGAGCCAAGACTTAAAACTTACATTTTCTGAAACACCAGTAATGTTTGAAGCTTCAGATGTCAAAGTCAAATGGGACTGCAAAGTAAAGAAACATGCAAAATAAAATCTCTTATTTGTCCTTCCTATTTCTCCTGGACACCATGTAGCTCAGTATAACATCAGTAATATTTGGACCATTTCCTCATACTTCTTAAATTCAGTTCCTGAGAAAGAGCCTTCCTCTTTTCTCAGCCAGATTCTAATTTTAGACCTTAAAGGCTCTTTTTCCTCTCTCACTGCACTGATCTGTATTGGTCTGAAAAGGATAAGAAAACTTGATTTGCCTACAAATGACCCTGCACAAATTCAAAAATTTGTCACAGTAATCAAATTCAAGTCTCAACTCTATGTATTTTATTTGTTGGGGTGTTAGGAGAAACATTCTTTCTCTTTGCTTTAAATTAGTGTGCATGCAAACTCACTGTCAGATTCATAACATTGCGCACGGGCGTATGTTGGTGTGTCGGAGTAAGCATGGAGCCCACACTGTAACTAACTGCACTCCCTGAAGAAATATTATCATATTTTTGGAAAGATTAAATAGTGATTCCAGAGAGAAGCAGACAGAGGGGTCTACAGTCTGTGTTTGAAGGATATATCCAGGATGTCAAACTGACTCAGCAGCAACAACAGGTTAAAAAGACAAAGATAGTTAGAAGCTAGAGCCCAACTATAGGCTACAGATCACAGTGTGAAAGTGAACCACCACATCACTGCTGATCGCCATAGACGACAATGAATAAAGGGAGACTTCACCGATATTTAACCAGCTGTGTGGCATCACAGTGTGTGCAGATGAATGGTGTTTGGTAACTGGACCTGGAAGTCAAACAACATTCATCTGTGCACAATGTGATGACACACAGCTGGTTGAATATCAGCAAAGTTTCCCTGCTTCCCTTCACTGGTTCCTGTACAGCAGGGTAGGTCTTTTTTTTTAGTGTTATGATCACTAAAAAGCAAGAGCAGCGTGTGTATACATTCAGTAGGCTATATCTTAAGCAGCTAGTTTGTTAACCCTACACTTTTCAAGGTTTGATTTTGGTTTTGGAATGAGGAAGAAATGTTTATCTTCTTCCAACCTCTCCAGAGGCCTGTACTACGAAGCAAGATTTTGAGTTAGCAAGGTAACCTCAGGGTTAACTCTGGGTTTTCAGTACTACGAAACTGGTTCTCTTTTTACTGGTATAAATCACCGTGGTCACTTATGCTGAAAACATAACCTGCTACAGAGCAGGTTATGTTCTTCTACAGTCACATCACACTTCAATACGCGACACTGCCCCCAAGATCTCCAGTGGTACTGCTGTTTCATCCGAATCTGTAAACTTTAACAAAACATGCACAAATACAGACTAAACAAAGGCAGAGTACGGAGAGAGGGCTCCATCTGTGTCTGTATGTATCTGATATTGAGCAGCAATGAGTCCAAGGAGGAGTGTCTGTGGTGGAAACACGAGAAAGATCCAACATTTATGTACATGCTTGTACAAGTTCTAAAGGTACTAAACTGAAAGTGTTTGGTGGAAACATGGCTATACACACACCTGATGCCTGTTAGACTAGGAATCAACAGTGGAAGAAATATTTAGATACTTTTCTTAAGTAAAAGTGTCATGTGGTGTAGAACAGGTGGACCCAAATGCAGGAGCCTCCAGGCAACAGGCACTCAAATAAATCACTTTTATTTCAACATTCAAGCAAGAACACACAAAACTGATCATCACATAAGAAAACCAAGGATCCAACCAAGACTTAAAACCAGGACTTAAAATCAAGCTAATGTGATGAGGGGATGAAGTGCAGGTGGAGAAAAGGGCAGAGAAGAAGAAGGTGAGGGGAATGAGGTAATTAGTCAGGAGAACAGGCAGGGAGGTAAAGGTAAAGGTGAAAGGTGCTTTATTTAGTCACATATACAGTACAGTGAAATATGTTCTCTGCATTTAACCCATCTTCGTATTAGGAGCAGTGGGCAGCCGCAGTGCAGCGCCCGGGGACCAACTCCAGTTGTTTTGCCAGTGGAGGTCAATGTCACTGACAGGAGAAAGCGCTGAACATACATGTCTTTAATGGTGGGAGGAAACCCACGCAAACATGGGGAGGACATGCAAACTCCACACAGAGGGGCCCCGGGTCGGCTGGGGTTTGAACTGGCGACCTTCTTGCTGTGTGCTGGCGACTAATGAGGCTGATGCAGGACAGGTGTGTAGATGGACAAATGAGGGAAAGGCCACACATGTACATGGGAGAGGGGGAAAAAACACATTAAAACCAGACACCCCAAAATTCAGAAAACACATTCCTAATACTAATAAAGTGAAAACAAAGACAGACTAATTCAGGCAACATAAATGATTCTACAGTCTATTACAGATACAACTCAGTTCAGTCTTCCACAAAAGTTTGCAGGCATCCGTACACAGAGCAGACTGTTACATAAAGTACAAATACAACAATGTAAAAATACAATAGTACAAGCAAAAGTCCTGCATTCAAAATCCTACTTAAACAAAAGTCCAGATGTATCATCAGAAAAATGTTGCTACTTAAAGTATCAAAAGTAAAAAACCTGTTCTGAAGAAAAATGTTCCCTGTGAGTGATGTATCAGTACAGGTGGAGCTAAGTTGGACTGCTTTATATACTCTGACTTATTGTGACATGCTCCTCTGAAATGTACTGAAGAAGAAATATGAAGTAGCATGAAATAGAGATACTCACGTAAACTACAGGTACCTGAGAATTGCACCTCAGTACAGTCCAGAAACAGATAAATTGCAATTTACATATTAAGTATAATAAAGTCCACTATGAAGTCTGATATGTATTTAATTAGTTGTTCAACCTGCTAATTTATTACTCTGTCTCAACAGCCTGACTGTGCAGAGTTTACATGTTCTACCTGTGTCAGCTTGGGTTTTCTGTGGGTTCTGTGGTAAAGACATGCAGGTCAGGATGATGTGTGACTCTAAATTGGCCGTAGGTGTGAATGTGAGTGTGAATGGTGTCTGTCACTATGTGTCAGCCCTGTGATAGTCTGGTGACCTGTCCAGGGTGTACGCCTCTCGCCCAATGTCAGCTGGGATAGGCTCCAGCCCCTCGCAACCCCAAACAGAATAAGCGATTATGGACAATGAGTGAATGAATTAATCTCAACAGGCTCCTGCTGAAGATTAGGAGACTACTCCAATGAAGTTATTGTGGCATCAAAATTTGTTTTCTGTTTCATAGAGCACTTGATTCTTATTTACACACCAATTTTAAATGTATTTAGTATCAAAATGTGTATTTATGATTGAATGTATATTAAACCTTCTATGTGAAATCAGAGAAGCTGTCAAAATGTCACAGGAGAAGTCAGACTGTATTAGTGTGAATTCATGTTCACACCAAAGATTATTGAAGTGACAGTGACTACATTTACATCCACAGAATATTCTGTTTTTAGTACTTATTCTGAAAAAGACAATATTCCTTCTAAGCTGTTTACATGACTAATGAAAATGAATATTATACTGATAATGTCCTTTACATGCAGCCGTGCATACCCTGATTAACATGCCCTGATATCTTGTTAATCACGTCAAATACGGAAAAGTGAAACAGCTGTCGCTTGTGCGGTTTTGCTTTTTCACATCAAGATTCTTTCAGAGTTTTCCACAGGTGGTGGGCTTGTTGGACCGTGCAAACACAGCCTCCCTCTTTCACTCCTTCAAACACCTTCTTGAAAAGATCGACATTGCAATATTTGTGCATATCTAAAAACCTGTTAATGTCCAAGTCTTTCATAATGTGTAAAGTAGGTGTGTTTCTCCTTCCAACCAGAAATGTAGACTGTTTTTTGGGGGCATGCATCTGCAGCCTTTCAAACTGTTGGTGAGTTGGTTTGTGAACAACATATCCATGAAAACACACAGAGCTGACTGTAAACTGGGCCTCTTTGAATGTGTACACACATTTATCTTTATATTCTCCTTTTAGCTGCTTTTTCATTTTTGTGTTGCTGTTGTTCAGGGACGTGCACACATAGACCCCAGGTGGTGCTCAGGCACCTGCCCTTTCAGTCTCTGACAAGATAAGTGCCTGTTTTATTTTTTACTTTTCTTTTCATATTGTAGTTTTTAAGTTTGGCACATGACATTATTCTCAGTTTAAAGTGTGTTGCATTTGTTTTAATTCTGTGAGACTGCAGGAGCCCCTGGCCCGACCTCTTCGACTTGTTGTCACAGTCGCCACAGTTAAAACACACAAATCGAACGTGCCCTACCAGAGGCCTGGGAGTTTGAGGGTTCTGCGCAGTATCTTAGCTGTTTCTAGGACTGCACTCTTCTGGACAGGGACCTCAGATGTTGTACCTGGAATTGGCTGGACCCACTCTCCCAGTTTGGGGGTCACAGCCCCGAGTACTCCAATTACCACTGTTGCCTTTGCTCCCCACATCTTTTCTAGCTCCACTTTCAGCCCTTGGTATTTTTCCAGCTTCTGGTGTTCTGTCTTCCTGATGTTGCTGTTGCTCGGGATTGCTACATCCTTTACCACTGCCTCCTTCTGTTGTTTGTCCATCAACACGATGTCCAGTTGGTTAGCCATGACCAGTTTCTGGATCTGGAAGTCCCAAAAAATCTTAGCTCAGTCACTCTCAACCACCTTAGGAGATGTTTTTCCCTGTGACCTTGGGACTTCCAGCCCATACTCAGTGTAGATGTTCCTGTGCACTGTGCCAGCCACTTGGTTATGGCGTCTCATGTACGCTGTTCCTGCCTGCATCTTACACCCTGCTATTACATGCTGTACTGTCTCAGGAGCATCTTTGCACAGCTTGCACCTGGGGTCCTGTCTGGTGTGGTAGACCCCTGCTTCTATTGATCTTGTGCTAAGTGCCTGTTCCTGTGCTGCCATGATTTGTGCTTTGGGGGCCATCTTCTTGATGTATTCCTGGATCTAAGTTGTTTGCTGAAACTAAATCACGGGTGTGTCCTCGGAGCGAAATGCAGAGCCAAGTGGTTCAGCTGTTTTGTTCCCTGTCCTGTGCTATTTGCTTGTGGGGGAGGTGGGAGTGTCTCTGTTCTGATGATACAGAACTTGTTTCACTTCTGTAATGATCACTGTTTCAACACATCAGAGCTTGTTTTCAAATGAAAAATACCACATGACTGATGAAATCTGAAACTTCACACAACACTGGTGTTTCAGAAAATCTTCCCTTTATTTTGACAGCTCTGAAAGTTATGCAGTTAAACTTTGTGATCGACAGACTAGTGGGATTAAGAAGAGAGGAGCATAATTAAACTCAGCCCACAGAATCAATGAGCTGTACATCACTATTCCAGCAAAAATATGTTATACCTAGGATTTTGGATGATGCATTCATAATATAGAAGAAGAAGGACTTTGCTAATCCCTGGGGAGAATTTCATTTTTTTCACTCTGTTGTAATATACATACAGGCCCAAAATACACACACGCGCACACACACACACACACACACACACACACACACACACACACACACACACACACACACACACATACAGGACCTATACATGCATGAAATAGAGAGATGTCAGAGTGAGGACGCTGCCTTGGACAGGTGTCCCGAGCAGTTGGGGGTTCAATGCCTTGTTTGGGGCCACCTTACTGGTGCCCAGGGGCCGGACTGGCACCTCTCCAGCTACCTGTCCACAGTCCATATTTGGTCTGGATGGGGACTTGTGCTGACGCCCTCCAGTTCCCAACTCAGGTCCCTGTGGACTGAGCTACAGCTGCCCGAGTTTAATGCAGCACTTCTTATTATTAATGATAGCATGCAGACTTCTGGGAGTCTTATTGCACATGAGGGACCAAAACCATGAAAATAAGACAGAGGTGTTGTGGTGTTTTGGCATCAGTCTTGAGGGGCTGAATCTATTTTTCTGATTTACCCAACACACATACTGTACTCAAAATAGAAAACATACAATCTAAATGCATCTTTGAAACACTTAATTTGCTTGAATTACACTTACCTGACATACAAGTTTCTGTCCAAGTGTGCCATTTGTCTTTTTGTCCACTGGATGATAATTTGAACGACAGCACAAGGCTAATTTAATCAGTCAAAATCTGTCTGCCAGGGAGGTGGACCAGCTGTATGTGCCAGAGCCAATAAAAATAAATGACCTCACAGATTCTTCTGGTTCCCAGGTTAGAGTAAAACTCACTTATTTTCATCTACAATAGACATCGCTGGTCACAGAGAAACCATCTCCTTGTCAGACTGTTTTTTTTTATTTTACAAATGTAATGTGACAGCAGTTTTACATTAAATAGCAAAACAATTTGAGAAGCTTTTAGCTTCAGCTTGTTAAACTAGAGGTGTGAATACTCCACGACACAACATTGACTGCTCTGTAGTCCTACATGACATCACTGTGTGCTGGATGGTGTGTTTGTCAGTCATGTTTCTGGATTCAGTCTCTCAGAGAGCTCAGAGCTGTTGACAGGAGCTGTGAGGTCAGAAACACACTGTTAGTCCTCTTATCCTGCACTGAACTACGTCAGCTCACACTGAAAAACTATTATGATTAAAACCCTTTATAATCTACAGAGTGTGAGTCAGATCAGAGACAATACAATACAAATAAGCTCTACTTACGAGGTGCAGGGCGACTGGCTGAAATATGAAGAGAAGAGAAATTTCAGTTGTCACAGTTGAAAATGTTCTTTATATTTTGTGTATTAAATACTCAGTGCTAATGCTGAGCAAGAGCTGGATAAGAGCATCCGCTCAGCTGCTCTGAGTCTCTCACCTTTCTTCCTTTTGTAAACTGTAAATCCAACAGCAGCAATGAGGACGGCAACAAGAACAACCACTGCAGCAGTGATCGGGACGGTCATGTTACTGGGCTCCTCTGCTCAGACAATAAATAAATAAAAACAAACAAAGAAAAAAGATCACAACACGAGCAGATGAAGCAGTTAAGAATAGAAGTATATCCAGCAATATATTCATCACACATACAGGTGGTGAATACAGTGTAATCTATGTCACAGCAGCCATCAGTGTGTGTGTGGTACGTGTGTGTGTATAGAGATATACAGAACTTAAAAGGCACCACATACTTCAGTTAAGCTAAGTAGATACATGTTACTGACTTGTTTTTGTTCAACAAAAGGTTTAAAGCACACTGAATTGCCATCCTTTGAGCCTTTCTTTTTAAACCAAGAGTGCCATCTAGTGGGCTCATAAAATAAAGAAAATGCTTCATGAGGCCTCATGTCACCATCACTACATAAAGGCTATATTATTCAGATAGCAAGATGCACCTGTATAGGCAGATTCACAACTCGCACACACTCTGCTTATGACACACACGGGGACGGGCGGGTTGCAGGAGTGTGAAATAATACATCATAAATGAGGAAAATATTAATGACATTCTGTACAATGTGAACAGAAGAACAAAGCTGCACAGCTGCTGTCTGACTCCACAATAAGAGAGATGCTGTGTGCATTTACTCACCAGGAGAACAGTAACTTGGCTGATTATTTCAGAGCCTGAAAGTTTAGTTCATTTACCCCTGTTAGGATTTAGTTTTGCTGCTTAAATGTGCCACTATATTTGCTGCAGTGACATTACTGCTCTTACTAAATCACTTTCAGCAGAAAAAAGCCCGCTTCTCCCGTTTAATGTGCCGTTTAACTAGGGCCATAAATGTCAGGATATACTGGCCTTTACTGCTAGGCCCCTCACAAGTTAGACTGTGTGATGAAAATACAGTCATAAGTCACTGGAGTGTCCCTTTAACGTAACATTTCTGTGACTTTACTGTATATTAAGAATTTGTAATTAGGAAGTGTACTGTATCTGTAAATTACAAAAAAGGCTTTTCATGTCACGGTGAGGGTCACATGGTCTGACCCATCATCCTGGAAAAGAAGATAAATTAATTTATTACTGATATTGAAATTATTAACAAATCTGGAACAGATGATAAAAGTTACACTGACAAGATGGCCAAACAATGACATCATTCAGCATGAAAAAACTGCAAAAAAAAAAAGAACCTTTTCTCAATGTAGTTTTGCCCCAGGTGGTCCTGATCACTGCCTTGTCCAATTTGGTGATGATGTCGTTCTTCACGCCAGAGAGATGAAACACAGTCGTACCTCCTCCAGTCTTCAGGTGGGACTGATGAAAGATTCAGGTCAACACTCATCTGGAAGGATCCATCGTGGTTGGGGAGGATCTCTCCGAGCTCCACGTCCTCATGAATCTCCTCTCCATCTTTGCTCCAGAACATCATGGCTCTGTCAGGGTAGAAACCTGTAGCGTGGCAGCTGACTGGAGAGGAGGGAGACTTCTGGAGGAGAGACACTGAGGGAAGGTCTGCAGAGACAGACAGAACAGTTTATATGATCATGAGGCCGGGTTGTTATGTATTAAAAAACATGAAGTCACACCTAATCTAACTAGAAACAGTGAACATATCCTGTGCATCAGTTCAAATGCCCAGCATGCATTTTACCTGCATCAACATTACTCAATGACAACATCCATTACATGTAAAAGTCCTGTACTCAAAACTGATAGCTTTATTTAGTTAGGTAGTTTAGTCCAGTGGTTCCAGACCGGAGGGTTGGCTCCCTCTGCAGGGTCAGAACATAAATCTGGGGGATCATGAGATGACGGACATCATGGAGAGGAAAGAGGAAAAATAGAGTTCTGCAATTCAAATCTGGACTAACTGAGACTGTTTTCTATTCTGTAATATCTTTCTAATATTTGACAATTTTATCTCTTACAGCCAAGAATATGTTTGTTGTTGTTTTAATTTAAGAGTTTACATATCAATGAAATCATTTGAGATGTTCAGGCAGGCCTCCAGGAAGTGCACCACACTTGTATAAGTATAATGAGGGTTTCTACAGACCAGGGCAGAGGGGAAGGCCAAGGAACAGAAACACATCAGGGAAGCGCTTAAAACCTGCGGCTACCCCAACTGGGCCTTTTCCAAAATCTCCAAAAGACCCCGAGCAGACAGAGAGGAAGAGACACAAAAATGGAACAACATTGTCATTCCTTATGTCGCAGGAGTATCTGAGAAACTCAGGAGGATTTTCAACAAACACCACATCCCTGTGCATTTCAAACCTAGCAACACACTGAGACAGAAGCTTGTCCACCCTAAGGACAAAACACCCAGGCACAAGCAGAGTAATGTAGTGTATGCAGTTCAGTGCAGCCAGGAATGCACAGACTTGTACATTGGTGAAACAAAACAACCACTCCACAAGCGCATGGCACAGCACAGGAGAGCCAGCTCCTCAGGACAAGACTCAGCTGTCCACTTACACCTACAGGAGAAGGGACACTCTTTCGAGGACAGCAATGTTCACATCTTGGCCAGGGAAGAAAGATGGTTTGAAAGAGGTGTAAAATAAGCCATCTATGTCAAACTGGAACGACCATCGTTAAACAGAGGAGGTGGACTTTGACACCACTTATCATCCACCTACAATGCAGTCCTGGGATCCCTCCCCAGACCACTTCGCACCCATTCACACCTGGTCCCACCTGACCCTAACGACACACATGATGGTGAGGTGAACTAACGACTCACATTGTGAACCTAACGACTCTGAAACTAAGAGCTCACATGTGACCCTAACGACTCTGCCTGGGTTCCCACCCACACAGAGTTTAAAGCCTGCAACTCTGTACCAGTCGGTTAGAACTGAAGAAGCTTCTTGGATGAGAGGCGAAACGTCTTCAAGAAACACAAGCAAGTCCAGTTGCCTACAATATAGCACTTAGCGTTAATAACCACTAATTTTTCATGTACAAAATTACCATTAACGTCAGTAATCTATAAATCAACCAATCGATAAACCAGCCCAAATTATTATTAATGTTAATACTACTATCCCAATATGAGATACTGTGAATTAAACATAGAAGCAGATGTGAATAATATTACTAAAGTGAGATTTATGAGAAAAGGGGAGAGGACAGTGAGAGTAAAAGAGATAAAAAGAGGTGAGAGACAGTATGTTCATATCAGTCTGTTTCCATTTGCAGGTCATCAAATACCAATACCCTGTCATCCCCCCAGCGTCTGATAGCGACGCACAGGGCACCCTTTAGTGTATCAGGCTGTTCTCCTACACTGTTGTATGTTTTCCTGAAAAAAGTAATGCACCTAAAACCTTCATAATCATTAGCCAGTAATTCAAGGCTGCAATCATGTGACCAAAGTGCTGATGGGAGAAAATAATAAAGAAGGAAGTGGTTCCATAAGAGGGAAGGCTGGAGAGGTGGATGGGTCACAAAACCCAGGACTTTCCTCGGACATCAGTGTCTAGAACCATGTGAACTTAGTTATTTCAAGGTATGTCCTCGCCATGTTTCTTCTCCTAAACCTAACCTCTGTAACTTCATGTTAAATACCTAACTTTACTTTAAGTACATAACATCATTTGTGGGTGCTAATTCATTGGATATCATGCAAACTGTTGTATAAGGATTAAGGTGAGCGTATCCATGTAACACACAGCTAAAACACATCGTAACACGTGATCAGTGTTATGAAAATGTTGCAGTTATGTTTAGACAATAAAACAACCTGGTTAGGTTTAGAAAGAACATCATGTTTTGGGTTAAAATAAATATGTTTGTTACGTAACATTATGTGACCTAAATACTCCACCTGAGTAACATCACATCAGTTATGTCAATTTGTGACTGACGCCTGTACATAATCTACTTTACATTGTATTAAAACTATGTTGACTTTTGGTTTCACATGGGACACAAACTGCGGTCTCCTAGTGAAAGTTTTGTTTGACCCACTCCCCGTCCACCGTACATGAGCTTTCTTGCTCTACATCAGCATCAAGAATTGATGCAGATGGCGTTATCTGAAAGCCTAGTGCATCTTATAGAGATGCGAAAGAGTGCCTTTAGAATCGATATTACACAGAGGGGTGTGAAAAGGGGTCAGTGTTTGATGAACTGGGAATGAGAATGGGCTGACAAAAAGCAAGTGTCACACACTCTGGCTCCATACACATTTCTTTTATTTTGATAACATTTTGGCCTTTGAGACACAGGTACAGTGATCTGTTATATGTACCAAAATAACAAAACACTGCCATTAACTCAGTGGTGTATTTAAAGAACAAGATTAAGTTTCACTTTTACCTAAACTTGGTAAGTGATGTGTTTCAAACTGACTCATACTAAATAAATCATATTTATGGCAAGTGTAACAATCATGTGAGTGTATATTTATACTGTACTGTATGTATGAAGCTCGTCTGTCCTGCAGTGAAACACTCCCTGAAGTTTTTCTTAACTGCATCATCTGGAGTCCCAAATCTGTCAGAGTTCATGGCTGCTGCAGTGGTTGATGACCTATTGGTGGGTTACTGCAACACCAACAAAAAGATAGCTGAACCAAAACAGGACTGGGCGAAAAAATTATTAGAAAATCATCCTCAGCACTTGGAGTGGTACACTCAACAGTATTTTTGAAAATGAGCTTAACTTCCCCAAAGCCACAATTCACAGTTTGAGGCAGCGCTTCAATCAACGTGGAGTTAGAGTATATGGTTTATTTCACTTTTCACTGCTAAACTGTTGTGCATGTTATGTTATGCTTACCATACATCAGATGACTTTT
Organism: Cephalopholis sonnerati; assembly: GCA_019142605.1. Taxonomy (NCBI): domain Eukaryota; kingdom Metazoa; phylum Chordata; class Actinopteri; order Perciformes; family Serranidae; genus Cephalopholis; species Cephalopholis sonnerati. Next base: position 10,224,716 of record JAGQAX010000014.1, on the reverse strand, counting down.
GAAAAGAATAAAGTGTTACAACCTCTCACATCTAAAGACAAAAGTTTTCGGTTACAGACTATAAGATTTTGCAAAGACTGGGGATCTTACAGGGTAACCTTTTTTTAAAGACAAAAACTAGATTCCTTTTGAGATTATTTCTCATCCTGCCTCTGGTGGAAACTATTACAGCAAACTCCCATTGAGAAGTTGGACATTTTAACAACTCCCTACATGTCCACAAAAACACATAACTCTAGAATCACAACAAACAAGGTGTTGTATGTTGTCATTGTTCTTGTCAATTTGGCATCAATACAATTTATCAAGATAAACTGTATTAACTGTGCTATTTTAGTAAAAGGAGACTGTGGGAATGAGAGATTTACCTTTTAAAAGATAAAAAAAATCATCCTCGCATCTCTCCCCCGTGTTTTATGAGGGTGGAACTAAAACGCGAGGAAGAAACGCAAGTTAGAGAAACGTGGATGCGAGATCAGGTATTGGGATGAACCCATGGACTCCTCTGAGCACATTTAATGAATTGAAATGGCAGGTGTCAATCAATTTCTGGGTCAAGTGATTGAGGATAGAGGAGTTAAGGAGGGATATTGGGATGAACCCTACTTGTAAAATGAAGAAAACCTCTTCATGGCCGCAACATAATAATCAGCCATCACAGCGATTTGCTTATACAGTAGCTTTATCACTATTACAGTCAATCATAAATCAGCTGCTGGTTAGGCTTGTTTGCTGGACCTGTCCAACACAAATTAACTCCCACTCTGAGATGAAGGAATTCAAACCATCCATCAGTAGTCAAAATATCCTCACAATTACACACTTACTGGGCGAGGACAAGCAGGAGTACAAGACATTGTTGTCAGGTAACTGGACTAACAGGGTTTCACATGTCTGTACAGATTTCATTTAAAAAATCCTAAAGCCCCACTTTTCATCTAAAATTCTGTGTTGCTGCATAATTGTTTTTAAAAAAAATCTAGATTTTGTATGATTAAGACATTCTAATATTATATCTAAAGAATTTGGAATTAATTTCATTCACCTCTCTAGGCTGATACAAGTTTTCATCACATGCAGAATAAATATTTTGTTACGAAGTAAACTTTCAGAGTACAAAATAAGACTAAGAAAATCTAAATCTGTACAATTATTAGAAAACTAACATGGTGGTTTTCAATGGTGTTTTCCATTATACAGTGGTGGAAAAAAGTTTTCTCACACCCTTAAAATTTTACACAATCTCAAATATTGTCATGAAATATTTGTGGAAAAATCTTTTTGTGTTTCAAAAGGTGTGGCTGCATTAGACAGACACAAACAAATACAAATGATATTTTTTTGTTTATTGTTTACAAGAAAAACTAACAAAACTAAATTCTTGACAGTTTCAATATGTCAGTTCTCAACATTGTCGGTATCAAAGTCAACAAATAACAGAGAATGTGTTGAAAACTGAACAAAAAATAAATAAACCATCACATCATCAAATGAATATTTAGTAGTCCTGCCATTAGCACGCAGTAGAGCTCTAATCCTGGCTGGCATGTTCCCCACAAGCCTTTCACACTGTTGAGGGGTCATTTTGTCCCATTCTTCTTGAATTACTGCTTTTAATTCTTCTAAATTCTTTGGTTTACGCTTTGAAACAGACCTTTTGATAATCCACCACATATTTTCAATGGGGCTCATGTCCGGGGATTGAGCTGGCCACTCTAAGACCTGGATACTGTGCTCCTGCAGCCAGGTTCTACTGGCCCTGGATGTGTGGCAAGGGGCATTATCTTGTTGCTGTGATGTCATTCGGTGGTTTTCCCTGCACATGCGGATCAGGATGCGGTCATTTCTTGCTGAAGAAACCCTTGGATGCCCAGATCTTGGTTTGTCTTCCAAGCTGTTGGTTCATCTGTATTTCTCAGAGTGTATCCAACTGCTGAAGGACTGCATCTGCACTTCCTGGCTATCTGGCGGCAGCTGTACCCTTCCTGGCTGAGAATCTGTATCTTCAGGCGTGTTTCCTGCGTTAGGTTCCTTGTTTTAGCCATTTTTGTCTCTGAAGAACTTTCAAATGTGCTGGCTTTATATAGACACGAAGCACGGCAACAAAAATTGTGTCTTTTAATAAAAAGCACGACCTTCATTAGTGGATCACTGGTACCAAAATGACCCAATACTCAAAATTTCTCATGTATTTTTATGGAACCAATCAATTTTAAGGTTTTAATGGCTTTTTTAGGATTTGTTTAGTAATTTGGCTGTGACTGTACTAAAAGAAATTGCACTTGAAGACCTTAGAGTGATTCTTAATGCAATGTTTCACAAATGCATGGGATGTCCGAAAACTTTTTACCACCACTGTACATTGAAGTTAAAGTAACTGTGGTGCCTGGTTGTAGAAACTGCAGCTGCCTTCATCTGATGTGATTACCATTGCTGATGACTGCATGACATCACAGCAAATCAGGATTAAGAGAAATACAACAAAGGTCCCTAGCTGAGCTCCAACCAGGGACGTTGCAGCTCATGGTTGGCATCATAAACCCCAAGCCATGGTGTGACTTTGTGTGCTGTATATAACAATTTGATGTAGACAGAATGCAAGAAGACATAACCATTTCTTATCGCTTCCATCTGGGATTTACAGATTAAAGTGCATTGATCATCTGCAGCATGTGATGTTTAAGGTCACATTTCCACTGTCGTCATTATTTACAGTCTCTGTTTCTGTTTCTCTTTCAGGTGACCACATTCTACAGAGGATGTTTGGCTGTGAATGGGACACTGAGACGGGAGAGGATAATGCTTTCAATCAGTATGGTTGTAATAGAGAAGACTTCCTAGCGTTGGACCTGAAGATACTGGCATGGGTCGCTCCAAAACCACAGGCTGTCATCACCAAACTGAGATGGGACACTGAGAAAGTTAGACTAAAAGACTATGAGATGTACCTCACTCACATTTGTCCTGAGTGGCTGAAGATGTATTTGGCATTTGGTAGGAGCTTCCTGCAGAGAAAAGGTAGAATCACGTAATCTGATGTAGTTTCATGGACACATCAATGTTCATACAGCCTGCTCAGACTTTATTCTTTATTCAGGATCCTCATTAGTCATTACCGTGGTAACAACTACTCTTCCTGACGTCCTCACAAAACAAGACAAAACATTAAATTATGACATCATTTACAACATCAACAAATTTAAATAAAACCCAAACAAGAGACATCAGTAGTTATCTCCCATTTACAATGTCATCCCATCATTAGATCACAATAGCAAACCAGTAGAGCCCATAACCTGCATCAACTGCATCAACTATATGTGACTGCAGAAAACATGGTTATACACTGACATCACCTAAAAGAGCGCCACAAATACACATAACCTTCACAAACATTACACCTTATGCTGGTAAAACTGATTTTTTTTTTAAATAATTGTTGTTCTTAGTTTATTTTTAAAAAATACTAGTAATACTTACAAGTGCTACCAGTAACCTGGGTTGAGCATAGTGGTAGTTTATTCCAAATCGACATGGCTCTGTACATTACAGTTCCTTTAAAGAACTAGTCTTCAGTAAGGGTAGCATCTGAAGTCTAAACCCTGCAGAGAGTCCACTTGAGGCCCCTTGTGGACTGAATGAATAGTGGATTTTGACAGCCCTAAGCGCTCCCAGACTTCCCAAGAACAGGCCCGCAAAGTCAGCGAGTCTGTAGATGCAGTGAAGTCTAGACATTTGGATTCAGCCAGAACATGGTTCTCACCTGTTCTGAGTTGTTGAAAGTTTTGTGCTTCACTGTCTCAGTTGGTCTGTCGGTTTCCCATTCTTCTGCTTCTCTCCAGAAGTGACCACACAGACAGGTGTGTGTCTGTGTGTGTGTGAGAAGTATGGAAGACTGGTTCGCCTATGACGGGTAAGATCCCCCTGCAGACTCGGGACAACCTAAGGCAGGCACAGCCACGAGTACTTGGCCTTGTTGCCACTGTGTGCAGGACAGTATGCAACACTGGGTCTCACAACACTGACTAATGGTAGGACAAAAAATGACCAGCACAAGTACTCGAGTCTGTTTTGACCACACGGAGCCAGTATGCTGCCTTTTAAGTTTTTAAGGTGCTTCAGGTGGTTGCCAGAGCATCGTTAGGTGGTCGCTAATACCTCATCACAAAGAGGTCATTTATATGGGGAATATTTAATTATCATACTCACTGCTCTCTCTAAAAAAAAAAAAAATGTCTATGTGTATGTGGTGTATGTGCCCAAGCTGACAGAGTTAAAGCCCCTTGTTGGCCAAATCCCCGAGAAAGTAAACATGGCCCTCTGCAACTTCATGTCCTCAGCCTCCTCCAGCATCCAACAATATATGTCTCCACTGCATCAAACTGTGATTCCACCCATGGCAAATGTTGATCAGCAACAGTTGTCATGGCTTTGGCAGTATTGTTCTTTTCAGTTTTATTGATATATATTATATGTTTAAATTATCTGTTATATACATATATATATATATTTTTTTTTTCTTTCTATACTTACGTTTATTATTGTGCATTATTTGCAAATTTGTAATGGCTTTGGCAATGTTGTTAATCTACAGTCATGCCAATAAAGCTTATTAAATTGAAATTGAAATTGAATGTGTTACTATGGTTACTATGGTTACCGTGATGCTCTGTGTCTCTTTGTAACTCTCATGATTCATAACAGGTTTTTACATTAATCTGTTTTTACAACCATCATGAATGTGATTGTACCTTGTTACCAAAATCTAGGGACATAATTTTACATTTTTGTTTAACATAATTCAAGAGGAGGAAGCCTCAGAGTGTTCGTCATGAGGATAGGCTGCGGTCTGTTATAAAAAGTATGAGCAAATCATGTGCTGGTGCAGCAGCGCTACCAGTGGAAAAAGTTAGTTTAGAGGCAGGTGAAACCTGTAATGTTGAAAAATCAGTGTGCCCCCCCGGACAGGAAGTTACAGACAGACAGCAGGGGGCAGCTCAACCAGGAGCACAACCTCAGGGAGGAGTACATTTAACATTTTTTGAAGATCTATGATCATAATTCTCATCATCTCAAAAATGTATTTATTTATTTATTATTATTTTATTGTTAAATTTATTGAATATGTTTTGTATCTGGTTTTTCGCACACCCCTCACATCACAGATTTTGTTTTTTTTCTTGTTCAGTCTTTTCCTGTCCCTCTCCGTGCTTCCACAGCTCCAGCAGACCACTGCATACAGGATGGCAGACGCTACCACAGTGTCATAAAAAGTCCTTAGCAGTGTCCTGCACACTCCGAAAGACCTCAGTCGCTGCAGCAGGTGGAGACGACTTTGGCCCTTCTTGTACAAGACACTGGTGTTCAAGGACCAGTCCAGTTTATTGTTGAGGTGAACACTCAGGTATTTGTACTCCTCCACAACCTCAATGTCCAAACCCTGGATGTTCACTGGAGGCGCTTTCCTACGGAAGTCGATCACTAACTCCTTTGTCTTGCTGGTGTTGATGTGAAGGTGGTTTATCTCACACCAGTTGACAAAGTCCGTGATGACCCCCCTGTACTCCAGATCATTCCCCTCTGACACACATCCAACAATGGCTGTATGCGTGCGTCATCAATGTGGACAAAGTCTGCAACCACTGGAGAAGTGAGAAGGACAGACGGAAAAAAATAAGATGATATTTTAGTCCCTGTCATCAGATTAAATATGTTCATGTTCTCTCACTCATGGAGAATTATCATCTATGAATATTACGGTAATCACCAGAATTACAACTGCTAATACAATCAGCTGTCTATTCATAGCTTTTGCTGTCTAAGCTAGTTATACAATTTTAAACTGTATCTTTTGTGTTTTTGACTTGGGCAATGTCTCTGTTCTATTATTTGTTTTTCAGGATAAGGCCAGAGGAGCAGAGGAGGCCTTTCTTCTTACAACCAACTGCACATAAAACACAGTACAACTCAGTGGGCATTGGACAATGTTTCCATCCTTCTCTCTCATTGTGTGGAGCCGATTGGCAAAATGTGTGTTATGTCGGAACATCAACGAACACCACTGACCACTCGGTGAGTTTCATGGCTTTGAAAACAAACGTTTAAGGTGGTTTTAGGACAGATTTACACATGGCCATAGACAGTATTGTTAAGCCAGGCAGGGGAAAGCCAATTTCTCTCAAATTCTCAGAGAAGGAGCAATCGTCAAGATTTTGGTCTTAACCACTCTATTTCATCATAAACAACCAGGAATGGGGCTCAAAGTGCAAAATACTGGACTTCTCCTTTAAAAACTGGGGGTCTCAGTTCAATTGCAAATCAAGCCTGGTGTGGTACGCTTACAATGGGAAATGCAACCAGAGTATCCAGCGAACCAAAGAGGAAGTGACGCAAGCGCAGTGCATATGTATGATTTACAAACATATGTGATCTGAAAATTTTTAAATCCTTGCAATACCTCGCTGGGCGTCTGTTTAACCACAGCAGCACGAGATAGTCTCTCGCTCTCTGCCGTCTTTTTCGGTACTGCTGCATTTGTCTCATGTACAGAGCAACATGCTGGATAGGGAATGGAAGGGGATGGATTTCCGTTTTCGGTCCTGGCCAATCGATGAGCCAGGTTTACTTCTTCCCCATGGTTTTTTTCTTCCTGGTCAGTGGTCGTTTCAGGCAATACAGCCCCCAAACGAGCAGCTGTTGTAACTGCGCGATGTTGTCCATGCGGTTTGGTCTGCTTTAGAAAGTGCAGTGTGAAAGTGAACCGAACCAAATGAAGGTGTGAAATTTTTCGGCATTTTCCGCCCAACCAAACCGAGTCCCCCAGACTATCCTGGTGTGAATGTGCCCTCAGTGAAAGATGCTTATCAACTAATGGTTCACTAGCATTTAGTCCCCCAATCATTCCTCATTTGTTCCTTAGTAAGTGCTCAAAATGGTTTGTCCCTTAATGTGAAACGTCACCTGGCAGGCTGACGTGTTGAACTAAGAGGAAAACATGGTAAACACTGAACTTGTTTGTTTAATCTACATACGTAGCCTGACGTCCATACAAAACATGTAATGTATTATGTTCATTGTTCTCATCAAAAAATGTTTTCAGCTGTGTATTTCTTTCCATCTGTTCAAGCAGGTTTGTTCTTGTGATGAATAATCTATTTATTATGGGATCTTTGGCCAAGCTACAGTGACAGATATGTTGTGTTGAACATGTGTTATCAGTGGACCCACAGGGAACCTGCACCTGCAAAAATCCAGAGGCATTTGATTTAAAATAAATACATTACAATAAATACATATACCTTTTTCTTGAATTATCATTGTTTATCACATCACAAGCAAAACAAATAAATAAATAAACAAAAACAGTCAGCTACATTCTGCAGGTTTTCATTCTTGATCACTGAAGCTGTAAAAAATGGTTCTAGTCAACAGGAGGAAATGTGACCTCATTTCTTGCTTAACTTCTTATCTGAAACTATTTTGTCTTACCATCTATGAGGAAGTAAATTAAAAGCAAGTCAAGCTTTTTGTTTTTACAAGGAAGGCTGTGAGTCAGAGAGGGAGATAAAAAAAACACAGAAGTACAAAACGAACTAAGACAACTTAAGTTTGTGTTATTTGACCGACTTCTGGTATAATCAGGAGAATATTAACAAATTGTGACTGTCTGGAAAACTACTGCTGTGCTGCAGACAGTGGCTTTTGTAAAGCATGTTGTACTCACTGACAAGTGCTTTATGAATAAAGTTTTTTTTAATATTATTATTATGAGCTGTTCAGGAGAATTGCATCAAGTCCAATGAGTCAAATTTTGTGTGTTATATTGTTACAGAGTGACTGTAGGTCTATGTGTGTTTGAGCCTTGTATGTGGGGGAGCTGTTCAATGTTGCTTTTGCGGGGTTTGGCTTGACACGGAGGGACACGAGCTGAGTGGGCAGCCTCGTGATTGGGGGGATTTCAGCGCCTGTCCAGAGACACGAAAAAGGGCGGATGCAGAAAAGGTCAGGCGGACTGTGGACGAGGGACTGCGGTCAAGCCAGCCTCCACTTGTTTTGTAGTGCGCATATATACTAGGCATTGCGGTACGGGTGCAGCAGGACAACTTTCAAAATAAAAGTAACCTTCTTGTGGATGTGATCTCACGTTGATTCAGTCAGCCTGTCTCATGGTGTGTTTGTGAATCAATGAATGAATCAATTGATAAATTCATCTATTAACTATTTAAATGAAATAATAGGAAGGGAAACAATCAATACAATGAATATAAAAGTATTTTCAGTATTTCCACCTAAATTCAGATTGATCTTAAAAGGAAACTCCCTGTTTTCACAGATCAATTTTGATTCAGAATGGTAGTACACTACCCCAGAGTGTCACTCAGACAATTCCAGGGAAGTCTGATGTAGAATGTCAAAATTAAAGCTCTGAGAAATTCCCAATATTTTCAGCAACGATTATCTACCAGTGGTATGAACAAGCATCCAGATTTGCTGTGCAAAAAACTGATGTAAATCACATATGTCTTTACTTGCTTCTCTCTGCAGACCCTCCCTCAGTGTCTCTCCTCCAGAAGTCTCCCTCCTCTCCAGTCAGCTGCCACGCTACAGGTTTCTACCCTGACAGAGCCATGATGTTCTGGAGGAAAGATGGAGAGGAGATTCATGAGGACGTGGAGCTCGGAGAGATCCTCCCCAACCATGATGGATCCTTCCAGATGAGTGTTGACCTGAACCTTTCATCAGTCCCACTTGAAGACTGGAGGAGGTACGACTGTGTGTTTCATCTCTCTGGTGTGAAGGACATCATCACCAAACTGGACAAAGCAGTGATCAAGACCAACTGGGGCAGAATTGTGTTAAGAAATGACAAAAGTGAGTTGTTTTTTTCATGCTGAATGGTCTCATGTTTGACTTTCTTTATTTATGTTCCTTTTCAAGGATCACTCGTTGAAAACATGTGACCCTATACAGTGTCATGACATATTTTGGATGTACAATTTGCAAATACAGTACAGTGCCTAATCACTTATTCTTAATATATAATAAATTCACAGAAAGTTTAAACTTTTAGAGTGGTATTTAAAGCAACTTAGTACTTGCATTTCCATCCTGCTGCCTGACTTGTGAGAGACATAGCAGCAAAGGTCTCAAAAATCCCCCAAAAGACTGGATCCTTTATTTTCCATAATTTGTGTCAATAGTGTCTTCGCTAGACCAGTGTTTGTTTGTTTTTTTCGTTTTTCATGTCAAGGACCTAAAAAGAACACGGAAACCCATTTAATAAGATTTCATTTCAGGGACCTCCATTGGCAACACATTCTCACTCCGACTTTGTCACTTACGGACGTTTGGTCATGGACCTTTCATGTTCAGATGGTCAGTGTCTGATGCTGCAAGTTACTGTCCAAGTGCCAGATTTTTTGAGGACTTTGGAGTGAGACCTGATTGCCATCTGAAAAGGTTTTGGCTGTTAGATATGATTAAGACCCAAATTTCAAAGATGTCAAATACAGTTGAAGGGGGAAAGAAGGAAGTGGAGGAAGTGAAATCTATGAACAGGATGGTCAGTCTTATGATTCTTACTCACACTGGGCTCACTTCTGTAGTGACTATAACATTTTAATTATTCATCGTTTTTCTGGGAACTCCTTGCAACTCCCTTAAGGACCCCTGGAGGTCCACCACCTGTATGTGTGCTTATCAAATGGATGGATGTTCTTCTGTTCTGAACTGCCTTGTCTGCAGGTGTTGTGATCCTTTTTCTTTATTTTTATTATTCATTTTTTGTCTGAGCAGATAACGTGACCCTCCCGATCACTGCTGCAGTGGTTGTTCTCGTTGCCGTCCTCATTGCTGCTGTTGGATTTACAGTTTACAAAAAGAAGAAAGGTGAGAGACTCAGAGCAGCTGAGCTGATGCTCTTCTCCAGACTGATAAAGTGGAGCAACATTTAATAATGAAGCAATCAGCATTAGCACTGTGAGCCACAGAGTATCTTATACACAAAACATAAAGAGACAAGGTAACAGGTATTATTCATAGATTTATATGAAAGAGACGAGAATAAAAATGCATTTTCAACTGTGACAACTGAAATTTCTCTTCTCTTTATATTTCAGCCAGTCGCCCTGCACCTCGTAAGTAGAGCTTATTTTTACTGTATTGTCTCTGACTCACACTCTGTAGATTATAAAGGGTTTTAATCATAATAGTTTTTCAGTGTGAGCTGACGTAGTTCAGTGCAGGATAAGAGGACTAACAGTGTGTTTCTGACCTCACAGCTCCTGTCAACAGCTCTGAGCTCTCTGAGAGACTGAATCCAGAAACATGACTGACAAACACACCATCCAGCACACAGTGATGTCATGTAGGACTACAGAGGAGTCAATGTTGTGTCGTGGAGTAGTCACACCTCAAGTTAAACAAGTTTCAGAAGCTAAAAGCTTCTGAAATTGTTTTGCCATTTAATGTAAAACTGTATTGGCTTGAATCTGTCTGGTACAATCGCCCATTGGCAGGTGTCACAGCAGGCTGGTGGCCAGCGACAGTGGCGGTCTGACCTGTGTAACTGCAGCAACAGAAAGTTTGCTGACCCTGGGGGGAGCTTGGGTTTGATTTGGCTGGATGTGGATTGCTGCAGCCACTGAATGGGGGTCTGTCTGTGTAGCTGCTGCCTACTCTCTTCAGGGCGAGGTGGTCTGTAGTAGCAGAAAGTGAGGAGGAGGACACACAGGGATTCAAGCCTCCAGCTTACTTTAGCTACATAAATATGAACATGAAGCTGCAGCTGTGAGCCTTTGGCTCCAATTATGAGAAGGCTAAGCGATTAGCAACATTTTCTCTCCATCTCTGTAACACATTACCAATATTGATATGTTTTGTTTCATTTACTGGCAGACTCTTTTTTAGACTCTCTTTGTTAAATCTGTTCTCCTTTTTGGGGTTGCTTTGCAGTGTAGGCAGTTGCTGCCAATGCTGGAACAGCAACTTCCTCTGCAGGATTCTCCACCGTTGAATCAGGCTTCCACAAAAGGGACATGCACACACACCTGCATCTGTAGAGCAGCCAATAGGAACACCATCCCTCAGAAATGACCTGTGATTGGCCAAAGTCTCCTGTAACAGGCTATTCTAAAGCCTGAAAACAGAGCCAAGAGGAGGTGCCATTACAATATGCTCAAAGTTTATCATGGGATTTCTGCCCAATGATGCCAAAACAAAACTGCCTACCCCATTCTTAAGAAAAAAAAAACAAAAAAACAAACTGAACAGGGCATGGACTGGTTGAGGCATTGACATGTCTCATTCATATGCACTGCTGTTTCATTCATTTTGTACTGATGTTTTCCTTTTCAATCAAAAGGTCTGGGGCCAGTTGGACAAAACATCTCAAGATAAAATTTTACTTTGACTCCAAGTGAAGGTGTTCGCAGGATAAAATTGTTTGCACAAAACACCCTTAATTTTTTTTCAGTAAATGTTCACTTAGGTATTTATAGTTTTCTCCTTGCTCTCCTTTAAGGAATCACTAGGCCATTGCACAGATGACGTTAGCAACCAAAACAAGTTAAAAAAACAAAACAAAAAAAACTTAGTGTACCTCTGACTCTATCTTAACTGCAACATGATCAAGTTTATGGTGGTAAATGCAGAAAACTAACACACCCCGAGAAGGGTGTTCTGCAACCAGGAGAACCCAGTAGATACGCTTTTGATTTTACACTATAAATTTGACTGAATTCATTTTCATTGCAGTCTCTTCCTACAGTTGTTTTCTGGTATTTGGGATCAAATTTACTTGGATGTGTTTTCTATGATTGTATTCCTCCAGAGGTATAGTCTTTTACTCCTCTGAATAATATGGTTCTTTTTTTCTGCCATTTTTCACTGTCTATCGGCCAACTTTGAGAGACGATAACAGGCGTCGCAAGCGTGAGTCCAAGCAAACAAACAATCTCCATGGAAACTATTACCACTGTAAAGTCTCTTTCACTGCAATAAGTGAGTTAACGTATATCCTTAACCAAGGAAGGCTTTAAAGGGATTCTTTGCAACTGTTTTAGTCCCTCAGGTAAGGAGAAATTAAGCCTTAAGGACAAAATTGACCTGTTTTGTGCAACCAGTCCCTGGCTTTTTTTTATGTAAAGACACACAAGTTCACTATCAGTGTTTGTAGTGACAGTGACATGAATATTCACTATTATTCATAGACATCAAATGAATGTGACCCCAACCTGTGGAACTGTAAAGATGAGACAAAATCAGCTTTGTAAATGTATGACAGACTGCTGTAATTGTCTGATTTTAAAATGTTGCTCTTTAATAAATGCCATGTCTTGGTTACTTAAACAGTAAACTAAAAGTTGTTTGATTTTTTTGGAGTAAAAATATTGTGGTGCACAAGTTCAGTCCATTAATATCCATTCTTTTAAAAGCTCTGGATCCACAAGTAGAGTTGTTGTGTTTTTACTCGGGTCTGCATTTTGCTCCAAGGACACACCTGTACTTGAGTTACACTTTTACCTCAACTTGATAAGACTGTATTTTAACTTAATCATATTTTCGATAAGAGTGGTGATAATGTCTGTGCATTTGTACTGGATACAAACCGTGTTTGTCTTGCAGTGGAACACAACCTGAAGTTTTTCTTAACTGCGTCTGCACCACATGATATTCATCATGAGGCACAAAAATCAATATTTATAAAAAAAAAAAGAGTAAAAACAAAATTGTGTTTTAATGATTAATTTACTTTTTTCTTTTTTTTTTTTTTTTTTTTTTTTTGCCATTTTCGTCTTATACAGTGGTTCCTAACTGGTGCAGCCACAGGATCCAGATTTGTCCATAGTCATTGGTACAAGGTCCACACAGTTTAAAATATTCAGTGTCATACTTGCATTTGGCCATGTCGTTGAGCTAGTTTGCTGTCTCTGTCAAGTAGCTGTCCGTTATTCACTCATTCTACAGCAGGAAATAGCGCCTAAAAATAAAGACTCTATGCTGGAAATTCACTGTACTTACAAATAAAATCTTTTTTTTAGGAACTTGACACATTTGTGAGTCACTTGCGGTCTATTCAGAATGGACCCGCAATGCACCAGTTAGGAACTCCTTGTCTCATAAATCTATTGAACTACAAACTGGTTTTATTACAATGAAGAGTTAAATTCAAAGATATCAGCCTGCAAACAAACATTATTTGATCTAATAATTGTTGGACTTTGCACATGTAGAGCTATAGGCAAGATTCTCCTGGTGGCTCCACCTCAAAAAATAAAAGAAAAGAAAAAAGAACAATGACAACACACACACACACATATATGTATATATTTATATATATATATATATATATATATATATATATATATATAAAATGAGAAATCAATACAAATAAACAACTAACATCATCGCCTATTTCCTTCTCTTTTTTTTGGCACTGCGCCCTTGATGGCTTTTGCCTTTTCATTTTCTCTCATTTAACACTCTTCATATACACTTCACTTCACCATCCTCATCAGTGCTCTACCATGTTCTAACTGTGATGAACAATCACTGATGAAAACTTCTCTTATTCGCGCCCGCGCACTGATAGCAGACGGTCGCGAGGCCCTATTGTCATTGCTTTGTTTATTATTATATAGCCTGAGCACCACATGGTGCAAGGACCCTATTGTAATTGAAATCTTCTTCTTTGTCTTTTTCCTCCAAATGAATCACATTTTTGGGGGGCTTAACATGCTCAAAAACTCATGAAACTTTGCACACACATTACATCTGGCAAAAAATGTCATGTTTTAGGGGTCTCATGCTTGGTTTCCAAAAAATGGCTCAGTAGTGCCCCCTACAAAGTTTCTACGAAAACTGGTTTGACCTACATGTATAAAAATTGGTAGGCACATGTAACGTCCCAAGACTTTCAAAAAAGTCTCTTAGAGCCATACGGTAAACCCAACAAGTTTTTTTGTCCATTTCCAGACACATAATGACAGTATTTGTGTGCTGTTGTCATTATTTTTTTGGTTGTCCGAATTGAAAAACATCAGAGATTGCAATTTTACCACGGTCCCTAAGTGCTCCAGTTGCCGCACGGTACTCGGAAGGACATTCAGCGTTAACCCTTTGAGTTTTCGCCACAAACACTGAGGTTGTTGAGTTGATGAGACCTGTAAAATGTCTGGCTTACTTATCTCTACAAAATAATACCAACCTGGATGGAATTGGTGCAGTTTTCATGACGCTATTAAAGTTAGAAACAGAAAAAACAAGCGAATGTCGAATATAAAACCAATTTCATCTCGCTAGAAGGACATCGGTTATTTACACTCTTTAGAAGAGTTTAAAGACTGTAAGTAACCGATATTCTTCTCCTCTGTCTCCTTCATAAATAATTAAAATCGTTAAATAATATTTTCCCCTGCGTTTGTTTGCGATATTTGGGCGAACTGCTTCACTTTCCAAACAGTCAGAGTTTGTGGTTGCTGCAGTGGTTGATGACCTTTTAATCGGTTCCTGCGACACCGATAAAAAGACAGTAGAACCAAAACAGGACTGGGTGAAAACAGTGTTTGAACGCATCCCTCAGCAGCTGGAGTGGTACACTCAGCAGTGTTTGGAGAACCTGCCACACGTCTTCAAAGCTGACATGGACAGCTTGAAGCAGCGCTTCAACCAAAGTGGAGGTACAGTTTGTATTTCACTGTCACTGCTATGATGTTGTGTATCTTACAATTTAAACTCAACACTGTTATTGTTGCTCCCATTTTTCACAAGTTTAAGTTAAATATCAAAGACGTTTTTATGCTTTTAATAGATAAAATTCTCTCAAATGTTGGTTGCCAGTTTGCTTAAATTCAGGTTAGTGAGCACTTATCCTTTTTCAAGATAATCCATCCACCTGACAGGTGTGGCATATCAAGATCAGAGCCGGTTCAGACCTCCATGGGGCCCTAGGCAAAATTCTGCAAAGGGGCCCTCCTCACTGAATTCAACAGCCACACCTGACACCGCAGTGCTTCCACTCATCCCCCCTTTAAACATATTGCACTGTCGCCAAATAACATTTATTCTTAAGATAAGATAAGATAGAACTTTATTGATCCCACACCGGGGAAATTCACGTGTCACAGCAGCTCAAGCAGAACAGATAGAAAGTAGAGTGACAGCAGGGTAATTATAAAAATAGGCTAAAATAAAATAAAATAGAATATAAAATGTGTATATAGCTCTCTCAGAATTTAACTATTACAAAAGACAAAAAATAGCAAAATACAAAATGTTAAGTACTAGAATAAGCAGGGCTATATACACATGACTATTTACAATATATACACCTTTCACCCATAGATATATATGAAAGTGGAATGGAGGTATGGGCATACGCATTGTTATATGAATGGCTGTGCAGATTGTAAGAGAACACACATGGTGTGAAGCATTAATAATACTAGCAATGAACTATGTTGCCATGTAAAGGCAGATCCTGCCCAGAGTTGTAAAATACACACATGGTGTGTAGCATTAAAAATATTAAGCAGCTTCGTCAATATTCCATTACTTTCCATGTATGTAGTATAATGTTTGCCTAATTGCAGTTGTAACTACAATACTGACACACACCCAAATACACACAAATGCCCGCGACAGCGTGCACATACACACAGACATGCAGACTGACACTGACACACATAAGCATGCGCGACAGCACGAACATTCATACACACACACACACCCTCAATGATACATTTACTGCTATTAATGATTTGTATATTGGTGCAGCGAAACTAGTCGGCAGCAAGCATCAGGCACACTCAAAATTTCATGCGTAATTTTCTATTTGCAGTTGTAACTACGCTACAACTTATAATAGAAGCCAGCAAGAGGCACACAGAGACTGGGGGGCTCACTCGGGGGCTAACCCCCTGTAATGTAGGTCAAACACGGACTAGTCCCTCCCACTCTCCCACCCAGAGAGGGAAGTTACCTGACTGCTGCTCCCGAAGTTCACTGTCATGCTGTTTCTTTTTCCTCTTTTCATATCCCGAGGGAAAACTGCGCTTCATCGTGGCCTGTTTAATCTCTTCACGCGACACGCGCTACAATCCGGGGAGACACACACGCGCTGCAGACGGTCACGTCGTCAGTTTTTTTTTCTCCCCGCATCAACGTTGCCGGGGTAACGGGGCCCCCATTGGTTTGCGAGGCCCTACGCAACGTGCGTAGTGTGCGTATTGGGTGAACCGGTACTGATCAAGATGCTAATTAAACAGCATCATTACTACTACCATGGGATGGTCACAATAACAGACCGCGCTAAAATGTGCAGAAATTATTACTTATTACAAATTCTTACATATTTATTCCTCAATAATCCGTGCAATAACTGACTGTATTGTTCAGTCTGTATCTAAGGTTCCTGTATATATTGTAAATTATGTTGTGTGGTCTCTACATATATATTTTGTAAATTATCTTCTTATATTTTTACTTCTTTTTGCACTATATCTTCTTTCCACACTTGTTTGCACTATCTCTTCTTCTTTTTACACTTGTAAGGAGCACCTGTAACGACAACAATTTCCCCTTGGGGATCAATAAAGTATTTCTGATTCTGATTCTGATTTTATCTTGAAAAAAGAGGTTTATAAAGATTTCATATGACTAGTGTCACAACCTGGCTGTTAGGCTGGACTAAAAGAGGGAGGCACAGGGGTAAATTAACAAATAAAGTCATTTATTAACTAAAATAATCAAAATAAGTCAGACAAGTTGAACAAATAGGTAGAAGAAATCAACAACACATAGCCATGCATTATCATGCTGGAAGATGAGGTCATGGCGGCGGATGAATACGGTCTCTGTGCATTCAAGCTGCCATCGCCATCAGCACATATCTAGAAAATTCCAGTAACCATCCTAACTTTTAAACTGTGGAATTTGGTTTGATCACTCAATTAAGAAAACGTGCACAGAATATCTGCTTTTGAACGTTTCCACTGGAGATATACATTATTGTTAATAACAGTCTCTGTCTCTGTCTCTCAGGTGTCCACATTTTACAGGAGATGTATGGCTGTGAGTGGGACGATGAGACTGGAGAGGTTAATGGTTTTAGTCAGTATGGTTATGATGGAGAAGACTTAATATCAATCGACCTGAAGACACTGACATATATTGCTCCAAGGCCACAGGCTGTCATCACCAAACTGTTATGGGATGCTGAGAAAGACAGAATAATATACAATGAGATTTACCTCACTCAGACTTGTCCTGAGTGGCTGAAGATTTATGTGGCCTTTGGAAAGAGCTCCCTGCTGAGAAAAGGTACAATCACATGACGTGATGTAGTTTCACAGACACAGTTTGTTGATAACCTTTATGAAAATAACTTTTGGTTGTATTTGTTTAAATCCACACAGTAGTACATGATACAATTAACCTGTGAAAAAAGTCCTGTTCCTCTGACTCTTTATATTGTTTCTGATGGCATTCATTGACAGCCAATCAGAGCCGAGGAGTATCTTGTCAGTCACTGCTTGTGAACTGTGGTTAACACTAAAAGACCTAGAACAATTTTGGGGTCGCCTGACTTTCCTGTATTTATTTAGATTTTCTAACTCAATCCAGCAGTCAGCAGTAAGTGCCATACATTGTTTTACTCAGGAAAACCTGATGTTTCAGTCTAATTCATTTAAAGTCATGATTTTACATTTGCTTTTTATGATAATGGATAAATTTAACAGAAAAAAAAAAAAAAAAACGCCAGGAAATATTTGGTGTGTTTTTTTTTTAACTATGAACAAAGACAGAACATTATTGAGTTTTTATTTATTTATTTATTTATTTATTTATTTGGAAAGTTGTAGTAAGATATTTTAGACCTCCCAATGAATTTTGGTCTACACCTAACCTTCCCTTAGCAAGTTACAGCCATTTATTATAAGATTATCCTATGTGTTTTGTTTTTTTTTTGTTGTGAAAAACAGGAGTAGTCCTCTATTTTTTTTCCTCAGCCTCGGCCAACATTTTGCCATCTTGGTCTTGCTTTGTGCTTTGTCGTGCAAATCTGTGATGTTTTCATGCATGCAAACACGTCTACTTTGTCTCAGTTTCCCTCTGTGTTTGTTAAAATTTCTGAAAAAAAAAAAAAAACCCAATACTGAAACCAAAGTTGATCGGTGGACTAGATGAAGCCTTGGACCACCACAGCAAAATTTTGAACCAATCAGAACACAGGGGGTGGGACTAAGTATCCACAACCATTGCTGTTTGGCTCAGAGGACTGAACTACGTGGGTTTCCTTAGTGAATCAATAATGCAGAATGTGATGGCGTAATCACGTTCTCACTACAGAGCCTTTGAATGTCCAAACTAGATGTTTTTAGAAACATATTTTAGTGTACTGTAGCTGTAAAATGAGAGAGTTTGTTCCAGCCGATGGGCGGTGCTTCTTTTTTTGCTCTGTTATCTCCAACATGGTGGCCAGGTCACAAATTTTCTCATTCCAGATTCACTGTGAACAAAACTGATGTAACTCACATGTCTTTGATGGCTTATCTCTCTTCCTGTTTTTTAATTTCTAATCTTTATTCTTTTCTTTTTCTTTAAGTTATCCATTTTCTATTTCTTATCATAATATTTCTCTATTTAATTTCTTCATCTTCCTCTTCCCTCCTTCGTTGTTTTACTGTTGGGCCTTTCTGATCTTTCTCTGCCCTCTCTGCTGCTCCCTCCACCCTCTCTATCTCTTTCTCCTCCACATTCCTTCTCTCTCTGCAGACCTTCCCTCAGTGTCTCTCCTCCAGAAGTCTCCCTCCTCTCCAGTCAGCTGCCACGCTACAGGTTTCTACCCTGACGGAGCCATGATGTTCTGGAGGAAAGATGGAGAGGAGATTCATGAGGACGTGGACCATGGAGAGATCCTCCCCAACCATGATGGATCCTTCCAGATGAGTGTTGACCTGAATCTTTCATCAGTCCCACCTGAAGACTGGAGGAGGTACGACTGTGTGTTTCATCTCTCTGGTGTGAAGGACGACATCATCACCAAACTGGACAAAGCAGTGATCAGGACCAACATGGGTAAGAATGACAGATGTGAGAAAGATGTATTTAGTTTACTTTAGTTGTCCTGCAGTTCATGAGTCATTGATTTTTCACAGTTTTTGGTGCTGAATGGATCCGTTAAGCCCCGTTTCCATAAAACACCTTTGGTATGGTTCCCTTTGGAACCAAAAGTAACCCTTCAGACATGGTACTTAAACCCTGGTGTTTCCACCACAAACAGTGCTCTTTCATGCAGGTACGGTTGTTGTCACTCACTGCTCCGTCCGGCACTCACTGTAATTCCTCATTATCAGTGACACAGATGGAAGTCTGCACCTCGTTTATCATCCACAGAACGAGACTGCACACCAACATTTTCAGAACAAATTAGAACAGGCTGCAGTGAGAGTCTCTCTCCATGGGATATTTAAAAATAGCGGGTTTGTGCATTTAGTCCTTCTCAGGCAAGATCAAGGGTTTAGTGTTGCCATAGCCCACAGGAACAACGCTCCACAATGCTTTTTTTTTCTCTGAGTGAGGATTAGAATATGCAGTTCACATTACCTGGTCAAAATTTATATGTATATATATACATAATGGAATGGTCAAAGTTGTTAAAGTGAAACTTGAGGTGTGTTGACTGATTTAGGTTGTCAGCTCGTGCACTTGTGTTCACAGCTTCACCTTTTAGTACCAGATCTGTGTGCTACGTACCCCAACAGAGGGGTGACCAGAAATGGAGACGGTACGGAAGGGTTTCATTGGTACCATCCACAACTTTTTACAGTGGAAACTGAAAAAAGCATACCAAACTGAATTGCACTGTACAGCTTGATGGAAACAGGGCTTTAATGTATGCATGCTACCACATGGACAAACAGCCTAAGCTGTCAGTGAGCGTGTTACCTACCTCAGCTGTAGTTGGGTATTTTAGCTTTAGTTCTCCAGTTTAGCTGGGAAGTCATCTTCAAAGAATTAATAATAATAAATTAATGCACATTGCTCACCCACTGACCTCTGGTCAGATCCTGTGAGCTTGACAAGATCATTTTAAAGTTGAAGAAAGATCAAAGCAGTTTATAGACCACATTGTTTTTTACCAAACAATCAGCTTTGTTCTGCGTGTCCATTCTTTACTTAACTTAGAATAATACAGAACATGGCCAGTGTTTTTTTGTTTTATTCCATTGTATCTACTTTGCTAAACTGAAGACAACTTTAAATTTGATCATTTCAGTTTAAGTTTATTTATTTTCTTATACATTGATTCATTTATTATTATGCCTCTATGCCGGCGATAACTGTGGCAGGAGGCATTATGCTTCCGGGTTCTCTGTCTGCACCGTTCTCATGAATAAGATATCTCAAGAGCACCTTGAAGGAGTTCCTCAAATTCGGCACAAACATCCACTTGGACTCAAGAATTAATTGATTAGAATTTGGTGGTTGAAGGTCAAAGGCCACTGTGACATCACACAATGTGTTTTTAATTATGACAAAAATGTCATACGAATGTCTGATAGGATAACTTGATAAAGTAATGATATTTTATATCCGAAAGGTCAAAGGTCAACTTCACTGTGACATCATAATGTTCTGCAAAAACACTTCTCTGACCATTATTCAACATCATATCTCAGAACAGAAGGTGAGACATTTGGTCAGATACTGAATTGCTGACACTGATCTTGGGTGTCCACCTTGAAACTGTGCTGATTGTATAGATCGTCTGTGCTGTGAGGGGAAGATGTGTGTGAAGCATCCATGTTGTTACAGACATGGATGTAAACTGTAAGTGCAAATAAACTGTTTCACAGAGGCATACACCCAGGAAGAGGTCATTTTAGTTCTTAACAAAATGTGCCACAGTGTCTGTCTTTTAAAATCCAACACATACGATGTTAAAATATATTTTACTGACACACACTTTTAAGATAACGGCCCATTACACTGTATTAACTCAAGTCCAAGTCAGTCTTAGTTCACAGCAACAAACCCACATGTATGTGTGAATGAAACGATGGATGGATGGACGGACAGATGGACTTCTACTCTAACCTGCTTTATCTGTACCAGTCTTATTTTTTGTTGTTGTTGTTCATCAGAGAAGCCCAGTGACATGACCGTCCCCATCACTGCAGCAGTGGTTGTTCTCGTCCTTGTCACTACCACTGGATTCATCGTTTACAAAAACAGAAAAGGTGCTGTTTGACTAGCTTTGCTAGTTCTTTGATTTTGGTCTTTGAGTTGATGCTTTCATCCTGGGTGCATTTGAATTCAATTGTAACAAACATCAGTTCCCTGCAACTCCATTTTATACAACCAACAGTGAGCGCTGTCAGGCTCAGAGCCTGTCAGTCATGATAATACGATTAAACCACAGTGATGTAGGAGAGAAGAGATAAGAAAATAAAGTAAGGACTAATCAGAGGGGTGGATTGGATTTAGATATTCTGGCATTTCCAGCTGTAACTGAAATGATTTGTCTTTTGTTTTAATTTCAGCCAAACGTCCCCCATAGCATAGCTACTAGTTAGCAACCTCTGTGGTAATGTAGGATTTATACTTCTGCGTCAAAACCCCGCTGTACTTTTGACGTAGGCTCTGTGTCGACGTAGAGTCTACCCTGCACCCTACGCCGTAGCCTGACGTTCACCTCCCCAGAAATGTCACTACATGTGGTGGGGACACAGACCTCCTGTCTATTTTTAAGCTGAAACCATTCCCCTCAGTGGAAAGAAAGCTTTTATTTTCTTTAATTTCACGGATAAGAAACAATACATTGTGAAGACAATAAAGCCTCCACAAAATAGCATTTTAAGTCTTGTATGTGATTTATCTTGGCTTCATATGAGGGGAGGAATTCTCTGCTCGTTGCTAGGCTAATTATATAGTGTAAAATGCCATAGGCTTGTGCTAATAACATTAGCATGGTAAATTTGTGGAAAAAATGTGTCCAGCAAAAGACAAGTGCTTTGTCTGTGAATCCTGCGAGTTATAATGAAGCTGATTTGTGTAGCTGTGTTTGAAATTGTTGCTATTAAAGGAGAAGTCCAGTATTTTGCACTTTGAGACCCATTCCTTGTTGTTTATGATGAAATAGAGTGGTTAAGACCAAAATCTTGGTCTTCTCTGACAATTTGAGTTTGGCTAAACAATGCTGTCTATGGCCATGTGTAAATCTGTCCTAAAACCACCTTAAACGTTCGTTGAGTGGTCAGTGGTGTTCGTTGATGTTCTGACATAAAAATCGTAGCAAACTGTGGTTTCCATCCGTGTTTTCACTATTCATCTCATTTATGGAACTATTTTTTCAGCTGCCTCACACCCGTGTGTAAACTTCTGCTAGATCGTTCATTTGACCCTTGTTCGTTATACACTCCAGCCCACTTGATGGCGATAATGCTCCTTTACATGAGTGTCGCCAACCGTCAGGAAACCATTGCAATGTAATGGGACACAGAAAAGAAGCAGAAGAAGAAGGCTGGCATCGTTCTGCGAAGGTTGTTTACAAGCGAGTAATAATGGGCAAGTTTTGTGTGGTCAGCGACTGCAGGAGAATTCCTCTGAAGAGGAGGAGCTCACACAGCACTGTCGAGCCAGTACTTTTGCTGAGCTAAAAGACTACAATGACTACAACCTTGTCGTAAACAACCCCCTTTCCATTTCCAGTGGCGGATTACTACCATCAGACAATGAGGCTTCCTATAGGAAATCAATGCATGGACAAAATGTCAAATAAATCATCACGGAAACCACAGTTTGCTACGATTTTCATGTCGGAACATCAATGAACACCACTGACCACTCGGTGAGTTTCATGGCTTTGAAAACCAACATTTAAGGTGGTTTTAGGACAGATTTACACACGGCCATAGACAGCATTGTTAAGATCGTCAAGATTTTGGTCTTAACCACTCTATTTCATCATAAACAACCCAGGAATGGGGCTCAAAGTGCAAAATACTGGCCTTATCCTTTAAGCCATGTTTAATTTGTGTTTTAGGTGTGTTTTGAATCAATTAAAGTTCACAGCATTTCACAGAAACCCTGCCACTAACTAGTGTTTTGGAGGTGTAGCTGCAGAGTGACATGGACACACCACCTCACAAGTATAAATGCTCACAGCGACGTAGGCGACGTGCGTAGGCTATGGCGTAGGATCTGCATAGAGCTGACACCCAAGTATAAATCCCGCTTAAGACTGGAGGAACCACATAAACAGTGACGGTGGTTGGACAGCTGAGCGGACCATGACAAACATGAAGTTATCTGTTAAATCTGTTGGGCTAGCCACTGTAGTTCAGCCTGAGCAGATATGATGAAGATATAAGGCAGCAGAGTTTTGGCTCTTTGCTTGGGTGAGTGAAGGATTTAAAGGCAGCTTAAAGATACGTTAGGCTGGGGTTAGAGAATGGTGTCACCTGTCAGAGGGTTCAGTAGATTTATAACGCCACAGCTAACCTAGGACCCAATGAAAGGTCAGATATGATTTAACATGAATGTTGTTCTTCCATAGGAATCCACACAACCTTTGACACATTTTACTGTGTACTGATAACCATAAATGAATGTGAAATCAAATGTATTGCTCTTTACTTTGGTGCTGATGTTTTGCTTTTCAATAAAGTCCCCAATTTTCTAAAGTGTGTCTTGAGTCCACATACTCATCTGTGACTATAGCTGCAGTAATATGAACATTACCTGAGCATTCAGTGATCTTACAGAAGAGTTGGATTAAAAGACTGATATCATTGTCAGCTCTGAGCAGAGGAAGCTCCCAGACAAGCTCAGCTTAGTATGAACACTGAGAGTCAGGAGGAAACAGCTCACCAGTAGCTCTGTGAACAAGTGCACTCAGTAGAGAGCAGATATCCACCAGGAGGTCACCTGAGCTGACTGTGGTCACTGTAGACAGCAGAAGTGCTGCAGCGTGTTTCAGAAGCTTCTTAAAAGCTAATAATAATACACACTACACTATTGTTGACAGAGCTGCAGCAGTTTTTACAGAGCAGTATGATTTCTCCTGTCAACAGGCACTGTGAATTATAGATAAAATAATTATTAGGATGAATGACTTTAATAACTAAAACACAGCCAGAAATCTCTGATCCATGTCCTTCATAACTAGACTTTGAACAGTATCAGCTTTTAACAACATAACCTACTGTGGAATATAAATGAAATCCCTAATATCCACTATATCCACCATGATTAATTTTACTGTTATTGATTGTTAGAATAGCAACTTAAATCGTATCAACTTGTTGTTATCCTTTAAAATTCTTAACCCTCAATATATCTCATATTCTTCTGATATACCTTGCCCTAATAAACCTCATATCCAGCATATTACAAGTGTGATTTATAATTCTTATTTGTATGTCTTGTGCTGAATATACCAAGCATGTGTGACATATAATGACTACTCTTTAAATATAGATATGTTCAGTGTCCAGTGCATGTTCATTACCTCAGCAAAAATGGCTTTCAGCCTGCAATAGAACTGTTGGTCATGTAGCAGTGTGTGTGTTGCCGCACCTCCTTGACAAATAGCTCGTGTTTGCTGAGTATTTGGATGAAAGACAAAGAACAACTGTTTACCTTCCTGAAGGAAGCGTGCTTCTCTGCCCCTCTGACCACTCCACCTAACACTAGCCATTACATCTTGGTGTCATGGAAGCCTTTGATTAATTGACAGGATTGAAGCCTTAATGAAGTTGTTAGTGTTACTTCTGTCGTCTTTTCACCTCTATTCTACCAAGTATGTACCTAACTTTATGTGACCTTTTCAACCTTATACAACCTTTTTAAAAAAGGGAAGGAGGGCCCCTCCAGCCCCCTGAAAAATGCATAAAAGATTTTGCTGTGTTCATTGTAAGTCAGTCTGCTCCTGGGACCAGGCTCGAGTTTGTTGGTTTTGCTATCTTGTAGAACTCAATAAACTCTGCTGTCCAGGCAGTTAGTGTGGCAGAGTGGGTGCTGCTGCTCCTCCACTCCTTAATTAGTATCAGCTGTAGTCAATCAGTCTCTGCTGGGCTGTGACTCTTGTGATATACCTGCTGCTTGCCGCAGCGCGAGCTCACTCTTACCTGGTGTTTGACTGGACTGGTGTCCCTGTTTGGCGTGCCATTAATCCGTTTGTCTGCAGATTTTAGCGAACATAAGCGATCCTCCCTCGTTCTGTGGGCACGGCTGGTGCGGCTCAGGAGGTGTATGGGAAGCGTGGCCTCGCTCTGCATTAATGCGGACACAGCGTCTGTTTCATTGAAAGCTGTGCGTTAAGCAGCTCGTTCTTGGTGGTTGAGGCCGCAGTTTGCGGTGCGTCCTCTCCTCTGTGCGCTGTGGGAGGCGGTGCTCCTGCCTGATATCGGCACACTGGGGTGGGCATCAAGCGGCCTGTCCACGGCCTCCAGTCTTGGCATCACTGCTGCTCTGTCTCCAGACAGGAGCTTGGGCGGCGTGCGGCAGACTTCCCCGGTGGTGGTGTCCCCCTCACTTTTCCTGGTTTGATTTGCTTTGGTGATTTGATTTGGGTTTGTATTTATTTGGGCCTAAACCCTTTATGTTGTCTGACCAGCCGATAAGCCCCTCGCCCTGTTCCTGTGATTATTGGCCTGTAGAAAATCACCGTCAATAGCAGCGTGATCAAGAAAATTTATTAATATCCAGAATATCTTGAATCACTGTGAGCACTTTGAAATTGTGTAATAACATCATTATCTGTCTTTTAAAAGAAAATTATTTTAAAAATATTTGGTATCATTTTGGAAGTCCGTCTCTTGTCCGGTGTATTAACGAATCTCTGACCTTTTTGGTGGTGAAGTTAATTGTTCAGAATTTGTTGTAATTCCTAGGGTGCAACTCCCCAGGTGGCGTTGTCGCAACATTCATCCATTTGGCCACATTAGCAAAGTATCAAGGGGTTGGGGTGAGGGTTAATTTGAAAAAATACAGGCAAGGTCAAAATCTAGATAAGACTCACAAAACAGATCTCAAACAGTGGAAAGGCATGTGGCACAAAGACAATCTGGCAGAGAGACAGTGAAAGTGTCCCAGTAAGAGGAGAGCTAATGAGGGGAGGAGGAACAGCCGAGTGATGATTAGCAGGTGGAGTGAATCTACTGATGGGAGGGCAGTCAGTGGGAGCAGAGTCAGACGATGTACAAACATGCCAAATAAATAAATGAATGATAAATAAAGTCTAATTCAAAACCATGACACCATGCTCGTGGCGTGGTACAACGCCATATGCAGGATGGAACAAAACTTAAAAAAAACAAACTCAAAAATGACTCGAGCTGACGGCAGCTACACTCGTTACTGTAAGTGAAATTAAACCTTAGCGAGTAAGAAGCCAATAATTTATCAATACATGTGTTCAGCAAGCATCAACATGTGAACATGTAGACAGCGATATTCAATATGCTCCGCCCACAGTCTCTCATCCACCGACACTAACTTTGTGTCTGACACGCTGATTTAGACAGCACGCCAGTTTGGCTGACAGTGAATTGTTACTAATAAGCTCAAATGACAGCTGTCTGTATGTAGACTAACTTAGTTTGACTCTTATCTTAAAATACTTTTAAACCTAGCTGCTGGCTGAGACAAACAGCCCGTCCTCTCTCTACCAGCACTAATGTTATGTTACCAGCCAACAAGCTGACGGAGGGCACACACTGAATCATCTACGTCATCAGCCTGATTTGAATAAATTTTCCGGAACTTTGAGGTGCGGTGGAAACGCAAACCACACAGATTACCAGGAACTCTTTTCCCCGGGTAAATAAGTTCCTGGTAATAAAAGTTCCTGTGAATGTTGGTGGAAAAGGGGCTATAGGTTGTTGTCCTATATTAGGAGAGAGTGTTGCAGTTGTTGTCATAGGAGAGTCCAAAGAAAAATATAACGTTGAATGGTGTTGCCTTTTTATGAATTTAAATAGGAGATTCAACCCCACTCCAGCCCAATGAATGTGTACAGTCCCTAATTCAGTTCAATTTAAAACTATGAAACTAACCAAAACATTTTCTGAAGCACCAGAGACGTGTGAAACTTCAGACGTCAGAGTCACATGGTATTCCTCATTTGCTACATGCTCCATTTCCCAACTTTTGTACCACCCACCTAAAGTTCACACTGTTTCCATACAGCATCGCTACACTGACAGAACTGAACCTCTGACCTGCCTGTCAAACACAAATCAAACCATAAACCTGCTTCAGACAGTCCGGACTGAGTGGAGTCCTGTGGGGATCAACAGATGTGAAGTCTGGCAGCTGGCGGTTGCTCGCTCTGCTGCAGTTCAGCAGCTAACAACCAGAGCTAGCTGCTAATAGCCAACGCTACATCCAACAAACTCCAAGAATCTATTAAACAACTCCACCCTCCACAGCCAGACACACACGCTGCTTATTTACTGATGAATTACAGCTCACATCTCGTGCTAACAGCTGACACTGCTCTGGTGTGAGTGTTTTGCAGGTTAGCACAACATCCTGGTGCTGACTATTTACTGGAGGTTACCATCTACAGGCGCTCTGATCTCATTCCGCTCGTATGGTATCAGAGAATATAATTTCAAGCATGACTCGGCTTCCTAGTTTTAAACATTTGTCCAATACATTTCATAAAATAATTGATCACTTTTTGTCTCCTCTCTCATTTCAAATGTCCCATAGCGCAACATTAACATTTTAGTCCCGTCTCATCTCGTCAGTGAAAATATCACATACATTTTGTCCTAGATTTTATCAAAGGTGGTTGTTTTTAGCTCCTCACATCATCTTTGTCATCAGTAAAAGGTTGTTGGCAAATATTTTTTGTCATTGTTTTCATTAACAAAATGAACACTGATGGCAGATCATTTTAGTAATAACACATATTAAAACAACTATTCATACATACCATTGTTTATTTTCAATTTAAAAGAAAACCTTATAGCTGCCTATTTCCTTGTTGACTTTGATCATTCAGGTAAATTTGCATCTCTACAGTCTGGTCATTGTATTTTTTGTCAGTTCTACTGGGTTGTATTTCTCTTTTTTTTTAATGAAACTGCAGATTCACCCAGATTCATACAGTCCCTAAATTAGTTGTGTCAGAACAGAGACATTCCCACTTATTAAGAGAATTTATTAATGTATTCTTTGTGTGTGTGTGTGTGTGTGTGTGTGTGTGTGTGTGTTAGGAGGTGGCAGTAATGCCCTTGACGCTGGATGCCACCCGCCATAAAACCTAAAAGAAGAAGAAGAAGACGACGACACTCCCTCCTCACAGTGCAAAGAAAAATCCGAACAAACAGCTGATCCAACTCGGTCACTTCTTTATCAAAACAAGATGAAAAAATTACTTTTGCTGCTTCTCTTGTGTCACGTTTCGTCATCAGGTGAGATCACACTGTGAATATTTGCTTCACTTTACTCTCAGCTCTGTATTTTGTTCCTGCGTAGCTCCAGGACGCACCTGTTTAGTTCAATTTACTTTCACTTCTACTGTACTTTAGAATGTGATAAGACTGTAAGTTTAAAATGGATCACACTGAATGTATCATATTTATGATGAAGGTGATGATGATGTGTGTATTTAAACTGAATGTACCTCATTTGTCCTGCAGTAAAAAACTCTCTGAAGTTTTTTGTAACTGCATCTTCTGGAGTCCCAAACTTCCCACAGCTTGTGGGTGTTGCAATGATTGATGACCTTCTGGTGGCTTACTGTGACACTGATATAAAGGTAGTTGAACCAAAACAGGACTGGATGAAAACAGCATTAGAAAACAATCCACAGCAGTTGGAGTGGTACACTCAGGAGTGTCTTGAGATCCTGCCACACGTCTACAAAGCCAGGATGGACAGCTTGAAGCAGCGCTTCAACCAAAGTGGAGGTACAGTTTGTATTTCACTCTTACTGTTAAAGTGCTCTGTATCTCAGTTGTAAAGTAAAGTGACCCAAATTCATTCCCAACCATCAATCAATCAAAAGTGCACAACCCCAGGTTGGTAACACCCCAGGTTATAGAGGGACGCCAAAGCTTCATGAAGGGCTGCAAGGATGACTCTATTAAAAGGAGTGTAAGAAAACTTTTCTCTGACATATACAGTAGGCCTTTATCTCAGCATTTCATTAATTTCTGTGAAAAAAAAGTAAATGAAATGTTATTTTTAAAGTTAAAGTGTATGATAAGATCTGAAGAGAAGCAACATTCATAGAGCCTTCAGTCTCTGTGAAACAGCCTCATCCTGCATTAGAAAAGCGTGCAGTGAAAACAACCACAGAGCTTATAGAACAATGGCCAAATATCTGGGAGATGAAAACACTGAATTTGTAAGAAAAAAAAGAGTCTATTAAGTATGTATGACTGTTAAACATAAGACAGA
Organism: Cephalopholis sonnerati; assembly: GCA_019142605.1. Taxonomy (NCBI): domain Eukaryota; kingdom Metazoa; phylum Chordata; class Actinopteri; order Perciformes; family Serranidae; genus Cephalopholis; species Cephalopholis sonnerati. Next base: position 10,195,295 of record JAGQAX010000014.1, on the reverse strand, counting down.
GAACTGTATAAAGAAGTTCTAAAAATATTAGTCAACACATCCCTGATGTCAAATTCACAGAAACAAATCTGCTCAAAATTCATCCATTCACTGGTTTTACACAACTTCCTGCAGTGATTGAGTTCACTATTTGAGTTAATTGTACAGCTTCACTTGTTCTGTCCTGCCCCCTTGCCCAATTTGCTTGAAGTTATGCAATAATGATAATTCAGTGAATTCCTTGATAACTGTCAGATGTACTGGTCACTGGAACCTGGGGCTGCATCCAAGGCTGAGGGTATTAGACAGCACCAGTTCAGAAATGTAGTGATGGTGAAATGAAGCCTCATGAAGCATTTTCTTTATTTTCTGAGCCCACTAGATCGTGCTCTTGGTTTAAAGAGAGAGGCTCAAAGAATTCAGTGTGCTTTCAACCTTTTGTTGAACAAAAAGCGCCATCTAGTGGGCTCAGAAAATGAAGGAAATGCTTCATGAGGCTTCAATTTTGCCATCAATACAGAGATGACAGAAAATGAGGGGGAAAGAGATGAGGTCCTCAGCTGGACACCAACCAGTAACACTGCTGCTTGTGTTTGGCATCTTTAAGGAATGTTTTAATCATAAAATAACCATTTGATAATCAATTAGTCTTACCCTGTTACCTTGGAGTGAAGATCACTTCATTTTACTTGCATGCCTTCATGGAAAACAGTGAACATATTGATTTATTGATTGATTGGGGACCACATTTAACAACAGCAAAACTACATTTACAGTTACCACTGTAACTTTTAAACTGAAATAGAAATTGGGTTTCATCACTCACATCAGGAAACAGTGCACTGATTATCTGCTCTTGAATCATAAACACACCACAACACTGGGTCCTCCCAGAGCATCACACAATGTACAGTATGTTTAAGATCATCTAATTCATCTAATTACAGTCTCTGTTTCTCAGATATCCACATTTTCCAGAGGCTGAATGGCTGTGAGTGGGATGATGAGACTGGAGAGGTTAATGGTTTCATGCAGTATGGTTATGATGGAGAAGACCTCCTAGCGTTGGACCTGAAGACACTGACATGGGTCGCTCCGAAACAACAGGCTGTCATCATCAAACTGAGATGGGATGCTGACAAAGTCAGACTAAAAGACCATGAAAACTACTTAACTCGTGTATTTCCTGAGTGGCTGAAGACTTATGTGGCCTTTGGAAAGAGCGCTCTGCAGAGAAAAGGTAGAATCACATGACCTGATGTAGTTTCATGAACATAATGTTCATACAGCCTGCTCAGAATGAACTGCCATTGTATTTTCACTCCAAACTGTCTGACACTAACTTCTCTTTGACTGTTTTCTGTGGCAGTAAAATTTGATTTAGCCCTCACCAATCAGTAGAGACTGACATGTTGGAGTGCTCTGATGTTTCTGTCCATCAAAGCTGAGACTGTGATAGTTAGTGCACAGTTAACAGGAGTTAAGTGAGTTCACAGAGTTTCAGAATAGAAATATTGCTGTTTCATTGAACATTGCTATGAACTGATTGAGATCACTTTTAGGTTGACCAGCAACAATTATCTACCAGTGGTATGAACAAGCATCCAGATTTGCTGTGCAAAAAACTGATGTAACTCACACACGTCTTTACTTGCTTCTCTCTGCAGACCTTCCCTCAGTGTCTCTACTCCAGAAGTCTCCCTCCTCTCCAGTTAGCTGCCACGCTACAGGTTTCTACCCTGACAGAGCCATGATGTTCTGGAGGAAAGATGGAGAGGAGATTCATGAGGATGTGGAGCTCGGAGAGATCCTCCCCAACCATGATGGATCCTTCCAGATGAGTGTTGACCTGAACCTTTCATCAGTCCCACCTGAAGACTGGAGGAGGTACGACTGTGTGTTTCATCTCTCTGGTGTGAAGGATGACATCATCACCAAACTGGACAAAGCAGTGATCAGGACCAACATGGGTAAGAATGGGATCAGAGGGTGCTGAAAGGGACTGCATGTCTATAGCCTTGATTACAGTGCCTTTTCAAGGTGGGAATTTTACACCATTATGCCGCCTCGCCATTTTGTATAAAAGGTATTATCGAGGAATGGTGGGACAGAATTGTCTCGCCTTTAATCCGGCAGCGTATGTTATGTATCACATTACAGGCTGACTCTGTTGTGTTACATGTCACACCTGTCACGCCTCTTTTGATTCCACAATGCCAGGATGCTGTCTAAAATCACACACTGGAGCGGCATGATGCTGTCATTGTTTGGTTCTGTGTAAAAATGCAAAGGAGGCATGAAGGAAGGACTTCATAGCGGCTCTTTAGTGTGATCTCTGTATAAAAAGGGCTTATGGTTTGTTTGGTATTTTGCTTTTGTCCTCCTGTGACTGTGAAGTCTTTTTCATAAAGCTAATGAGTCTTAAAGCACGTTTCTTGCCCCAGGATCAGTGGTCAGATCATCGGAGCCTAGCGAGATTATTTTATATCCTTAAGGTCATAGAAAGTGTTCAAGCACTTTACAGGCCACATTGACTACATGTTTACGTGCCGAAATTACTCTGGTTTTTACCCTCATTCTGAAAAAGATGACATTTCTACTGAGCTGTCTACATGAATGTATTTATTAATTTTTCATGGCTCTGTGCCGGTGATAGCCGTAGCCGAAGGCATTGTGTTTTCCAGGCTGTCCGTCTGTCCCATTCTCGTAAACGCAATCTCATGAACGTCTTGAAAAAGTTTCTTTAAATCTGGCACAAACATCTTTTTTGACTCAACAATGAACTGATTCGATTTTGATGGTCAAAGGTCAAGGTCACTGTGACTTTGTGTCCGTCTCATTCTCATGGACATGATAATGCAAGAAGGCCTTGGCACAAACATCCACCTGGGCTCAAAGATGAACTGATAAGCATTTGGTGATCAAAGGTCATGTGACCTAAAAAAAGATGGTTTTGGCCATAACTCAATAATTCATACACAAATTCTCACCAAATTTCACACAGATGTCTACTAGGATAAAATGATTAAGTGATAGTCCAAAAGGTCCAAAAGGTCAAGGGTCAACTTCACTGTCATAAAGTTCTGCAAAAATACTTTTCATGCCATTACTCATCTTCATCACTCAGGAACAGAAGGAGAGACATTTGATCAGATACTGAATTGTTGACAGTGAACTTGGAGACACATCCTGGGAGCTGATTGTATAGATCTTCTGTGCTGCTGGGTTGAAAATGTGTGTGAGGCATTTATGTTGTAAAGTTTGAAGCTTCTTTGCATCAACACCCATATTTGAAACATTGTCTGGTATCAAGGCTACACATGAGTCTGGACAGATATAACAGAGGAAAGGTTACCTCCTGGATATTACTTTGGCTGGCTGAGTAACCCTTTAGATATCAACCCGGTTAGAGAATATGGTGGAGACTTACTGCACCTATGTTGAGAGGAAATAATTCGGGTCAAAGTGTCTGATGCAGCTAACATCTTTTTACTGATGGTGGAATGAGTAGTGTTACCAGTGCTCAATTCACGCATGGCAGCGCTGTTTAACAGCCACTATCTAGGAGGAGAGGAGAGAAAAAAAAGAGAAAAGTGACTACAGGTGTCACTCTGTTAGTGGGCAGGGTTTCCTGGTCTGGTCAGCAGGGGCTGTGTTGTATTCCGCCTAGCAATAGTGACAGCCTCCTTTTTATCTGCAGGATTTTTGCACAACAAACATGGATGTAAACTATCACTGCAACTTGACTGATTCGCTGAGGTTTGCCACAGCAAGGTGCTAATTCTAGTTTTTACATAATTTTTCACAGTGTCGGCTTTAAAATCCAACACATGAGGGTTTTCATATATTTTTACAGACACACACTTTTAAGATAACAGCCAGTCATCCTGTATTAACTGTAATTCAGTCTAAGTTCACAGCAACAAACCCACATGTATGAGTGAATGAAACACTGGATGGATGGATGTGCTTCTGTTCTGACCTGCTTTATCTGTACTCATCAGAATTTTTGTTGTTGTTGTTCAACAGAGAAGCCCAGTGACATGACCGTCCCCGTCATTGCTGCAGTGGTTGCTCTTGCTCTCCTCCTCATCGCTGCTACTGGATTCATTGTTTACAAAAAGAAGAAAGGTGAGAGAGACAAATGGAAAGATTATCTGTTTAATTGGCTTTTCCAGTACTTTGATTTTAGTTGATGCTTTATCCAGGTTGCAAATTGAAACAAGCATCAGTTCACTCCATCCCATAATTTGAAGCAACCAACGGTAAGCGTTGTTGGGCTTAAAGCCTGTGAGTCATAATAATATAACTATACCATGATAATATGGGAGAGGAGATAAGAAAACTAGAAAGTGCAGTCAGTAGAGTGCAGATCTCTGCCAGGCAGCCAAACAGCTGCCCGGGGAGATTGTGACCACTCTAGATAACTCTGGTAACTCCAGCAGACACACCGCATTGTGCCTCAGAAGCTAATATAAATACATGCCTTGTCCATTGTTGACAGAGCTGTTGAGTAGAGCATAAATCTTTGATCCATGTCGTCCATTGGTAGACTTTTATGGTTTTTACTTTGTTTGTTGGCTACAGCACAACTAAGTAGGAAATAACAACAATAAATGATCAAAGAAACCATTCACCCTCTATTTACTTAGTGATGGAAGAAGCACAGTTATCAAGGAAAAAGGACCAAATCGACAAAGTCCAAGTTTTTAAAAAATCGTGCAGGCGCTCTCTCTGTGTTGTACAACACTTGATTTGTTTTTAGGCTGCATTCAAATCAAATCAGGTGTTGCAGTAAAAGCACCAGCCCTCCCATTCATGTGAATGTGGGTGGTGTGTCTAGGCTCCGGTGGTAGAGTCATGGGGAATGCCAAAAAAAAAATAAATAAAGAAGCTGCAAAAGTTAAAAGAGGATCAACTTTTGGAGAAATGCAACCTGATGTCACGCTTTGGTGGAGAGTCATGTAATCGGCAATCAGACCAAAAGACACCCGCAGCCCACAGGAAGGGGTCTCTTTCTGTTATTAAATGTTATAGTGAGTAAAATAAACTTTTGTTAACAGCTTGTGTCGTAGTCTACAGAAGGAGAGCACTGGTTTTGTCTGTGTGTGTCTTTTTGTGGCAGTAAAGATACTACAGTGATGATAATCAACACGAATTCTACAGATATTTTAAACCAACGTAAACAAACTCAGTGAAGACATATTCCATTGCTGAGATGGTGAGATGTGCTTTGTACAGTTCGACTCCCCCCTCCCACGATTGGACCATTTCAGTGACACTCCCACACCGCCACACAACCATGAGGCTAATCACCACAACAACTGATTTGGTCTGAATGTAATCTTGGAACCTATCAGTATCAGTCTGGTGAACAACGGCCAATATCTCGACAGTTCTGATGTAGCAAGTGGATATCAGGGCCAAGACTTCTTCTTCTGTGTGCGGCTCACTGGGGCCATTCTCTCCAAACATATATCAGTATATAAATGCAGATACTTTTTCGATAAAGCTTATGAAAAGCTAACTTGTTAAATGATAGCTGATGGTTTCCTAAATTGTATTTGAGCTAATGCGTTCCGCCTCTCCACATGGACTGTTTACCTGCCACTCAAACATGATTGGTCAATACCACTTGAACTACAAACAGACTACAGATTCTGCATACATATGCAGATACTTGTTTTTAGTTATTTCCAGAGAACTTGTGGCCAATAACCAGCTGGTTAAGAGGAGTGAGAGGTCAGGAGTCAGGGACGGTATGAAATACAATAATTAATTTATTTTTCAGTTGGAGTGAGCAGAAGAGGGGATCATACTCATTGGGGATAAGGTGACAAAAATATTCTGGCATTTCCAACTGCAACTGAAATGATTTGTCTTTTCTTTTGATTTCAGCCAAATGTCCCCCATCTGGTAAGTAAAACGTACTTTTATTCTGTTTCTACTGATCTGACACACTTTATGCTTTAGATTAAAACAGGTTTCACATTTATTGTGGAAATGAACTTTTCCAAGACTGTTTCCTGTATTTACTGTTTATAAAAGTTCAGAGCAGGATGAGTGGACTTCACAGTTTCACACTAACAGTTTGTTTCTGACCTCACAGCTCCTGACAGCAGCTCTGAGCTCCATGAGAAACTCAATACAGAAACCTGACAGACAAACAGAGTAAACACTATGATATGTGTCACTTTATAGCTTTACAGAGCTTCACAAAAGAGACTGAAAGATGGCTTCCTGCAATCAGAATGAAGTGGTTATGATTTATGTGCTTGATATTCAAACATTAAATATAATAGATTTATTCTACATCACTAATTTTTTATCTTTTACAAATGTCAGATTTTTTATGAAACAGTTTGTTTCTGACCTCACAGCTCCTGACAGCAGCTCTGAGCTCCATGAGAAACTCAATCCAGAAACCTGACAGACAGAGTAAACCCTTTGATATGTGTCACTTTATAGCTTTAGAGAATAAAGAGATGGCTTCCTGCAATCAAAATGAAGTGGTTTATACTATTTTATGCTATGTTTAATGTCTGATTTTTTTCATGAATCTTTATTTTCTCACTTATTTTACTGTGATGCAACAAAGTGTTTCGTGTTTCTTTGCATGCTCAGTGAATGTTTTTTGATTTGATTTTGGAATATTTTATGGCTTCAGAGTAAATGAATAACAGGTTTCTGTGAACATGTAGAGACTGAATACAGTTCTGAAAATCAGGACAGGTGAAGGGAGGGTTGTTAACTAGTGTCTGTTGGTATGAGGAACCACATAGACAGTGATGCACAGATCATGACGTTCTTGAAGTTTCCTGTCAAGCCAGTTGGGCCAGCCACTGTAGTTCAGCCTGAGCAGATATGATGAAGATATAAGGCAGCAGAGTTTCAGCTCTTTTCTTGTGTGGGTGAAGGACTTAAAGGCAGCTTAAAGATACGCTAGGTCGAGGCTAGAGAGTGGTGTCACCTGTCAACTGCAGGACCTGATGAAAGGTCAGACATGATTTAACATGAATGTTGTTCTTCCATAGGAATCCACACAACCTTTGGCACATTTTACTGTGTACTGATAACCATAAATGAATGTGAAAGTCAAATGTATTGCTCTTTACTTTACTACTGTTTTGCTTTTCAATAAAGTCCCCAATTTTCAAAAGTGTGTCTTGAGTCCACATACTCATCTGTGACTATAGCTGCAGTAATATGAATATTACCTGAGCATTCAGTGTTCTTACAGAAGAGTTGGATTAAAAGACTGATATCATTGTCAGCTCTGAGCAGAGGAAGCTCCCAGACAAGCTCAGCTTAGTATGAACACTGAGAGTCAGGAGGAAACAGCTCACCAGTAGCTCTGTGAACAAGTGCACTCAGTAGAGAGCAGATATCCACCAGGAGGTCACCTGAGCTGACTGTGGTCACTGTAGACAGCAGATGTGCTGCAGCGTGTTTCAGAAGCTTCTTAAAAGCTAATAATAATACACTTCATCTATTGTTGACAGAGCTGCAGCAGTTTTTACAGAGCAGTATGATTTCTCCTGTCAACAGGCAATGTGAATTATAGATAAAATAATTATTAGGATGAATGACTTTAATAACTAAAACACAGCCAGAAATCTCTGATCCATGTCGTTCATAACTAGACTTTGAACAGTATCAAGTTCTAACAATATAGTAGCCTACTCACTTGTGGTAAGAGTAGAAACAGAAAGGAAAAACGACTAAATCATGAAATTTTCCACTCTACAAAATGGGCCAGGTGAAACGCTCCATGTGTCACACTTCAAAGACAAAACCCCAAAAGCACGACTCAGAAGGCAGATAAACTGAACAAGGAGTCTTTACCAGGCAAAAATACAAAGAAACAAAAATCCAGGCTGTCAGCAAAGTATCAAGGGGTTGGGGTGAGGGTGAATCTGAAAAAATACAGGCAAGGTCAAAATCTAGAGAAGAATCACAAAACAGATATAAAACAATGGAAAGCTAAGGCACGTGGCACAAAGACAATCTGGCAGAGAGACAGTGAAAGTGTCCCAGTAAATATAGAAGGGAGCTAATGAGGGGAGGAGGAACAGCTGAGTGATGATTAGCAGGTGGAGTGAATCTACTGATGGGAGGGCAGTCAGTGGGAGCAGAGTCAGACGATGTACAAACATGCCAAATAAATAAATGAATGATAAATAAAGTCTAATTCAAAACCATGACACCATGCTCGTGGCGTGGTACAACGCCATGTGCAGGATGGAACAAAACCAGGTGGCAGCCCGACAGTGGAGGGCCGCACCTGGTGGAATTGTCCCTCCTGGCTCCCTTACAGTCAAGATGGCAGCAAAAATAACAAAAAATGAGGATTTATTCATTGATTATCATGCCTAACTTTGGTGCATCATGATGGTTTTGGAATTAATCTGCAGATGTTCAAAAGGAGACCAAACTTTTCTATGGATGTCATTTTGAAAATACTGGGGTGCACAAGTTCATTATTAGCCACAAAACTTTATTAACCATTTATTTAACAGCTCTTTATTCAAAATAAGCCCCTTTATCACTGCAGGAACGTTTTTCATTTACCCGGGTAATTGAAAAGCCTCAGAGTGTTTCCACCGAAATTACCCGGGGAAAAAAAATTTCCCCCTACCCCCAAAACTTAGCTGCTGGCTGAGACAAACAGCCCCCCTCTCTGTACCAGCACTAATGTTATGTTACCAGCCAACAAGCTGACGGAGGGCACACACTGAATCATCTACGTCATCAGCCTGATTTGAATATATTTTCCGGAACTTTGAGGTGCAGTGGAAATGCAAACTACACAGATTACCAGGAACTCTTTTACCCAGGTAAATAAGTTCCTGGGAATGTTGGTGGACAAGGGGCTATAGGTTGTTGTCCTATATTAGGAGAGAGTGTTGCAGTTGTTGTCATAGGAGAGTCCAAAGAAAAATATAATGCTGAATGGTGTTGCCTTTTTATAAATTTAAATAGGAGATTCAACCCCACCCCAGCCCAATGAATGTGTACAGTCCCTAATTCAGTTCAATTGAAGACTATCAAACTAACCAAAACATTTTCTGAAGCACCAGAGACGTGTGAAACTTCAGACGTCAGAGTCACATGGTATTCCTCATTTGCTACATGCTCCATTTCCCAACTTTTGTATCATCCACTCAAAGTTCACACTGTTTCCATACAGCATAGCTACACTGACAGAACTGAACCTCCGAGCTGCCGGTCAAACACAAATCAAACCATAAACCTGCTTCAGACAGTCTGGACTGAGTGGAGTCCTGTGGGGATCAACAGATGTGAAGTCTGGCAGCTGGCGGTTGCTCGCTCTGCTGCAGTTCAGCAGCTAACAACCAGAGCTAGCTGCTAATAGCCAATGCTACATCCAACAAACTCCAAGAATCTATTAAACAACTCCACCCTCCACAGTCAGACACACACGCTGCTTATTTACTGATGAATTACAGCTCACATCTTGTGCTAACAGCTGACACTGCTCTGGTGTAAGTGTTTTGCAGGTTAGCACAACATCCTGGTGCTGACTATTTACTGGAGGTTACCATCTATAGGCGCTCTGATCTCGTTCCGCTCATATGGTATCAGAGAATATAATTTCAAGCATGACTCGGCTTCCTAGTTTTAAACATTTTGTCCAATACATTCAATAAAATAATTGATCACCTTTTGTCTCCTCTCTCATTTCAAATGTCCCATAGCTCAACATTAACATTTTAGTCTCGTCTTGTTTTGTCAGTGAAAATATCTCATACATTTTGTCCTAGATTTTATCAAAGGTGGTTGTTTTTAGCTCCTCACATCATCTTTGTCATCAGTAAAAGGTTGTTGGCAAATATTTTTCTGTCATAGATTTCATTAACAAAATGAACACTGATGGCAGATCATTTTAGTAACAACACATATTAAAACAACTATTCATACATACCATTGTTTATTTTCAATTTAAAAGAAAACCTTATAGCTGCCTATTTCCTTGTTGACTTTGATCATTCAGGTAAATTTGCATCTCTACAGTCTGGTCATTGTATTTTTTGTCAGTTCTACTGAGTTGTATTTCTCTTTTTTTTTTTAATGAAACTGCAGATTCACCCAGATTCATACAGTCCCTAAATTAGTTATGTCAGAACAGAGACACTCCCACTTATTAAGAGAATTTATTAATGTATTCTTTGTGTGTGTGTGTGTGTGTGTGTGTGTGTGTGTGTGTGTGTGTGTGTGTGTGTGTGTGTGTGTGTGTGTGTTAGGAGGTGGCAGTAATCCCCTTAACGCTGGATGCCACCCGCCATAAAACCTAAAAGAAGAAGAAGAAGATGCTCCCTCCTCCCAGTGCAAAGAAAAAAGCAGAACAAACAGCTGATCCAGCTCGGTCACTTCTTTATCAAAACAAGATGAAAAAATTACTTTTGCTGCTTCTCTTGTGTCACGTTTCGTCATCAGGTGAGATCACACTGTGAATATTTGCTTCACTTTACTCTCAGCTCTGTATTTTATTCCTGTGTAGCTCCAGGACGCACCTGTTCAGTTCAGTTTACTTTCACTTTTACAGTACTGAAGAATTTGGTAAGACTGTAAGTTTAAAATGGATCACGCAGAATGTATCATATTTATGATGGAGGTGATGATGATGATGTGTATATTTAAAATGAATGTACCTCATTTGTCCTGCAGTAAAACACTCCATCAAGTTTTTTGTAACTGTATCTTCTGGAGTCCCAAACTTCCCACAGCTTGTGGGTGTTGCAATGATTGATGACCTTCTGGTGGCTTACTGTGACACCGATATAAAGGTAGTTGAACCAAAACAGGACTGGATGAAAACAGCATTAGAAAACAATCCACAGCAGTTGGAGTGGTACACTCAGCAGTGTTTGGAGAGCCTGCCACACGTCTACAAAGCCAGGATGGACAGCTTGAAGCAGCGCTTCAACCAAAGTGGAGGTACAGTTTGTATTTCACTCTTACTGTTAAAGTGCTCTGTATCTCAGTTGTAAAGTAAAGTGACCCAAATTCATTCCCAACCATCAATCAATCAAAAGTGCACAACCCCAGGTTGGTAACACCCCAGGTTAAAAGGAGTGTAAGAAAACTTTTCTCTGACATATATAGTAGGCCTTTATCTCAGCATTTCATTAATTTCGGTGAAAAAAAAGCAAATGAAATGTTATTTTTAAAGTTAAAGTGTATGATAAGATCTGAAGAGAAGCAAAATTCATAGAGCCTTCAGTATCTGTGAAACAGCCTCATCCTGCATTAGAAAAGTGTGCAGTTAAAACAACCACAGAGCTTATAGAACAATGGCCAAATATCTGGGAGATTAAAACACTGAATTTGTAAGAAAAAAAAGAGTCTGTTAAGTATGTATGACTGTTAAACATAAGACAGAGAACTGTATAAAGAAGTTCTAAAAATATTAGTCAAGTCATCTGTGATGTCAAATTCACAGAAACAAATCTGCTCAAAATTCATCCATTCACTGGTTTTACACAACTTCCTGCAGTGATTGAGTTCACTATTTGAGTTAATTGTACAGCTTCACTTGTTCTGTCCTGCCCCCTTGCCCAATTTGCTTGAAGTTATGCAATAATGATAATTCAGTGAATTCCTTGATAACTGTCAGATGTACTGGTCACTGGAACCTGGGGCTGCATCCAAGGCTGAGGGTATTAGACAGCACCAGTTCAGAAATGTAGTGATGGTGAAATGAAGCCTCATGAAGCATTTTCTTTATTTTCTGAGCCCACTAGATCGTGCTCTTGGTTTAAAGAGAGAGGCTCAAAGAATTCAGTGTGCTTTCAACCTTTTGTTGAACAAAAAGCGCCATCTAGTGGGCTCAGAAAATAAAGGAAATGCTTCATGAGGCTTCATTTTGCCATCAATACAGAGATGACAGACAATGAGGGGGAAAGAGATGAGGTCCTCAGCTGGACACCAACCAGTAACACTGCTGCTTGTGTTTGGCATCTTTAAGGAATGTTTTAATCATAAAATAACCATTTGATAATCAATTAGTCTTACCCTGTTACCTTGGAGTGAAGATCACTTCATTTTTCTTGCATGCCTTCATGGAAAACAGTGAACATATTGATTTATTGATTGATTGGGGACCACATTTAACAACAGCAAAACTACATTTACAGTTACCACTGTAACTTTTAAACTGAAATAGAAATTGGGCTTCATCACTCACATCAAGAAACAGTGCACTGATTATCTGCTCTTGAATCATAAACACACCACAAGACTGAGAGGATAGCAGAGCATCACACAATGTACAATATGTTTAAGATCATCATTCCACTGGAGATATCATCTGTACATTTCTGTTAATTACAGTCTCTGGTTCTCAGATATCCACATTTTCCAGATGCTGAATGGCTGTGAGTGGGATGATGAGACTGGAGAGGTTAATGGTTTTGTACAGTATGGTTATGATGGAGAAGACCTTCTAGCGTTGGACCTGAAGACACTGACATGGGTCGCTCCGAAACAACAGGCTGTCATCATCAAACTGAGATGGGATGCTGACAAAGTCGGACTAAAACACCATGAAAACTACTTAACTCGTGTTTGTCCTGAGTGGCTGAAGATTTATGTGGCCTTTGGAAAGAGCGATCTGCAGAGAAAAGGTAGAATCACATGACCTGATGTAGTTTCATGGACATAATGTTCATACAGCCTGCTCAGAATGAACTGCCATTGTATTTTCACTCCAAACTGTCTGACACTAACTTCTCTTTGACTGTTTTCTGTGGCAGTAAAATTTGATTTAGCCCTCACCAATCAGTAGAGACTGACATGTTGGAGTGCTCTGATGTTTCTGTCCATCAAAGCTGAGACTGTGATAGTTAGTGCACAGTTAACAGGAGTTAAGTGAGTTCACAGAGTTTCAAAATAGACTTATTGCTGTTTCATTGAACATTGCTATGAACTGATTGAGATCACTTTTATGTTGACCAGCAACAATTATCTACCAGTGGTATGAACAAGCATCCAGATTCACTGTGCAAAACACTGATGTAACTCACACACGTCTTTACCTGGTTCTCTCTCTGTAGACCTTCCCTCGCTGTCTCTCCGCCAGAAGTCTCCCTCCTCTCCAGTCAGCTGCCACGCTTCAGGTTTCTACCCTGACAGAGCCATGATGTTCTGGAGGAAAGATGGAGAGGAGATTCATGAGGACGTGGAGCTCGGAGAGATCCTCCCCAACCATGATGGATCCTTCCAGATGAGTGTTGACCTGAACCTTTCATCAGTCCCACCTGAAGACTGGAGGAGGTACGACTGTGTGTTTCATCTCTCTGGTGTGAAGGATGACATCATCACCAAACTGGACAAAGCAGTGATCAGGACCAACATGGGTAAGAATGGGATCAGAGGGTGCTGAAAGGGACTGCATGTCTATAGCTCCCTTTACAATGGGAATTTACATACATACATTTACATAATTTATATACACAGGAATTTTACACCATCATTCCGCCTCGCTGTAAAAAAGGTATAATTGAGGAATGGGGGGACAGTTGTCTCGCCTTTAAGCCGGCAGCTGAGGTAGTAACAGCCTGTAAGCAGCATCTGTGTAAGAGGCGCAGCTGGCATGACAGGACCATGGATGGGATGGGTGTGACGTGTTATGCGTGCGACCCACTGCCAGAAAATTTCAAAAGCAGCTGATAGCAGTTAGCGGCTAACACAAAGAAGAGGAACAGCAACTGAAAATGTCCACAGATTGGGAAAACAATGAGATCTGGGAACTACTTACCCTCCAAGCAGAGGGTGAGATCAGCCGTCATGTGACAGGGACGGTAAATGATTGTTACTGCTGTTATGCTATTGTTATCTTTTATAAAGTGCTACCTGACATATACGTTAAGTGTCACACTACAGGCTGACATTGTTGTGTTACACGTCACACCCGTCATGCCTCTTTTGATTCCACAATGCCATGATGCTGTCTAAAATCACAGACTGGAGCGGCATGATGCTGTTGTTGTTTGATTCTGTGTAAAAATGCAAAGGAGGCATGAAGAAAGGACTTCATAGCGGCTCTATAGCTTGACCTCTGTTTAAAAAGGGCTGATGATTATTAAAGCACGTTACTTGCCTCAGGATCAGTGGTCAGACCATCTGAGCCTTACAAGACTATTTGATTTTCTAAAGGTCATAGAAAGTTTTCAAACATTTTATAGGTCACATTGACTACATTATTCTGGTTTTTACCCTCATTCTGAAAAACATTACATTTCTCCCAAGCTGTTTACATGACTGTATTTACATGTGAATGTATTTATTATTTTTTAATGCCTCTGTGCTGGCGATAGCCGTGGCTGCAGGTGTTATGTTTCCAGGTTTTCCATCTGTCCCATTCTCATGAACGCTATATCATGAACGTCTTGAGAAAGTTTCTTTAAATCTGGCACAAACATCTTCTTTGACTCAACAATGAACTGATTAGATTTTTGTGGTCAAAGGTCAAAGGTCACTGTGGCCTCAAAAAACATGTTTTTGCCCATAATTTAATAATTCATATGCTATTTCTCACCAAATTTCACACAAATGTCTGATAGGGTAAAATGATCAAGTGATAACATTTTATATCCAAAAGGTCAAAGGTCAACTTCACTGGGACATCTTAAAGTTCTGTAAAAATACTTTTCATGCCATTACTCATCTTCATCACTCAGGAACAGAAGAAGAGACATTTGGTCAGATACTGGATTGTTGACAGTGAACTTGGAGACACATCCTGGGAGCTGATTGTATAGATCGTCTGTGCTGCTGGGTTGAAAATGTGTGTGAGGCATTTATGTTTTAAAGTTTGAAGCTTCTTTGCAGCAACACCCATATTTGAAGCATTGTCTGGTGTCATGACTACACATGAGTCTGGACAGATATAACAGAGAGAAGGTTACCTCCTGGATATTACTTTGGCTGGCTGAGTAACCCTTTAGATATCAACCCAGTTAGAGAGTATGGTGGATCTTTTTACTGATGGTGGAATGAGTAGTGTTACCAGTGAACAGCCACCATCCACAAAGGAGAGAAGATAAATGAAATGAGAAAAGTGACTACAGGTGTCACTCTGTTAGTAGGCGGGGTCTTCTTGTCTAGTCTGCAGGGGCTGTGTTGTATTCTGCCTAGCAACAGTGACAGTCTCCTTTTTATCTGCAGGACTTTTGCACAACAAACATGGATGTAAACTGTCACTGCAACTTGACTGGTTTACTGCGGTTTACCACAGCAAGGTGCTAATTCTAGTTTTTACATAATTTTCCATAGTGTCGGCTTTTAAATCCAACACACAGGGTTTTCATATATTTTTACAGACACACACTTTTGAAATAACAGCCAATCATCCTGTATTAACTGTAATTCTAGTTCACAGCAGCAAACCCACATGTATGAGTGAATGAAACACTGGATGGATGGATGTGCTTCTGTTCTGACCTGCTTTATCTGTACTGATCAGAATTTTTGTTGTTGTTCAACAGAGAAGCCCAGTGACATGACCGTCCCCATCATTGCTGCAGTGGTTGCTCTTGCTCTCCTCCTCATCGCTGCCACTGGATTCATTGTTTACAAAAAGAAGAAAGGTGAGAGAGACAAATGGAAAGATCATCTGTTTAATTGGCTTTTCCGGTACTTTGATTTTAGTTGATGCTTTATCCAGGTTGCAAATTGAAACAAGCATCAGTGCACTCCATCCCATAATTTGAAGAAACCAATAGGCGTTGTTGGGCTTAAAGCCTGTGAGTCATAATAATATAACTATACCATGATAATATGGGAGAGGAGATAAGAAAACTAGAAATTGCAGTCAGTAGAGTGCAGATCTCTGCCAGGCAGCCAAACAGCTGCCCGGGGAGATTGTGACCACTCTAGATAATTCTGGTAATTCCAGCAGACACACTGCATTGTGCCTCAGAAGCTAATATAAATACATGCCTTGTCCATAGTTGACAGAGCTGTTGAGTAGAGCATAAATCTTTGATCCATGTCGTCCATTAGGAGACTTTTTGTGGTTTTTACTTTGTTTGTCAGCTACAGCGCAACTAAGTAGGAAATAACAACAATAAACATGATTAAAATAGGCCAAAAAAGAAACCAGTCACTCTCTACTTCCTTACTGTTGGAAGAAGCACAGTTATCAAGAAAAAAAAAGGACCAAATCGACAAAACCTCCACGTCTTAGAATTTGTGCAGGCAAAACGCTCCGTGTCTGAAACGCTCTCAGTGTGGTACAACACTGTGCAGTGGATGGAACAAAGCCTGATATGAAATTATTCTGCAGATGCTCCGGTTCAAAATGAGACCAACCTTCTCTATGGATGTCAGTTTATGAGTCACAGTGAGGGCCAAAATGTGGCCTGCAATAGATGGTAAAGCTTGATTTGTTTTAGGCTGCATTCATATTAAATCAGGTGTTGCAGTGAAAGCACCAGCCCTCCCATTCATGTGAATGTGGGTGGTGTGTCTAAGCTGCGGTGCTGGGGTCACAACTTACAGCAAAAAGTCGAAAGAGAAAAAACTTTTGGAGAAATGCAACCTGATAATACGTTGTGATGGCCAGTCATGTAATCGCCAATCAGACAGAAAGACACCAGCAGTTCACGGATTGGGGGGGTCTTCTTTTATTGTTAAATATTACAGTGAGTAAAATAAACTTTTGTTACCAGCTTGTGTACTCGTCTTCAAAAGGAAAGCACTGGTTTTGTTTGTGTGTGTGCATACGTGTGTCTTTTTGTGGTGGTAAATATACTACAGTGATGATAATCAACAGCAATTCTACAGGCCAACGTAAACACACTCAGTGAAGACATATATTCAGCCGCTGAGATGGTGAGATTGGCTTTCTACTCCACCCTCCTGCGACTAGACCATTTAAGTCCCACACAACCCAATGGTTAATCACCACAGCAACTGATTTGGAACCTATCAGTATCAGTCTGGCGAACAACGGCCAATATTTCGAGACTTCTGATGTAGTAAGTGGATATCAGGGCCAAGACTTCCTCCTCTGTGTGCGGGTCATCAAGGCCAATCTCTACACAGATATCAGCATATGAGTGCAGATACATTTTCAATAAAGCTTACATAAAGCTAACACATTAAATAATAGCTGATGGTTTCCTAAATTGCATTTGAGCTAATGCGTTCTGCCTCTCCACATGGACTGTTTACCTGCCACTCAAACATGATTGGTCAATGCCACTCGAACTACAAACAGACTACAGATTCTGCATATATATGCAGATACCTGTTTTAGTGTTAGTGCTGTCTTAGCAGAGCTGATTTCTGGAAAACTTGCGGCCAATAACCAGCTGGTTAAGAGGAGTGTCAGCTGCAAGTCAGCAGTCAGCGATGGTATGAAACAGTCAATAATAAAAATTTTCCAACAATTGTGAATAACTACAACTACGAGGTCCGTCAGTATACAGTCACACATACAAAATATGGGGGCTGATGAGGCTGATCATTTACCAGCTGTGATCCGAGCGACACACACTGGTGCACGGCCGCCGCGGAAGCGAGGGAGGCGGGGAGGCGTCCGGGAAGGTCTTCGCCAGAGAGCCAGCAAACCACCGCTGCCATTCATCATCCTGAGCAACATGCGGTCACTGACTCCTAAGATGGACGAGCTCCGTGCGAACCAAAAGAGCTGCTTCGAATACTGGGAGGCTAACCTGATGGTATTCACCAAAACATGGTGCCACCAAGGAGTCCCAGATGCTCTGCTGGACCTGGATGGTTTTTCGCTGGTGCGCAGTGACCGCTCTGACGCGTCCGGCAAGAGGAATGGAGGAGGCGTGTGCATACATGTGAGTGACAAATGGTGTAAACAATATACAATTAGAGACACAGTATGCACCCCAGACATAGAACTGCTTTGCATATCAATGAGACCCCATTACCTGCCAAGGGAGTTCGGAAACATCATTATAGGTGCTGTTTATATACCCCCCAGCGGCAACGCAGGCAAAGCAGCTGCGCGCATAGCAGAGCTACAGCGCACACAGACTGCCTTAGCAGACTTTGAACAATATGTGAATTGTCACACCAGACACAACAGAATATTGGACAAATGCTACGGCAATATCAAGGGTGCATACTCTGCAAAGCCAAAGCCCCCTCTTTCTAACTTGGACCATAATACAATACATCTGATTCCTTCATATAAATCAATCTTCAAATCATGCAAACCTGTACATAAGACTGTTCATGTCTGGACAGATGATTCAATTGAGACATTAAAAGGGTGTTTCCTGGGTACAGACTGGTCCATATTTCACACTCTAGAGCTTGACGAGGCTACAGATACTGTAACGGACTATGTGAAATTCTGCGTCGATAATGTGGTAGCCAAGAAGGATGTCATCATCTATCCTGACAACAAGCCCTATATAACAAAAGAAATCAAAGAGTGCATAAATAGGAAAAAGCAAGAATTTAGTAATAAAGACAGAGCAAGTCTGATAGAAGTTCAAAAATAACTGAAACAACTTCTAACTAAAGCCAGAGAACGACACAGACAATCAATGGAACAGAGTCTCTTAACTTCAAATACTAAAAAACTCTGGGATACAATTAAATCAGCAACTAATATGAATCCTGCAAAAAATGAATTATCACTCTGGATGAACAGCAAAAATCAAATGAGCTGAATGATTTCCATTTGAGATTTGACTCTGAGAATTTTTCTTACGAGTGCGACAGAGTGGCACGGTCACTACCAGAAACCGATACCACCGGCTGGCTGGAGGTGGACCCACCTACTGTCCAGCGTCTTTTTCGTACTGTGCAAACTGATAAATCCACTGGCCCGGATGGACTGCCAGCTTTTCTGCTCAAAAGCTGTGCAGAGGAACTGACGCCAGCATGATGTCCTATATTCCAGCGGTCATTGGACACCCACACTGTCCCAGCTCTGTGGAAGAAGTCAATAATAACACCAGTGCCCAAAAAGCCTTGTGCTACAGAGAACAATGACTTTCGCCCTGTAGCCTTGACCTCGATAATTGTGAAATGTTTTGAAAAATTTGTGTCACTGCTCAAAACAGAAGTACAGCCCATGTTAGATGCATGTCAGTTTGCCCACAAACATGAATGCACTACTGAGCATGCAATTCTATGCATGTTGCACTTTGTTTCTAAGCATCTGGAAGAGACAAAAGCTTATGCTCGAATTTTATTTATTGATTTTAGTTCAGCATTTAATACTGTGCAACCTCACCTGCTTTTGGAAAAATTGAAGGACATGAATGCCAACACTACCCTAATTAAATGGTTGTATTCTTTTTTAACTAGCCGCACACAGCAAGTGAAGGTTAATCAGACACTGTCAGACATCAAACTCTGTAATACAGGAGTTCCACAAGGCTGTGTGCTTTCACCTATCCTTTTTACACTTTACACCAATGACTGCAGGAAAGTACATCCCAATAATTTTTTTTTTAAATTTGCAGATGACACAGCAATTGTGAGTCTTCTGCATAAGAACATGGACTCTTTTGTATACCACAATGAGACTGACACCTTCATTAAGTGGTGTGACAAAAACCATCTGATTTTAAATGTGGCAAAAACACAAGAGATGGTCTTTGACCCAAGGCAAGTGACTATACACGAGCCAGTGGTCATTAAAGACCAGACTATCAATCAGGTGACAACATACAAATATCTAGGGGTCCATGTTGATAACCTGCTCAGCTGGAAATCACACATTGATAACTTGTGCAACAAACTGCAGCAGAGACTGTATTTTTTGAGACGACTGAGGCTGTATGGTGTTAGCAATCAGATCATGCTAATTTTCTACAAAGCTAATCACAATCTGGTTTGGCAACCTTACAGTACAACTGAAAAACAGATTGGCTAACATGCACAGAACAGCAATGAAGATAACTGGTGTGAAACAATATGAGTCCATAGAGAATTTGTATAACCAGTCAGTTATGACACAAGCAACAAAAATCTCCTCAGACTCCTCTCACCCACTATCCTCAGAATACGAACTTCTCCCATCAGGAAGAAGATTCCACGTGCAAAGTGCAAAACAAACCGTCTCAAATTATCATTCTTTCCTGCTTCTATCAAGCTATCTGCTGAACAATGTAAAAAACTAGTGCAATAGAGCAACATGTATCTCCTGTTTTTAGCTCTGTTTTAGTAGTTAATGTTTGTGTTTTTATGCGATTGCCCTGTGAAGCAATAATGTAGCACAACGCCCAAGACAAATTTCCCTAACGAGACAATAAAGTTTACCCTGACCCTGAGTTTGGCTGCGGACAGACAGAAAGACACACTCACACATGACCAAAAACATGATCCAGTCCAGGTTTATGCCTGGCAGAGACAGTACAGTAAGGACTGAAGAGAAGGGTGGGATTCATTTATTTTTCAGTTGGAGTGAGCAGAAGAGGGGATCATACTCATTGGGGATAAGGTGACAAAAATATTCTGGCATTTCCAACTGTAACTGAAATGATTTGTCTTTTATTTTAATTTCAGCCAAATGTCCCCCATCTGGTAAGTAAAACTGACTTTTACTCTGTTTCTACTGATCTGACACACTTTATGCTTTAGATTAAAACAGGTTTCACATTTATTGTGCAGATGAACTTTTCCAAGACTGTTTCCTGTATTTACTGTTTATAAAAGTTCAGAGCAGGATGAGTGGACTTCACACAGTTTCACATCAACAGTTTGTTTCTGACCTCACAGCTCCTGACAGCAGCTCTGAGCTTCATGAGAAACTCAATCCAGAAACCTGACAGACATAAAGAGTAAGCACTTTGATATGTGTCACTTTATAGCTTTAGAGAATAAAGAGATGGCTTCCTGCAATCAAAATGAAGTGGTTTATCGTATTTATGCTATGTTTACCGCTGATTTTTCATGAATCTTTATTTTCTTACTCATTTTACTGTGATGCAACAAAGTGTTTCGTGTTTCTTTGCATGCTCAGTGAATGTTTTTTGATTTGATTTTGATTTGATTGTAATATTTTATGGCTTCAGAGTAAATGAATTACAGGTTTCTGTAAACATGTAGAGACTAAATACAGTGCTGAAAATCACGTCTTGTGGTGGATTAGACAGGACAGGTGAAGGGAGGGTTGTTAACTAGTGTCTGTTGGTATGAGGAACCACATAGACAGTGATGTGCAGATCATGACATTCTTGAAGTTTCCTGTCAAGCCAGTTGGGCCAGCCACTGTAGTTCAGCCTGAGCAGATATGATGAAGATATAAGGCAGCAGAGTTTCAGCTCTTTTCTTGTGTGGGTGAAGGACTTAAAAGCAGCTTAAAGATATGGTCAAGGTGAGAGAGTGGTGTCACCTGTCAACTGCAGGACCTGATGAAAGGTCAGACATGATTTAACATGAATGTTGTTCTTCCATAGGAATCCACACAACCTTTGGCCCATTTTACTGTGTACTGATAACCATAAATGAATGTGAAAATCAAATGTATTGCTCTTTATTTTGGTGCTGATGTTTTGCTTTTCAATAAAGTCCCCAATATTCAAAAGTGTGTCTTGAGTCCACATACTCATCTGTGACTATAGCTGCAGTAATATGAACATTACCTGAGCATTCAGTGTTCTTACAGAGGGGGTGGGTGACAACACCAATATCGGTGTTGTATCAGAGTTAGCTCCAAAACAAGGTTAGCTCAGCTTGGCATGATCACCAGAGTTCAGGTGAAAACTGGTTTGCGTGTTCTTAACATACTGTAAG
The DNA here is from genome assembly GCA_019142605.1 of Cephalopholis sonnerati. Taxonomy (NCBI): domain Eukaryota; kingdom Metazoa; phylum Chordata; class Actinopteri; order Perciformes; family Serranidae; genus Cephalopholis; species Cephalopholis sonnerati. The sequence goes on along the minus strand of JAGQAX010000014.1, from coordinate 10,173,560 downwards.
TAGTTTCCTGTTTGTTCATCTGTGGAGAAAACATCCGTTTCTTTCCTGACATGCTCCTGAAGAGACAAGAGTATCATGCTGTGTGTTTATATGCTAATCATCATGCAACTTAACTGGTGTTAGTCAGTTTCCCTTCTTGTCTTTGTTCATGTGCACTGACATTTAAACTAGTTTAGTGCATTGTAATTTGAGTTATGCTATTGTCCACCATTGTAGAGTGGCTAAACCATCATCATGTGACATTTGTAGTTAATTTAGTGACTGCGTCACTGGCTCTCAGCTGCCGTACACTGTTAAAGCTGAATATCACTGTTTACTGCTCAGGTTAATTTTTATGTTATTTAGACAAAAGCCCAGTTCAGAACAAAGATTTGCGATAAGACAAACCATTTTATAACATTACAGAGAAAAAGTTGCAGCGGTGTGAACTGGCTGGTCTGAGCTCAACACAAGCTGGCTGATGATGTCACCTGCAACTCTGCTGGCAGCTGGTTTTAGAACTTAAGGCTGGTCGCCTGTTTCGACAGCCAATCGGCTTGTAGTGAAGTCCACTGGTAAAGTCAAAATGACCGCAGACGGCTTGTTTACTTGCTGTGGCAGGCACTTCGTCTCCACTGAGCCCTCTGTTTCTGTCCTCACATGCACCAGTGGGTTGCTGCTGCTGCTCGCTTTATGTGCTTATGCCCCCCCCCGATTAATTGACACTGCTTACTTATATTATTGTGGCATATTTATTATGAATACAGTCCATCTATTGCTGGTTTTGTTCCTGCTGTTCGCTGTTTCATCACTACTACAAATGCAACTGTAGCCAGCTGAACTAGCCATCGGGCATGGTGATTTTGGGCTGGGCCTTTTTTTTTTTTTTTTTTACTGCTAGACAGACTGACAGACAGACAGACAGACAGAGAGAGACAGAGGCAAAGGCGGGTGTGTGAAACAAAGGGCCATTTGGCCTACAAGACAAAATGGCTGACAACAGAGAACTGCAAGATGGCCGAATCAAGGCTGGCTTCAGATCTGGGGAGGTCTCCCTGACTGTGTGGTCAGGACAAAGGTAAAGGAAAAGAAGTGGGAACTTTGCGTGTAGCTATGCTGAAATAATGCTATGCGCAGTTGTTACATCACCAATCTTTGGCTGGGTAGGGGAAAGAGTTGCTTTGTGGTGGCTCCTTTTGTCAGCCGGCAGATGAAGGCTGGAAAGGGCTGTAGTTCCAGGTGCAGTCTTTGCTGTGTCCTTGTTTTAAAGTTGCAGATCTGAGGAAACCAGTCGCTCGGTGTCTTTGCAGAGTTAGAAGCTGGGGTGATAACTCAGCTGGGTTCTCCTTGTTGCTAGAAAGTTAGTTGCAAACCTTGTCTTTGGCATACTAACTTCTTTGGTCTCCAGATTTTGCTCCTGCTGTGGGCATGCAGGTTGTGGTCCGGGAGAAAGAGCAGCAAAAAAGTCTGTGGTGCAAGTGGGCATCAGGTAACTGGACTAACAGGGTTTCACATGTCTGTACAGATTTCATTTCAAGAATCCTAAAGCCCCACTTTTCATCTAAAATTCTGTGTTGCTGCATAATTGTAAGATTGAGTCATTCTAATATTATATCTAAAGAATTTGGAATTAATTTCATTCACCTCTCTAGGCTGATACAAGTTTTCATCACATGCAGAATAAATATTTTGTTACGAAGTAAACTTTCAGAGTACAAAATAAGACTAAGAAAATCTAAATCTGTACAATTATTAGAAAACTAACATGGTGGTTTTCAATGGTGTTTTCCATTATACAGTGGTGGAAAAAAGTTTTCGGACACCCTTAAAATTTTACACAATCTCAAATATTATCATGAAATATTTGTGGAAAAATCTTTTTTGTGTTTCAAAAGGTGTGGCTGCATTAGACAGACACAAACAAATACAAATGATATTTTTTTTGTTTATTGTTTACAAGAAAAACTAACAAAACTAAATTCTTGACAGTTTCAATATGTCAGTTCTCAACATTGTCGGTATCAAAGTCAACAAATAACAGAGAATGTGTTCAAAGCTGAACACAAAATAAATAAACCATCACATCATCAAATTAATATTTAGTAGTCCTGCCATTAGCACGCAGTAGAGCTCTAATCCTGGCTGGCATGTTCCCCACGAGCCTTTCACACTGTTGAGGGGTAATCTTGTTCCATTCTTCTTGAATTACTGCTTTTAATTCTTCTAAATTCTTTGGTTTACACTTTGAAACAGACCTTTTGATAATCCACCACAGATTTTCAATGGGGCTCATGTCCGGGGATTGAGCTGGCCACTCTAAGACCTGGATACTGTGCTCCTGCAGCCAAGTTCTACTGGCCCTGGATGTGTGGCAAGGGGCATTATCTTGTTGAAACATCCAGTTTTGACCTCGACGGAACAGTGCACGTGCAGAAGGGAGCATGTGGGTTTGGAGAATGGCACAATACTTGGCAGAGTTCAATGTGCCATCACAGACAGTGAGATGACCAACACCAGCAGCACTCATGCATCCCTAAACCATGATACTGCCTCCACCATGCTTGACAGTGGGTACTGTACATGCTGGAGATAATGCTTCGCCTGGCCTTCTGCGTACCCTCACATTAGCAGGAGGAAGATAAAGCTGGAAACTGGACTCATCTGACCACAGAATCTTCTTCCAATTCCTGGCTGTCCAGGTCTTGTGTGCTTGGACCCAACGACGCCGGGCTAACCTCTGTCTCTCATTGATCAGGGGCTTCTTGACAGCCTTGTAGGACCTTAAGCCATGATCTGAAAGTCGGCCACGTACAGTGCGGGTGGAACACTGGACACCAGTTTGGTTTGACCACTGCTGCTGAAGCTCCTGTGATGTCATTCGGTGGTTTTCCCTGCACATGTGGATCAGGATGCGGTCATTTCTTGCTGAAGAAACCCTTGGACGCACAGATCTTGGTTTGTCTTCCAAGTTGTTGGTTGGTCTGTATTTCTGCAGAGTGTATCCAACTGCTGAAGGACTGCATCTGTACTTCCTGGCTATCTGGCGGCAGCTGTACCCTTCCTGGCTGAGAATCTGTATCTTCAGGTATGTTTCCTGCGTTAGGTTCCTTGTTTTAGCCATTTTTGTCTCTGAAGAACTTTCAAATGTGCTGGCTTTATATAGACACGAAGCACGGCAACAAAAATTGTGTCTTTTAATAAAAAGCACGACCTTCATTAGTGGATCACTGGTGCCAAAATGACCCAGTACTCAGAATTTCTCATGTATTTTTATGGAACCAATCAATTTTAAGGTTTTAATGGCTTTTTTAGGATTTGTTTAGTAATTTGGCTGTGACTGTACTAAAAGAAATTGCACTTGAAGCCCTAGGAGTGATTCTTAATGCAATGTTTCACAAATGCATGGGGTGTCCGAAAACTTTTTTCCACCACTGTACATTGAAGTTAAAGTAACTGTGGTGCCTGGTTGTAGAAACTGCAGCTGCCTTCATCTGATGTGATTACCATTGCTGATGACTGCATGACATCACAGCAAATCAGGATTAAGAGAAATACAACATAGGTCCCTAGCTGAGCTCCAACCAGGGACGTTGTAGCTCATGGTCGGCATCATAAACCCCAAGCCATGGTGTGACTTTGTGTACTGTATATAACAATTTGATGTAGACAGAATGCAAGAAGACATAATCATTTCTTATCGCTTCCATCTGGGATTTACAGATTAAAGTGCATTGATCATCTGCAGCATGTGATGTTTAAGGTCACATTTCCACTGTCGTCATTATTTACAGTCTCTGTTTCTGTTTCTCTTTCAGGTGACCACATTCTACAGAGGATGTTTGGCTGTGAGTGGGACACTGAGACGGGAGAGGATAATGCTTTCAATCAGTATGGTTGTAATAGAGAAGACTTCCTAGCGTTGGACCTGAAGATACTGACATGGGTCGCTCCAAAACCACAGGCTGTCATCACCAAAGAGATGGGACACTGAGAAAGTTAGACTAAAAGACTATGAAATGTACATCACTCACATTTGTCCTGAGTGGCTGAAGATGTATTTGGCATTTGGTAGGAGCTTCCTGCAGAGAAAAGGTAGAATCACGTAATCTGATGTAGTTTCATGGACACATCAATGTTCATACAGCCTGCTCAGACTTTATTCTTTATTCAGGATCCTCATTAGTCATTACCGTGGTAACAACTACTCTTCCTGACGTCCTCACAAAACAAGACAAAACATTAAATTATGACATCATTTACAACATCAACAAATTTAAATAAAACCCAAACAAGAGACATCAGTAGTTATCTCCCATTTACAATGTCATCCCATCATTAGATCACAATAGCAAACCAGTAGAGCCCATAACCTGCATCAACTGCATCAACTATATGTGACTGCAGAAAACATGGTTATACACTGGCATCACCTAAAAGAGCGCCACAAATACACATAACCTTCACAAACATTACACCTTATGCTGGTAAAACTGATTTTTTTTTTAAATAATTGTTGTTCTTAGTTTATTTTTAAAAAATACTAGTAATACTTACAAGTGCTACCAGTAACCTGGGTTGAGCATAGTGGTAGTTTATTCCAAATCGACATGGCTCTGTACATTACAGTTCCTTTAAAGAACTAGTCTTCAGTAAGGGTAGCATCTGAAGTCTAAACCCTGCAGAGAGTCCACTTGAGGCCCCTTGTGGACTGAATGAATAGTGGATTTTGACAGCCCTAAGCGCTCCCAGACTTCCCAAGAACAGGCCCGCAAAGTCAGCGAGTCTGTAGATGCAGTGAAGTCTAGACATTTGGATTCAGCCAGAACATGGTTCTCACCTGTTCTGAGTTGTTGAAAGTTTTGTGCTTCACTGTCTCAGTTGGTCTGTCGGTTTCCCATTCTTCTGCTTCTCTCCAGAAGTGACCACACAGACAGGTGTGTGTCTGTGTGTGTGTGAGAAGTATGGAAGACTGGTTCGCCTATGACGGGTAAGATCCCCCTGCAGACTCGGGACAACCTAAGGCAGGCACAGCCACGAGTACTTGGCCTTGTTGCCACTGTGTGCAGGACAGTATGCAACACTGGGTCTCACAACACTGACTAATGGTAGGACAAAAAATGACCAGCACAAGTACTCGAGTCTGTTTTGACCACACGGAGCCAGTATGCTGCCTTTTAAGTTTTTAAGGTGCTTCAGGTGGTTGCCAGAGCATCGTTAGGTGGTCGCTAATACCTCATCACAAAGAGGTCATTTATATGGGGAATATTTAATTATCATACTCACTGCTCTCTCTAAAAAAAAAAAAAAAATGTCTATGTGTATGTGGTGTATGTGCCCAAGCTGACAGAGTTAAAGCCCCTTGTTGGCCAAATCCCCGAGAAAGTAAACATGGCCCTCTGCAACTTCATGTCCTCAGCCTCCTCCAGCATCCAACAATATATGTCTCCACTGCATCAAACTGTGATTCCACCCATGGCAAATGTTGATCAGCAACAGTTGTCATGGCTTTGGCAGTATTGTTCTTTTCAGTTTTATTGATATATATTATATGTTTAAATTATCTGTTATATACATATATATATATATATTTTTTTTCTTTCTATACTTACGTTTATTATTGTGCATTATTTGCAAATTTGTAATGGCTTTGGCAATGTTGTTAATCTACAGTCATGCCAATAAAGCTTATTAAATTGAAATTGAAATTGAATGTGTTACTATGGTTACTATGGTTACCGTGATGCTCTGTGTCTCTTTGTAACTCTCATGATTCATAACAGGTTTTTACATTAATCTGTTTTTACAACCATCATGAATGTGATTGTACCTTGTTACCAAAATCTAGGGACATAATTTTACATTTTTGTTTAACATAATTCAAGAGGAGGAAGCCTCAGAGTGTTCGTCATGAGGATAGGCTGCGGTCTGTTATAAAAAGTATGAGCAAATCATGTGCTGGTGCAGCAGCGCTACCAGTGGAAAAAGTTAGTTTAGAGGCAGGTGAAACCTGTAATGTTGAAAAATCAGTGTGCCCCCCCGGACAGGAAGTTACAGACAGACAGCAGGGGGCAGCTCAACCAGGAGCACAACCTCAGGGAGGAGTACATTTAACATTTTTTGAAGATCTATGATCATAATTCTCATCATCTCAAAAATGTATTTATTTATTTATTATTATTTTATTGTTAAATTTATTGAATATGTTTTGTATCTGGTTTTTCGCACACCCCTCACATCACAGATTTTGTTTTTTTTCTTGTTCAGTCTTTTCCTGTCCCTCTCCGTGCTTCCACAGCTCCAGCAGACCACTGCATACAGGATGGCAGACGCTACCACAGTGTCATAAAAAGTCCTCAGCAGTGTCCTGCACACTCCGAAAGACCTCAGTCGCTGCAGCAGGTGGAGACGACTTTGGCCCTTCTTGTACAAGACACTGGTGTTCAAGGACCAGTCCAGTTTATTGTTGAGGTGAACACTCAGGTATTTGTACTCCTCCACAACCTCAATGTCCAAACCCTGGATGTTCACTGGAGGCGCTTTCCTACGGAAGTCGATCACTAACTCCTTTGTCTTGCTGGTGTTGATGTGAAGGTGGTTTATCTCACACCAGTTGACAAAGTCCGTGATGACCCCCCTGTACTCCAGATCATTCCCCTCTGACACACATCCAACAATGGCTGTATGCGTGCATCATCAATGTGGACAAAGTCTGCAACCACTGGAGAAGTGAGAAGGACAGACGGAAAAAAATAAGGTGATATTTTAGTCCCTGTCATCAGATTAAATATGTTCATGTTCTCTCACTCATGAAGAATTATCATCTATGAATATTACGGTAATCACCAGAATTACAACTGCTAATACAATCAGCTGTCTATTCATAGCTTTTGCTGTCTAAGCTAGTTATACAATTTTAAACTGTATCTTTTGTGTTTTTAACTTGGGCAATGTCTCTGTTCTATTATTTGTTTTTCAGGATAAGGCCAGAGGAGCAGAGGAGGCCTTTCTTCTTACAACCAACTGCACATAAAACACAGTACAACTCAGTGGGCTTTGGACAATGTTTCCATCCGTCTCTCTCATTGTGTGGAGCCGATCGGCAAAATGTGTGTTATGTCGGAACATCAACGAACACCACTGACCACTCGTGAGTTTCATGGCTTTGAAAACCAACATTTAAGGTGGTTTTGGGACAGATTTACACATGGCCATAGACAGTATTGTTAAGCCAGGCAGGGGAAAGCCAATTTCTCTCAAATTCTCAGAGAAGGAGCAATCGTCAAGATTTTGGTCTTAACCACTCTATTTCATCATAAACAACCAGGAATGGGGCTCAAAGTGCAAAATACTGGACTTCTCCTTTAAAAACTGGGGGTCTCAGTTCAATTGCAAATCAAGCCTGGTGTGGTACGCTTACAATGGGAAATGCAACCAGAGTATCCAGCGAACCAAAGAGGAAGTGACGCAAGCGCAGTGCATATGTATGATTTACAAACATATATGTGATCTGAAAATTTTTAAATCCTTGCAATACCTCGCTGGGCGTCTGTTTAACCACAGCAGCACGAGATAGTCTCTCGCTCTCTGCCGTCTTTTTCGGTACTGCTGCATTTGTCTCATGTACAGAGCAACATGCTGGATAGGGAATGGAAGGGGATGGATTTCCGTTTTCGGTCCTGGCCAATCGATGAGCCAGGTTTACTTCTTCCCCATGGTTTTTTTCTTCCTGGTCAGTGGTCGTTTCAGGCAATACAGCCCCCAAACGAGCAGCTGTTGTAACTGCGCGATGTTGTCCATGCGGTTTGGTCTGCTTTAGAAAGTGCAGTGTGAAAGTGAACCGAACCAAATGAAGGTGTGAAATTTTTCGGCATTTTCCGCCCAACCAAACCGAGTCCCCCAGACTATCCTGGTGTGAATGTGCCCTCAGTGAAAGATGCTTATCAGCTAATGGTTCACTAGCATTTAGTCCCCCAATCATTCCTCATTAATTCCTTTGGTTTGTCCCTTAATGTGAAATGTCACCTGGCAGGCTGACGTGTTGAACTAAGAGGAAAACATGGTAAACACTGAACTTGTTTGTTTAATCTACATACATAGCCTGACGTCCATACAAAACATGTAATGTATTATGTTCATTGTTCTCATCAAAAAATGTTTTCAGCTGTGTATTTCTTTCCATCTGTTCAAGCAGGTTTGTTCTTGTGATGAATAATCTATTTATTATGGGATCTTTGGCCAAGCTACAGTGACAGATATGTTGTGTTGAACATGTGTTATCAGTGGACCCACAGGGAACCTGCACCTGCAAAAATCCAGAGGCATTTGATTTAAAATAAATACATTACAATAAATGCATATACCTTTTTCTTAAATTATCATTGTTTATCACATCACAAGCAAAACAAATAAATAAACAAACAAAAACAGTCAGCTACATTCTGCAGGTTTTCATTCTTGATCACTGAAGCTGTAAAAAATGGTTCTAGTCAACAGGAGGAAATGTGACCTCATTTCTTGCTTAACTTCTTATCTGAAACTATTTTGTCTTACCATCTATGAGGAAGTAAAATGTGAATTAAAAAAAGCAAGTCAAGCTTTTTGTTTTTACAAGGAAGGCTGTGAGTCAGAGAGGGAGATAAAAAAAACACAGAAGTACAAAACGAACTAAGACAACTTAAGTTTGTGTTATTTGACCGACTTCTGGTATAATCAGGAGAATATTAACAAATTGTGACTGTCTGGAAAACTACTGCTGTGCTGCAGACAGTGGCTTTTGTAAAGCATGTTGTACTCACTGACAAGTGCTTTATGAATAAAGTTTTTTTTAATATTATTATTATGAGCTGTTCAGGAGAATTGCATCAAGTCCAATGTGTCAAATGTTGTGTGTTATATTGTTACAGAGTGACTGTAGGTCTATGTGTGTTTGAGCCTTGTGTGTGGGGGAGCTGTTCAATGTTGCTTTTGCGGGGTTTGGCTTGACACGGAGGGACACGAGCTGAGTGGGCAGCCTCGTGATTGGGGGGATTTCAGCGCCTGTCCAGAGACACGAAAAAGGGCGGATGCAGAAAAGGTGAGACGGACTGTGGACGAGGGACTGCGGTCAAGCCAGCCCCCACTTGTTTTGTGCTGCGCATATATACTAGGCATTACGGTACGGGTGCAGCAGGACAACTTTCAAAATAAAAGTAACCTTCTTGTGGATGTGATCTCACGTTGATTCAGTCAGCCTGTCTCATGGTGTGTTTGTGAATCAATGAATGAATCAATTGATAAATTCATCTATTAACTATTTAAATGAAATAATAGGAAGGGAAACAATCCGTACAATGAATTTAAAAGTATTTTCAGTATTTCCATCAAAATTCAGATTGATCTTAAAAGGAAACTCCCTGTTTTCACAGATCAATGTTGATTCAGAATGGTAGTACACTACCCCAGAGTGTCACTCAGACAATTCCAGGGAAGTCTGATGTAGAATGTCAAAATTAAAGCTCTGAGAAATTCCCAATATTTTCAGCAACGATTATCTACCAGTGGTATGAACAAGCATCCAGATTTGCTGTGCAAAAAAACTGATGTAAATCACATATGTCTTTACTTGCTTCTCTCTGCAGACCTTCCCTCAGTGTCTCTCCTCCAGAAGTCTCCCTCCTCTCCAGTCAGCTGCCACGCTACAGGTTTCTACCCTGACAGAGCCATGATGTTCTGGAGGAAAGATGGAGAGGAGATTCATGAGGACGTGGAGCTCGGAGAGATCCTCCCCAACCACGATGGATCCTTCCAGATGAGTGTTGACCTGAACCTTTCATCAGTCCCACCTGAAGACTGGAGGAGGTACGACTGTGTGTTTCATCTCTCTGGTGTGAAGGATGACATCATCACCAAACTGGACAAAGCAGTGATCAGGACCAACTGGGGCAGAATTGTGTTAAGAAATGACAAAAGTGAGTTGTTTTTTTCATGCTGAATGGTCTCATGTTTGACTTTCTTTATTTATGTTCCTTTTCAAGGATCACTGGTTGAAAACATGTGACCCTATACAGTGTCATGAAATATTTTGGATGTACAATTTGCAAATACAGTACAGTGCCTAATCACTTATTCTTAATATATAATAAATTCACTGAAAGTTTAAACTTTTAGAGTGGTATTTAAAGCAACTTAGTACTTGCATTTCCATCCTGCTGCCTGACTTGTGAGAGACATAGCAGCAAAGGTCTCAAAAATCCCCCAAAAGACTGGATCCTTTATTTTCCATAATTTGTGTCAATAGTGTCTTTGCTAGACCAGTGTTTGTTAGTTTTTTTCGTTTTTCATGTCAAGGACCTAAAAAGAAAATGGAAACCCATTTAATAAGATTTCACTTCAGGGACCTCCATTGGCAACACATTCTCACTCCGACTTTGTCACTTACGGACGTTTGGTTATGGACCTTTCATGTTCAGATGGTCATTGTCTGATGCTGCAAGTTACTGTCCAAGTGCCAGATTTTTTGAGGACTTTGGAGTGAGACCTGATTGCCATCTGAAAAGGTTTTGGCTGTTAGATATGATTAAGACCCAAATTTCAAAGATGTCAAATACAGTTGAAGGGGGAAAGAAGGAAGTGGAGGAAGTGAAATCTATGAACAGGATGGTCAGTCTTATGATTCTTACTCACACTGGGCTCACTTCTGTAGTGACTATAACATTTTAATTATTCACCATTTTTCTGGGAACCCCTTGCAACTCCCTTAAGGACCCCTGGAGGTCCACCACCTGTATGTGTGTTTATCAAATGGATGGATGTTCTTCTGTTCTGAACTGCCTTGTCTGCAGGTGTTGTGATCCTTTTTCTTTATTTTTATTATTCATTTTTTGTCTGAGCAGATAAGATGACCCTCCCGATCACTGCTGCAGTGGTTGTTCTTGTTGCCGTCCTCATTGCAGCTGTTGGATTTACAGTTTACAAAAAGAAGAAAGGTGAGAGACTCAGAGCAGCTGAGCTGATTCTCTTCTCCAGACTGATAAACTGGAGCAACATTTAATAATGAAGCAATCAGCATTAGCACTGTGAGCCACAGAGTATCTTATACACAAAATATAAAGAGACAAGGTAACAGGTATTATTCATAAATTCATATGAAAGAGAAGAGAATAAAAATGCATTTTAAACTGTGACAACTGAAATTTCTCTTCTCTTTATATTTCAGCCAGTCGCCCTGCACCTCGTAAGTAGAGCTTATTTTTACTGTATTGTCTCTGATCTGACTCAAACTCTGTAGATTATAAAGGGTTTTAATCATAATAGTTTTTCAGTGTGAGCTGACGTAGTTCAGTGCAGGATAAGAGGACTAACAGTGTGTTTCTGACCTCACAGCTCCTGTCAACAGCTCTGAGCTCTCTGAGAGACTGAATCCAGAAACATGACTGACAAACACACCATCCAGCACACAGTGATATCATGTAGGACTACAGAGCAGTCAATGCTGTGTCGTGGAGTATTCACACCTCCAGTTCAACAAGTTTAAGAAGCTAAAAGCTTCTGAAATTGTTTTGCCATTTAATGTAAAACTGTATTGGCTTGAATCTGTCTGGTACAATCGCCCATTGGCAGGTGTCACAGCAGGCTGGTGGCCAGCGACAGTGGTGGTCTGACCTGTGTAACTGCAGCAACAGAAAGTTTGCTGACCCTGGGGGGAGCTTGGGTTTGATTTGGCTGGATGTGGATTGCTGCAGCCACTGAATGGGGGTCTGTCTGTGTAGCTGCTGCCTACTCTCTTCTGGGCGAGGTGGTCTGTAGTAGCAGAAAGTGAGGAGGAGGACACACGGGGATTCAAGGCTCCAGCTTACTTTAGCTACATAAATATGAACATGAAGCTGCAGCTGTGAGCCTTTGGCTCCAGTTATGAGAAGGCTAAGCGATTAGCAACATTTTCTCTCCATCTCTGTCTCATTGCCAATATTGATATGTTTTGTTTCATTTACTGGCGGACTCTTTTTTAGACTCTGTTTGTTAAATCTGTTCTCCTTATTTGGGTTGCTTTGCAGTGTAGGCAGTTGCTGCCAATGCTGGAACAGCAACTTCCTCTGCAGGATTCTCCACCGATGAATCAGGCTTCCACAAAAGGGACATGCACACACATCTGCATCTGTAGAGCAGCCAATAGGAACACCATCCCTCAGAAATGACCTGTGATTGGCCAAAGTCTCCTGTAACAGGCTATTCTAAAGCCTGAAAACAGAGCCAAGAGGAGGTGCCATTACAATATGCTCAAAGTTTATCATAGGATTTCTGCCCAATGATGCCAAAACAAAACTGCCTACCCCATTCTTAAGAAAAAAAAAACAAAAAAAAAAACAAGCTGAACAAGGCATGGACTGGTTGAGGCATGAACATGTCTCATTCATATGCACTGCTGTTTTATTCATTTTGTACTGATGTTTTCCTTTTCAACCAAAAGGTCTGGGGCCAGTTGGACAAAACATCTCAAGATAAAATTTTACTTTGACTCCAAGTGAAGGTGTTCGCAGGATAAAATTGTTTGCACAAAACACCCTTAATTTTTTTTCAGTAAATGTTCACTTAGGTATTTATGGTTTTCTCCTTGCTCTCCTTTAAGGAATCACTAGGCAGTTGCATAGATGACGTTAGCAACCAAAACAAGTTAAAAAAACAAAACAAAAAAAACTTAGTGTACCTCTGACTCTATCTTAACTGCAACATGATCAAGTTTATGGTGGTAAATGCAGAAAACTAACACACCCCGAGAAGAGTGTTCTGCGACCAGGAGAACCCAGTAGATACACTTTTGATTTTTCACTATAAATTTGACTGAATTCATTTTCATTGCAGTCTCTTCCTACAGTTGTTTTCTGGTATTTGGGATCAAATTTACTTGGTAGGATGTGTTTTCTATGATTGTATTCCTCCAGAGGTATAGTCTTTTACTCCTCTGAATAATATGGTTCTTTTTTTCTGCCATTTTTCACTGTCTATCGGCCAACTTTGAGAGACGATAACAGGCGTCGCAAGCGTGAGTCCAAGCAAACAAACAATCTCCATGGAAACTATTACCACTGTAAAGTCTCTTTCACTGCAATAAGTGAGTTAACGTATATCCTTAACCAAGGAAGGCTTTAAAGGGATTCTTTGCAACTGTTTTAGTCTCTAAGGTAAGGAGAAATTAAGCCTTAAGGACAAAATTGACCTGTTTTGTGCAACCAGTCCCTGGCTTTTTTATGTAAAGACACACAAGTTCACTATCAGTGTTTGTAGTTACAGTGACATGAATATTCACTATTATTCATAGACATCAAATAAATGTGACCCCAACCTGTGGAACTGTAAAGATGAGACAAAGTCAGCTTTGTAAATGTATGACAGACTGCTGTAATGTTACCGAGGTAATCCCTACAACTATAATGTTAACGCACTATTACATACAACATAAAATATTAGTAACATGTGTTGTCTGAGACATTGTTTGCCTGCCGGCCTGTCTGATTTTAAAATGTTGCTCTTTAACGAATGCCATGTCTTGGTTACTTAAACCGTAAACTAGAAGTTGTTTGATTTTTTTGGAGTAAAAATATTGTGGTGCAGAAGTTCAGTCCATTAATACCCATTCTTTTAAAAGCTCTGGATCCACAAGTAGAGTTGTTGTGTTTTTACTCGGGTCTGCATTTTGCTCCAAGGACACACCTGTACTTGAGTTACACTTTTACCTCAACTTGATAAGACTGTATTTTAACTCAATCACATTTTCGATAAGAGTGGTGATAATGTCTGTGCATTTGTACTGGATGTACAAACCGTGTTTGTCTTGCAGTGGAACACACCCTGAAGTTTTTCTTAACTGCATCTGCACCACATGATATTCATCACGAGGCACAAAAATCAATATTTATAAAAAAAAGAGTAAAAACAAAATTGTGTTTTAATGATTAATTTACTTTTTTTTTTTTGTTTTTTTTTTGCCATTTTCGTCTTATACAGTGGTTCCCAACTGGTCCAGCCACAGGATCCAGATTTGTCCATAGTCATTGGTACAAGGTCCACACAGTTTAAAATATTCAGTGTCATACTTGCATTTGGCCATGTCGTTGAGCTAGTTTGCTGTCTCTGTCAAGTAGCTGTCCGTTATTCACTCATTCTACAGCAGGAAATAGCACCTAAAAACAAAGACTCTGTGCTGGAAATTCACTGTACTTACAAATAAAGTCTGTTTTTTAGAAACTTGACACATTTGTGAGTCACTTGCGGTCTATTCAGAATGGACCCGCAATGCACCAGTTAGGAACTCATAAATCTATTGAACTACAAACTGGTTTAATTACAATGAAGAGTTAAATTCGAAGATATCAGCCTGCAAACAAACATTATTAACATTTGATCTAATAATTGTTGGACCTAGCACATGTAGAGCTATAGGCAAGATTCTCCTGGTGGGTCCACCTCAAAAAATGAAATGAAATGAAAGAAAAGAAAAGAAAAGAAAAGAAAAGAAAAGAAAAGAAAAAAGAACAATGACAACAATAATAATAATTATTATTATAATGATAATGATGATGCACTGTGGTTTTACATAAAGATATGTATATATATATATATATATATATATATATATATATATATATATATATATATATATATATATATTAATATCTATATATATATCTAAACAACTAACATCGTATTTGATGCTGGGATCAACAGAAACAAAATTAAGGGGGGGTGGGGTGCATTTCACGGCAGGGCTGGTTTTCCACCTGCCCTGAGCACCCCCTGCATAACTCTGACTGTGAAGGTGTCACAAGCACTAAACTGACTCTGGTTACACATACTAGTCCCATCTGTATACATCAAATACTTTTCACAGTATACAGATGGGACTAGTATGAGTAACCAGAGTCAGTTTCATGCTCATTTTGTTCCTTTTTTACCCCAGCATCAGGTACCTTTAACAGCATACATTTGGTGCCAATATATGTATGAGTTTGATAGGTCTGACAACAGAACAGTCAATGGTGGATGGGGGATTTATTTATTGTATTTTATTTTATAAAGCAGCAAGAAAAATATTTAATATCTTAAAAACAGGAGTATCTGATGGACAGAACATGTCCTTTAATGGTGAGAAACACACAGAGGTTATGACTTGTCTATCAGTCTATAAGCATAGGCTATAGACCACATTACATTTTCATTATAGGTGATATTCTGGATCTGTTGTTTCAGCCTATATGAGTAGCTTGTATACAGTTAACCCAATTAAAAGCACTGACTTTTGAACCTATGAATTGCAAAAAAAAACTGGGATTAGGCCTATATTTAGCCTTGTGAAACGCCAAGTAAAATACATTCAACTTGCTCAAAAAAATCCATTGCATTCATTTTGTAATTATGGCTGGGGAGCCTGGGGTATATTTCCACAGAACATACAAAAAGGTGTTGTTTTACGTTCGCTATTATCCGATTTTGTGTTGAGAAGAACATCGGTTATTTAGAAGAGTTTAAAGACTGTAAGTAACCGATATTCTTCTCCTCTGTCTCCTTCATAAATAATGAAAATCGTTAAATAATATTTTCCCCTGCGTTTGTTTGCGATATTTGGGCGAACTGCTTCACTTTCCAAACAACTGAGTGGTTCGTGCGCGCTCCCGCGAGGGAATGCATCTCACGGCAGGGGTGCGTAATACGGCACATCACCGTGACTAAACAGCCTGTAAACAACCTGCTCGGTGGTTTACTCACACGTCTTCATGAAAACAAGATGAAAACGTTGTATTTATTGCTCTTCATCTGTCACGTTTCATCATCAGGTGAGATCGCATTGTGAAATTTGCTTCACTTTCCACTCGGCTGTTTATTTTATTCCTGCGCAGCTCCAGGACACTTTTAGTTTAGTTTCGCTTTTACTTCTACATTATTTCACAACTTTATACGACTGTTTACAATGGATCATATCAAATTTATGTCATAATGTGGGTAATGGTGATGTGTATATAAACACCGCAGTGAAGTTAGTTTGAAGTTGGATATTCGACAGACATTGGCTCCCAAGCCCTTTTCAGTGAACACACGGAGCAGAGCAGACGGATACGACTGTAGGTTATGCAGCCAGTGGTGTAGCCTACTATCATCCCACACTGATTTTGAGTCCATTGGTCACATGACCTGGGAGCTATTGAGCTAAAATGCTAATATTTACGTATTAAAATTAATGAAAAATATTTGGAGAGTTAAAATGTAAAAATAAGAGGCGTATCTCATGCAGCCAGTGGTGTACTATCATCCCACACTGATTTTGAGTCCTGTGGTCACATGACCTAGGAGCTATTGAGCTAAAATGCTAAAATTTACATATTAAAATTAATGAAAAATATTTGGAGATTTAAAATGTAAAAATAAGAGGTGTATCTCATGCAGCCAGTGGTGTACTATCATCCCACACTGATTTTGAGTCCATTGGTCACATGACCTGGGAGCTATTGAGCTAAAATGCTAAAATTTACATATTAAAATTAATGAAAAATATTTGGAGATTGAAAATGTAAAAATAAGAGGCGTATCTCATGCAGCCAGTGGTGTACTATCATCCCACACTGATTTTGAGTCCTGTGGTCACATGACCTGGGAGCTATTGAGCTAAAATGCTAATATTTACGTATTAAAATTAATGAAAAATATTTGGAGAGTTAAAATGTAAAACTAAGAGGCGTATCTCATGCAGCCAGTGGTGTACTATCATCCCACACTGATTTTGAGTCCATTGGTCACATGACCTAGGAGCTATTGAGCTAAAATGCTAAAATTTACATATTAAAATTAATGAAAAATATTTGGAGATTGAAAATGTAAAAATAAGAGGCGTATCTCATGCAGCCAGTGGTGTACTATCATCCCACACTGATTTTGAGTCCTGTGGTCACATGACCTAGGAGCTATTGAGCTAAAATGCTAAAATTTACATATTAAAATTAATGAAAAATATTTGGAGATTTAAAATGTAAAAATAAGAGGCGTATCTCATGCAGCCAGTGGTGTACTATCATCCCACACTGATTTTGAGTCCATTGGTCACATGACCTAGGAGCTATTGAGCTAAAATGCTAATATTTACATATAAAGAATTAATAAAAAATATTTGGAGATTTAAAATGTAAAAATAAGAGGCGTATCTCATGCAGCCAGTGGTGTACTATCATCCCACACTGATTTTGAGTCCATTGGTCACATGACCTGGGAGCTATTGAGCTAAAATGCTAAAATTTACATATTAAAATTAATGAAAAATATTTGGAGATTGAAAATGTAAAAATAAGAGGCGTATCTCATGCAGCCAGTGGTGTACTATCATCCCACACTGATTTTGAGTCCTGTGGTCACATGACCTGGGAGCTATTGAGCTAAAATGCTAATATTTACGTATTAAAATTAATGAAAAATATTTGGAGAGTTAAAATGTAAAACTAAGAGGCGTATCTCATGCAGCCAGTGGTGTACTATCATCCCACACTGATTTTGAGTCCATTGGTCACATGACCTAGGAGCTATTGAGCTAAAATGCTAAAATTTACATATTAAAATTAATGAAAAATATTTGGAGATTTAAAATGTAAAAATAAGAGGCGTATCTCATGCAGCCAGTGGTGTACTATCATCCCACACTGATTTTGAGTCCATTGGTCACATGACCTGGGAGCTATTGAGCTAAAATGCTAAAATTTACATATTAAAATTAATGAAAAATATTTGGAGATTGAAAATGTAAAAATAAGAGGCGTATCTCATGCAGCCAGTGGTGTACTATCATCCCACACTGATTGTGAGTCCTGTGGTCACATGACCTGGGAGCTATTGAGCTAAAATGCTAATATTTACGTATTAAAATTAATGAAAAATATTTGGAGAGTTAAAATGTAAAACTAAGAGGCGTATCTCATGCAGCCAGTGGTGTACTATCATCCCACACTGATTTTGAGTCCTGTGGTCACATGACCTAGGAGCTATTGAGCTAAAATGCTAAAATTTACATATTAAAATTAATGAAAAATATTTGGAGATTTAAAATGTAAAAATAAGAGGCGTATCTCATGCAGCCAGTGGTGTACTATCATCCCACACTGATTTTGAGTCCTGTGGTCACATGACCTAGGAGCTATTGAGCTAAAATGCTAAAATTTACATATTAAAATTAATGAAAAATATTTGGAGATTTAAAATGTAAAAATAAGAGGCGTATCTCATGCAGCCAGTGGTGTACTATCATCCCACACTGATTTTGAGTCCATTGGTCACATGACCTAGGAGCTATTGAGCTAAAATGCTAATATTTACATATAAAAAATTAATGAAAAATATTTGGAGAGTTAAAATGTAAAAATAAGAGGCGTATCTCATGCAGCCAGTGGTGTACTATCATCCCACACTGATTGTGAGTCCTGTGGTCACATGACCTGGGAGCTATTGAGCTAAAATGCTAAAATTTACATATTAAAATTAATGAAAAATATTTGGAGATTTAAAATGTAAAAATAAGAGGCGTATCTCATGCAGCCAGTGGTGTACTATCATCCCACACTGATTTTGAGTCCTGTGGTCACATGACCTGGGAGCTATTGAGCTAAAATGCTAATATTTACATATTAAAAAAATTAATGAAAAATATTTGGAGATTTAAAATGTAAAGCTAAGAGGCGTATCTCATGCAGCCAGTGGTGTACTATCATCCCACACTGATTTTGAGTCCATTGGTCACATGACCTGGGAGCTATTGAGCTAAAATGCTAATATTTAGGCCTACATATAAAAAATTAATAAAAAATATTTGGAGATTTAAAATGTAAAAATAAGAGGCGTATCTCATGCAGCCAGTGGTGTACTATCATCCCACACTGATTTTGAGTCCTGTGGTCACATGACCTAGGAGCTATTGAGCTAAAATGCTAATATTTACGTATTAAAATTAATGAAAAATATTTGGAGAGTTAAAATGTAAAACTAAGAGGCGTATCTCATGCAGCCAGTGGTGTACTATCATCCCACACTGATTTTGAGTCCATTGGTCACATGACCTAGGAGCTATTGAGCTAAAATGCTAAAATTTACATATTAAAATTAATGAAAAATATTTGGAGATTTAAAATGTAAAAATAAGAGGCGTATCTCATGCAGCCAGTGGTGTACTATCATCCCACACTGATTTTGAGTCCATTGGTCACATGACCTGGGAGCTATTGAGCTAAAATGCTAAAATTTACATATTAAAATTAATGAAAAATATTTGGAGATTGAAAATGTAAAAATAAGAGGCGTATCTCATGCAGCCAGTGGTGTACTATCATCCCACACTGATTGTGAGTCCTGTGGTCACATGACCTGGGAGCTATTGAGCTAAAATGCTAATATTTACGTATTAAAATTAATGAAAAATATTTGGAGAGTTAAAATGTAAAACTAAGAGGCGTATCTCATGCAGCCAGTGGTGTACTATCATCCCACACTGATTTTGAGTCCTGTGGTCACATGACCTAGGAGCTATTGAGCTAAAATGCTAAAATTTACATATTAAAATTAATGAAAAATATTTGGAGATTTAAAATGTAAAAATAAGAGGCGTATCTCATGCAGCCAGTGGTGTACTATCATCCCACACTGATTTTGAGTCCTGTGGTCACATGACCTAGGAGCTATTGAGCTAAAATGCTAAAATTTACATATTAAAATTAATGAAAAATATTTGGAGAGTTAAAATGTAAAAATAAGAGGCGTATCTCATGCAGCCAGTGGTGTACTATCATCCCACACTGATTTTGAGTCCATTGGTCACATGACCTAGGAGCTATTGAGCTAAAATGCTAATATTTACATATAAAGAATTAATAAAAAATATTTGGAGATTTAAAATGTAAAAATAAGAGGCGTATCTCATGCAGCCAGTGGTGTACTATCATCCCACACTGATTGTGAGTCCTGTGGTCACATGACCTGGGAGCTATTGAGCTAAAATGCTAAAATTTACATATTAAAATTAATGAAAAATATTTGGAGATTTAAAATGTAAAAATAAGAGGCGTATCTCATGCAGCCAGTGGTGTACTATCATCCCACACTGATTTTGAGTCCTGTGGTCACATGACCTGGGAGCTATTGAGCTAAAATGCTAATATTTACATATAAAAAAATTAATGAAAAATATTTGGAGATTTAAAATGTAAAGCTAAGAGGCGTATCTCATGCAGCCAGTGGTGTACTATCATCCCACACTGATTTTGAGTCCATTGGTCACATGACCTGGGAGCTATTGAGCTAAAATGCTAATATTTAGGCCTACATATAAAAAATTAATAAAAAATATTTGGAGATTTAAAATGTAAAAATAAGAGGCGTATCTCATGCAGCCAGTGGTGTACTATCATCCCACACTGATTTTGAGTCCATTGGTCACATGACCTAGGAGCTATTGAGCTTAAATGCTAATATTTACGTATTAAAATTAATAAAAAATATTTGGAGATTTAAAATGTAAAAATAAGAGGCGTATCTCATGCAGCCAGTGGTGTACTATCATCCCACACTGATTTTGAGTCCATTGGTCACATGACCTAGGAGCTATTGAGCTAAAATGCTAATATTTACATATAAAAAATTAATAAAAAATATTTGGAGATTTAAAATGTAAAAATAAGAGGCGTATCTCATGCAGCCAGTGGTGTACTATCATCCCACACTGATTTTGAGTCCATTGGTCACATGACCTGGGAGCTATTGAGCTAAAATGCTAAAATTTACAGTGATTTACAAATGCATTCAATGTTCAGAGCTTAAATCTATGACTTAGCTGCTTGGACTTCACTTGTAAAATATATTTTAGAAAAGACCCATGGTACTTTTTAAAAAAAAATCTGCAGCAATGTCAGTTCAAAATGTTATTAATTGATCCATGTCCCTGAATACATATTTCATAGTAAGGGCTAACAGAGAGGAAACTTTCTCTATTTTGCTAGGTGTTGACAGAACAGTCTGTGTCTTCCTGTTTCTGTTAGTGTGACTATCTTGAAGTGTATGACTATCTTGAAGTGTGTGACTATCTTGAATCCATGCTGGATGCAATCATTGCATCCTGCATGGATGTTGTACTGTATCCTTAATAGGCTCATTTAATTTAGATTTGAAAACAGTTCATAAAAGTTAACAGTGTATTCCCATCTTGGGGGTTGATCTGAAAATGGTGATAATGAATAATTCTTTGTAAATAATGAAAACATTAGTTATTCATTGCATTGTTGCAAATGTTTGATTATCTCTGGACGCGCAGGATCTGAAATTTAAAGAGAATGATGAATATAAACTTCATTCAGGGAGTACTTCAAGATGAGGCGCACCATGCACGGGAAGACAGAATGGGTGGGTGTAAGGTGGAAAGGGGGGGTTATGCCCCACTCTTTTCAACAGGATGGATGCAGCTGTGGAGTCATTGTTGCAAAGGTAAGCCAAAAACATTGGTAGGAATTTGTCTTGTGAGAGATTGATTGATTTGAACCAATATCAGCAAATGAAGCATGAATAGAGTAGATAACATTTTGGCAACAATAGCACTCATGAGTGTGTGTAATTTATTATATGCCCCCCATTATTGTTGTAAGTACCTGCAATATATGTTGTTTAGATGGCAAAAGCCCTCATGAAGGCTTTCCCAGCCATCCCCGACTTACACTTCAAAACATCAAAGAAGGAAATGCGGAAGGAGAGGAGAGATCTGGCGCTCGCCATCCTGGAGGCCTCTGGTAAAGGCAAATTAAGCATAATTAACCATAATCAAAAACAAGACAGATAGGGATATGGTTAAAAAAATGTTTTTGTTTTGTTTTGTTTTTAGTATTTGAAGAACAGAATTGCTGTGCAATGTGTGCCACTTTCAAGCCACCAGGACAGGGAACTGCCATTGTACAATGGGTGAGTGACTGAAAACAATTACACACACATTGAATTGTTATATAGCCATAAAAACCCATAATAATGCTTAAGTCTCAAATAATAGTAAATAGAAATTTAAAATTAATAAAATGTATATTTTATTTTTACCTAAACAGATCCAATGTGATAGCTGTGACCGGTGGTTCCATGGCTCATGTCTCTCCATGGACATAGAAGATGCAAAGGACAAAAGTTGGAAATGTGGCTTATGTGACTAAAAATGAGGGGCATATGATACAATAAAATAATTGTAGCCCTACTAGTGTTGCATCATGTTACTCAACTGGCTGCATGAGATACGCCTCTTAGTTTTACATTTTAACTCTCCAAATATTTTTCATTAATTTTAATACGTAAATATTAGCATTTTAGCTCAATAGCTCCCAGGTCATGTGACCACAGGACTCAAAATCAGTAGTAGGCTACACCACTGGCTGCATAACCTACAGTCGTATCCGTCTGCTCTGCTCCGTGTGTTTACTGAAAAGGGCTTGGGAGCGAATGTCTGTCGAATATCCAACTTCAAACTAACTTCACTGCGGTTATATAAACCTTGTCATTCCCGCAGTGAAACACTCTCTGACGTTTTTCTTAACTGCATCATCTGGAGTCCAGAATCTGTCAGAGTTTGTGGTTGCTGCAGTGGTTGATGATCTTTTAATCGGTTCCTGCGACACCGATAAAAAGACAGTAGAACCAAAACAGGACTGGGTGAAAACAGTGTTTGAACGCATCCCTCAGCAGCTGGAGTGGTACACTCAGCAGTGTTTGGAGAACCTGCCACACGTCTTCAAAGCTGACATGGACAGCTTGAAGCAGCGCTTCAACCAAAGTGGAGGTACAGTTTGTATTTCACTGTCACTGCTATGATGTTGTGTATCTTACAATTTAAACTCAACACTGTTATTGTTGCTCCCATTTTTCACAAGTTTAAGTTAAATATCAAAGACGCTTTTATGCTTTTAATAGATAAAATTCTCTCAAATGTTGGTTGCCAGTTTGCTTAAATTCAGGTTAGTGAGCACTTATCCTTTTTCAAGATAATCCATCCACCTGACAGGTGTGGCATATCAAGATGCTAATTAAACAGCATCATTACTACTACCATGGGATGGTCACAATAACAGACCGCGCTAAAATGTGCAGTTTTATCTTGAAAAAAGAGGTTTATAAGGATTTCACATGCCCAGTGTCACAACCTGGCTGTTAGGCTGGACTAAAAGAGGGAGGCACAGGGGTAAATTAACAAATAAAGTTATTTATTAACTAAAATAATCAAAATAAGTCAGACAAGTTGAACAAATAGGTAGAAGAAATCAACAACACATAGCCATGCATTATCATGCTGGAAGATGAGGTCATGGCGGCGGATGAATAGCGTGACAGTGGGTCTTGTTACGGTCTCTATGCAGTCAAACTGCCATCAGCACTTATCTAGAAAATTCCAGTAACCATCCTAACTTTTAAACTGTGGAATTTGGTTTGATCACTCAGTTAAGAAAACGTGCACAGAATATCTGCTTTTGAACGTTTCCACTGGAGATATACATTATTGTTAATAACAGTCTCTGTCTCTGTCTCTCAGGTGTCCACATTTTACAGGAGATGTATGGCTGTGAGTGGGACGATGAGACTGGAGAGGTTAATGGTTTTAGTCAGTATGGTTATGATGGAGAAGACTTCATATCAATCGACCTGAAGACACTGACATATATTGCTCCAAGGCCACAGGCTGTCATCACCAAACTGTTATGGGATGCTGAGAAAGACAGAATAATATACAATGAGATTTACCTCACTCAGACTTGTCCTGAGTGGCTGAAGATTTATGTGGCCTTTGGAAAGAGCTCCCTGCTGAGAAAAGGTACAATCTCATGACGTGATGTAGTTTCACAGACACAGTTTGTTGATAACTTTTATGAAAATAACTTTTGGTTGTATTTGTTTAAATCCACACAGTAGTACATGATACAATTAACCTGTGAAAAAAGTCCTGTTCCTCTGACTCTTTATATTGTTTCTGATGGCATTCATTGACAGCCAATCAGAGTCGAGGAGTATCTTGTCAGTCACTGCTTGTGAACTGTGGTTAACACTAAAAGACCTAGAACAATTTTGGGGTCACCTGACTTTCCTGTATTTATTTAGATTTTCTAACTCAATCTAGCAGTCAGCAGTAAGTACCATACATTGTTTTACAGGAAAACCTGATGTTTCAGTCTAATTCATTTAAAGTCACGATTTTACATTTGCTTTTTATGATAATGGATAAATTTAACAGAAAAAAAAAAACGCCAGGAAATATTTGGTGTGTTTTTTTTAACTATGAACAAAGGCAGAACATTATTGAGTTTTTATTTATTTATTTGGAAAGTTGTAGTAAGATATTTTAGACTTCCCAATGAATTTTGGTCTACACCTAACCTTCCCTTAGCAAGTTACAGCCATTTATTATAAGATTATCCTATGTGTTTTTTTTTTTTTTTGTTGTGAAAAACAGGAGTAGTCCTATATTTTTTTTCCTCAGCCTCGGCCAACATTTTGCCATCTTGGTCTTGCTTTGTGCTTTGTCGTGCAAATCTGTGATGTTTTCATGCACGCAAACACGTCTACTTTGTCTCAGTTTCCCTCTGTGTTTGTTAAAATTTCCGAAAAAAAAAAAAAACCCCAATACTGAAACCAAAGTTGATCGGTGGAGTAGATGAAGCCTTGGACCACCACAGCAAAATTTTGAACCAATCAGAACACTGGGGGTGGGACTAAGTATCCACAACCATTGCTGTTTGGCTCAGAGGACTGAACTACGTGGGTTTCCTTGGTGAATCAATAATGCAGAATGTGATGGCGTAATCACGTTCTCACTACAGAGCCTTTGAATGTCCAAACTAGATGTTTTTAGAAACATATTTTAGTGTACTGTAGCTGTAAAATGAGAGAGTTTGTTCCAGTCAATGGGCGGTGCTTCTTTTTTTGCTCTGTTATCTCCAACATGGTGGCCGGGTCACAAATTTTCTCATTCCAGATTCACTGTGCATAAAACTGATGTAACTCACATGTCTTTGATGGCTTATCTCTCTTCCTGTTTTTTAATTTCTAATCTTTATTCTTTTCTTTTTCTTCCAGTTATCCATTTTCTATTTCTTATCATCATATTTCTCTATTTAATTTCTTCATCTTCCTCTTCCCTCCTTCGTTGTTTTACTGTTGGGCCTTTCTGATCTTTCTGCTCCCTCCACCCTCTCTATCTCTTTCTCCTCCACATTCCTTCTCTCTCTGCAGACCTTCCCTCAGTGTCTCTCCTCCAGAAGTCTCCCTCCTCTCCAGTCAGCTGCCACGCTACAGGTTTCTACCCTGACGGAGCCATGATGTTCTGGAGGAAAGATGGAGAGGAGATTCATGAGGACGTGGAGCTCGGAGAGATCCTCCCCAACCATGATGGATCCTTCCAGATGAGTGTTGACCTGAACCTTTTATCAGTCCCACCTGAAGACTGGAGGAGGTACGACTGTGTGTTTCATCTCTCTGGTGTGAAGGATGACATCATCACCAAACTGGACAAGGCAGTGATCAGGACCAACATGGGTAAGAATGACAGATGTGACAAAGATGTATTTAGTTGTCCTGCAGTTCATGAGTCATTGATTTTTCACTGTTTTTGGTGCTGAATGGATCCGTTAAGCCCCGTTTCCATAAAACACCTTTGGTATGGTTCCCTTTGGAACCAAAAGTAACCCTTCAGACATGGTACTTAAACCCTGGTGTTGCCACCGCAAACAGTGCTCTTTCATGCAGGTACGGTTGTTGTCACTCACTGCTCCGTCCGGCACTCACTGTAATTCCTCATTATCAGTGACACAGATGGAAGTCTGCACCTCATTTATCATCCACAGAACAAGACTGCACACCGACATTTTCAGAACAAATTAGAACGGGCTGCAGTGAGAGTCTCTCTCCATGGGATATTTAAAAATAGCGGGTTTGTGCATTTAGTCCTTCTCAGGCAAGCTCAAGGGTTTAGTGTTGCCATAGCCCACAGGAACAACGCTCCACAATGATTTTTTTTTCTCTGAGTGAGGATTAGAATATGCAGTTCACATTACATGGTCAAAATTTATATGTATATATATACATAATGGAATGGTCAAAGTTGTTAAAGTGAAACTTGAGGTGTGTTGACTGATTTAGGTTGTCAGCTCATGCACTTGTGTTCACAGCTTCACCTTTTAGTACCAGATCTGTGTGCTACGTACCCCAACAGAGGGGTGACCAGAAATGGAGACGGTACGGAAGGGTTTCATTGGTACCATCCACAACTTTTTACAGTGGAAACTGAAAAAAGCATACCAAACTGAATTGTACTGTACAGCTTGATGGAAACAGGGCTTTAATGTATGCATGCTACCACATGGACAAACAGCCTAAGCTGTCAGTGAGCGTGTTACCTACCTCAGCTGTAGTTGGGTATTTTAGCTTTAGTTCTCCAGTTTAGCTGGGAAGTCATCTTCAAAGAATTAATAACAATAAATTAATGCACATTGCTCACCCACTGACCTCTGGTCAGATCCTGTGAGCTTAACAAGATCATTTTAAAGTCAAAGAAAGATTAAAGCAGTTTATAGACCACATTGTTTTTTACCAAACAATCAGCTTTGTTCTGCGTGTCCATTCTTTACTTAACTTAGAATAATACAGAACATGGCCAGTGTTTTTTATTTTATTCCATTGTATCTACTTTGCTAAACTGAAGACAACTTTAAATTTGATCATTTCAGTTTATTTATTTTCTTATACATTGATTCATTTATTATTATGCCTCTATGCCGGCGATAACTGTGGCAGGAGGCATTATGCTTTCGGGTTCTCTGTCTGTACCATTCTCATGAATAAGATATCTCAAGAGCACCTTGAAGGAGTTCCTCAAATTCGGCACAAACATCCACTTGGACTCAAGAATTAATTGATTAGAATTTGGTGGTTGAAGGTCAAAGGCCACTGTGACATCACACAATGTGTTTTTAATTATGACAAAAATGTCATACGAATGTCCGATAGGATAACTTGATAAAGTAATGATATTTTATATCCGAAAGGTCAAAGGTCAACTTCACTGTGACATCATAATGTTCTGCAAAAACACTTCTCTGACCATTATTCAACATCATATCTCAGGAACAGAAGGTGAGACATTTGGTCAGATACTGAATTGCTGACACTGATCTTGGGTGTCCACCTTGAAACTGTGCTGATTGTATAGATCGTCTGTGCTGTGAGGGGAAGATGTGTGTGAAGCATCCATGTTGTTACAGACATGGATGTAAACTGTAAGTGCAAATAAACTGTTTCACAGAGGCATACACCCAGGAAGAGGTCATTTTAGTTCTTAACAAAATGTGCCACAGTGTCTGTCTTTTAAAATCCAACACATACGATGTTAAAATATATTTTACTGACACACACTTTTAAGATAACGGCCCATTACACTGTATTAACTCAAGTCCAAGTCAGTCTTAGCTCACAGCAACAAACCCACATGTATGTGTGAATGAAACGATGGATGAATGGATGGATGGATGGATGGATAGACGGATGGACAGACGGACTTCTGCTCTAACCTGCTTTATCTCTACCAGTCTTATTTTTTTGTTGTTGTTGTTCATCAGAGAAGCCCAGTGACATGACCGTCCCCATCACTGCAGCAGTGGTTGTTCTCGTCCTCGTCGCTGCCGCTGGATTCATCGTTTACAAAAACAGAAAAGGTGTTGTTTGACTAGCTTTGCTAGTTCTTTGGTTTTGGTCTTTGAGTTGATGCTTTTATCCTGGTTGCATTTGAATTCAATTGTAACAAACATCAGTTCCCTGCAACTCCATTTTATACAACCAACAGTGAGCGCTGTCAGGCTCAGAGCCTGTCAGTCATGATAATACGATTAAACCACAGTGATGTAGGAGAGAAGAGATAAGAAAATAAAGTAAGGACTAATCAGAGGGGTGGATTGGATTTAGATATTCTGACATTTCCAGCTGTAACTGAAACGATTTGTCTTTTATTTTAATTTCAGCCAAATGTCCCCCATCTGGTAAGTAAAACTTACTTTTATTTTATTTCTACTGGTCTGACACACTTTATGCTTTAGATTAAAACAGGTTTCACATTTATTGTGCAGATGAACTTTTTCAAGACTGTTTCCTGTATTTACTGTTTATAAAAGTTCAGAGCAGGATGAGTGGACTTCACAGTTTCACACTAACAGTTTGTTTCTGACCTCACAGCTCCTGACAGCAGCTCTGAACTCTCTGAGAAACTCAATCCAGAAACCTGACTGACGGATTATTGTGAAATATTTTATAGCTTCAGAATAAATGAATTACAGGTTTCTGTAAACATATAGAGACTGAATACAGTGCTGAAAATCACGTTGTGGTGGATTAGACAGGACAGGTGAAAACGTTTAGCATAGCTACTGGTTAGCAACCTCTGTGGTAATGTAGGATTTATACTTCTGCGTCAAAACCCCGCTGTACTTTCGACGTAGGCTCTGTGTCGACGTAGAGTCTACCCTGCACCCTACGCCGTACGTAGCCTGATGTCAGGCTACGGCGTAGGACAGATTTACACATGGCCATAGACAGCCTTGTTAAGCCAGGCAGGGGAAAGCCAAATTCTCTCAAATTCTCAGAGAAGGAGCAATCGTCAAGATTTTGGTCTTAAGCACTCTATTACATCATAAACAACCAGG
This sequence comes from Cephalopholis sonnerati, assembly GCA_019142605.1. Lineage (NCBI taxonomy): Eukaryota > Metazoa > Chordata > Actinopteri > Perciformes > Serranidae > Cephalopholis > Cephalopholis sonnerati. The sequence continues at coordinate 10,144,881 of JAGQAX010000014.1, read as the reverse complement.
AATGGGGCTCAAAGTGCAAAATACTGGACTTCTCCTTTAAGCTATGTTTAATTTGTGTTTTAGGTGTGTTTTGAATCAACTAAAGTTCACAGCACTTCACAGAAACCCTGCCACTACCTAGTGTTTTGGAGGTGTAGCTGCAGAGTGACATGGACACACCACCTCACAAGTATACATGCTCACAGCGATGTAGGCGACGTGCGTAGGATCTGCATAGAGCTGACACCCAAGTATAAATCCCGCTTAAGACTGGAGGAACCACATAAACAGTGACGGTGGTTGGACAGCTGAGCGGACCATGGCATTCATGAAGTTATCTGTTAAATCTGTTGGGCCAGCCACTGTAGTTCAGCCTGAGCAGATATGATGAAGATATAAGGCATCAGAGTTTTGGCTCTTTGCTTGGGTGAGTGAAGGATTTAAAGGCAGCTTAAAGATACGTTAGGCTGGGGTTAGAGAATGGTGTCACCTGTCAGAGGGTTCAGTAGATTTATAACGCCACAGCTAACCTAGGACCCAGTGAAAGGTCAGATATGATTTAACATGAATGTTGTTCTTCCATAGGAATCCACACAACCTCTGGCACATTTTACTGTGTACTGATAACCATAAATGAATGTGAAAATCAAATGTATTGCTCTTTACTTTGGTGCTGATGTTTTGCTTTTCAATAAAGTCCCCAATGTTCTAAAGTGTGTCTTGAGTCCACATACTCATCTGTGACTATAGCTGCAGTAATATGAACATTACCTGAGCATTCAGTGTTCTTACAGAAGAGTTGGATTAAAAGACTGATATCATTGTCAGCTCTGAGCAGAGGAAGCTCCCAGACAAGCTTAGCTTAGTATGAACACTGAGAGTCAGGAGGAAACAGCTCACCAGTAGCTCTGTGAACAAGTGCACTCAGTAGAGAGCAGATATCCACCAGGAGGTCACCTGAGCTGACTGTGGTCACTGTAGACAGCAGATGTGCTGCAGCGTGTTTCAGAAGCTTCTAAATCTCTGATCCATGTCCTTCATAACTAGACTTTGAACAGTATCAGCTTTTAACAACATAACCTACTGTGGAATATAAATGAAATCCCTAATATCCACTATATCCACCATGATTAATTTTACTGTTACTGATAGAATAGCAACTTAAATCGTATCAACTTGTTATCCTTAAATTTTTAACCCTCAATATACCTCATATTGTTCTGATATACCTTGTCCTAATAAACCTCATATCCAGCATATTACAAGTGTGATTCATAATTTATATAATTTATATTATAATTAATATAAGTCCCTAATTCAGTTCAATTTAAAACTATCAAACTAACCAAAACATTTTCTGAAGCACCAGAGACGTGTGAAACATCAGACGTCAGAGTCACATGGTATTCCTCATTTGCTACATGCTCCATTTCCCAACTTTTGTATCATCCACTCAAAGTTCACACTGTTTCCATACAGCATAGCTACACTGACAGAACTGAACCTCCGACCTGCCTGTCAAACACAAATCAAACCATAAACCTGCTTCAGACAGTCTGGACTGAGTGGAGTCCTGTGGGGATCAACAGATGTGAAGTCTGGCAGCTGGCGGTTGCTCGCTCTGCTGCAGTTCAGCAGCTAACAACCAGAGCTAGCTGCTAATAGCCACTACTACGTCCAACAAACTCCAAGAATCTACTCAACAACTCCACCCTCCACAGTCAGACACACACGCTGCTTATTTACTGACGAATTACAGCTCACATCTCGTGCTAACAGCTGACGCTGCTCTGGTGTGAGTGTTTTGCAGGTTAGCACAACATCCTGGTGCTGACTATTTACTGGAGGTTACCATCTATAGGCGCTCTGATCTTGTTCCGCACATATGGTACAAGAAAAAAAATAATTTCAAGTGCAAATAAAATTTCCATTGTTTCAAACATTTTTCCGATACATTTCATTTGGGATAAATAACTCCAATATAGTGGTTGGCAGTAATGCACCTAAACGCCGGATGCCACCCACCATAAAACCTAAAAGAAGAAGAAGAAGACACTCCCTCCTCACAGTGCAAGAAAAAATCCGAACAAACAGCTGATCCAGCTCGGTCACTTCTTTATCAAAACAAGATGAAAAAATTACTTTTGCTGCTTCTCTTGTGTCACGTTACGTCATCAGGTGAGATCACACTGTGAATATTTGCTTCACTTTACTCTCAGCTCTGTATTTTATTCCTGCGTAGCTCCAGGACACACTAGTTTAGTTTACTTTCACTTTTACAGTACTGAAGAATTTGATAAGACTGTAAGTTTAAACTGGATCACACTGAATGTATCATATTTGTGATGAAGGTGATGATGATGTGTATATTTAAACTGAATGTACCTCATTTGTCCTGCAGTAAAACACTCCCTGAAGTTTTTTGTAACTACATCTTCTGGAGTCCCAAACTTCCCACAGCTTGTGGGTGCTGCAACGGTTGATGACATTCTGGTGGGTTACTGTGACACCAATAGAAAGACAGTAGAACCAAAACAGGACTGGATGAAAACAGTATTTGAACGAATCCCTCAGCAGCTGGAGTGGTACACTCAGCAGTGTCTTAAGAGCCTGCCACACGTCTTAAAAGCCAGGATGGACAGCTTGACGCAGCACTTAAACCAAAGTGGAGGTACAGTTTATATTTCACTCTTACTGTTAAAGCGCTCTGTATCTTAGTTGTAAAGTAAAGTGACCCAAATTCATTCCCAATTTTTAAAGTTTAAGTGCACGATAAAGACCTGAACAGAAGCTATATTCATAGAGCCTTCAGTCTCTGTGAAACAGCCTCATCCTGCATGAGAAAAGTGTGCAGTTAGAACAACCACAGAGCTTATAGAACAATGGCCAAACATCTAGGAGATGAAAACACTGAATTTGTAAGAAAAAAAAACAAGCAAAAAAAGGAGTCTATTAAGTATGTATGACTGTTAAACATAAGACAGATAACTGTGTAAAGAAGTTCTAAAAATATTAGTCAAGTCATCTCTGATGTCAAATTCACAGAAACAAATCTGCTCAAAATTCATCCATTCACTGGTTTTACACAACTTCCTGCAGTGATCGAGTTCACTATTTGAGTTAATTGTACAGCTTCACTTGTTCTGTCCTGCCCCCTTGCCCAATTTGCTTGAAGTTACGCAATAATGATAATTCAGTGAATTCCTGGTTAACTGTCAGATGTACTGGTCACTGGAACCTGGGGCTGCATCCAAGGCTGAGGGTATTAGACAGCACCAGTTCAGAGATGACAGACAATGAGGGGGGGAGAGATGAGGTCCTCAGCTGGACACCAACCAGTAACACTGCTGCTTGTGTTTGGCATCTTAAAGGAATTGGTTTACCCATAAATTAACCATTTGCATGCCTTCATGATGATTGAAGGCATGATTGATTGGGGACCACATTTAACAACAGCAAAACTACATTTACAGTTACCACTGTAACTTTTAAACTGAAATAGAAATTGGGCTTCATCACTCACATCAAGAAACAGTGCACTGATTATCTGCTCTTGAATCATAAACACACCACAAGACTGAGAGGATAGCAGAGCATCACACAATGTACAGTATGTTTAAGATCATCATTCCACTGGAGATATCATCTGTACATTACTGTTAATTACAGTCTCTGTTTCTCAGATATCCACATTTTCCAGATGCTGAATGGCTGTGAGTGGGATGATGAGACTGGAGAGATTAATGGTTTTCTGCAGTATGGTTATGATGGAGAAGACTTCATATCATTGGACCTGAAGACACTGACATGGGTCGCTCTGAAACAACAGGCTGTCATCATCAAACTGAGATGGGATGCTGACAAAGTCAGACTAAAAAACCAAGAACACTACTTTACTCGTGTTTGTCCTGAGTGGCTGAAGACTTATGTGGCCTTTGGAAAGAGCGCTCTGCAGAGAAAAGGTAGAATCACATGACCTGATGTAGTTTCATGGACATAACAATGTTCATACAGCCTGCTCAGAATGAACTGCCATTGTATTTTCACTCCAAACTGTCTGACACTAACTTCTCTTTGACTGTTTTCTGTTTTCTGAGCACTTCTTATTAGGGTCCGGGCTGCTAAGCAGCCAAGGACCCTATTGTAATCGGAAGAATTCTTCTTTCTTTCTTTCGTTCTTCTTCCGAGGAAATCATACTTCCCATGGGCAAAAACGACCCCATGCCAGATTCACTCAACTCCAAGGACGTGGGGGGGGGCACAATAAACGTTTAAATTTATAAACTTTAAAAATTCCTACCAAACCAACGATACATGCTACAGTTTTGAAACTTCACCACAATGTAGCCCCAGTACTGCAGAAACTTTTGTCCATTTAGACTCATTCAAATTATGAAGTCCATCACTCTGTTTTTTTCAGAAACTGTAAAACTTATAAAACGTATCTCCTCCCACAATTTTTGCTCAATTGTCACCAAACTTGCTAGAGAGCATCTCCAGACTGTCCTCCATAAAACCTGTTTCTCGGATTTTTGATTTATCAAAAATTGAGCCTACAGTGCATGAAAACGTTTGACGTTTGTAAACGCTACTGTAAACATATACCATCCAATTCTTGCTAAATACATTTTTAATCTTCCTGAAAAAAATTGACAATATTTTGGAGTCGTGGTTGATGAAGTTTGGCAAATATCAGAATTTTATCTCCAAAACTGAATTTTCTAGAACATTTTGAATTCTGCTCTCATGGGAACAACTGGAGTCAATGTAAAAGTGGCATTTTTAAACATCACATTTTCTCTTGTGAAGCAAAACACTTATCATTAAAAACAAATCACCAACATGTCCATGCTGTCTAGATGCAATTTATGTATTGTCAGATTTTTGTTTAGATGATAGAATTTGTGACATTTTGACTATTTTTGAAATCTGCCACAACAACTGCAGCCTGGTCGGTGACTTCCTGAGTCTATTTGAGAAGCCACACACCAGGTCTCACTTCCAGACAATTAGCTCAGTGAGTTAGGAGCTGGATCACAGTACCAAGGACTCTGAGTTCAAGACCCAACAAGGGGGATGAGTATGACACATCAAAACTACAAAGAGTCTTTGAGAAATGAATGTGTAAAATTTTAGAGTCATGGTAGATGATGTTTGACGAATACATATCAGAATCAGTGCAAGAATGCTATTTTAAACAACAGTTATTTACTTATGAAGCAAATCAGTCATTCTTAAAAACAAAACATGGAGGTGGTGTTTAGCTCAGTTGGTAGAGCAGCCGCTCCATGAAAGAAAATACAGCCCTCAATGCAGGCGGCTGCAGATTGAATCCTGCGTTGGAAGGTCCTTTCCTGTGTGTCATCCCCCTCTTTGTCTCTCCATTTCCTGACTCTCACAACACTCACTTTCCATTAAAGGCAAAAAAGCCCCAAAAATATATATATATATATATAAAAATTACCAACATCTCAATGCTGTCTAGATGCAATATGTATATTTTCAGAACAACTGCAGTCACTTTAAGAGTGGTATTTTTAAATCAGATTTTCTCTTGTGAAGCAAAGCACTTATTGTTAAAAACAAATCACCAACATTTCCATGCTGTCTAGATGTAATTTATGTATTATCAGATTTTTGCTTAGATAACAGAATTTGAGAATTTGTGACATTTTGACCATTTTTGAAATCTGCCTTGAAAACTGCAGCCCGGTCAGTGACTCCCTGAGTCTATTTAAGAAGCCACACACTGGGTCTCACTTGCAGACAATTAGCTCAGTGAGTTAAGAGCTGGTTCTTGTCAGCAACATGTCCAGGTCATCGTTCTCTCTGGGCAAATTGAATTGTAGGCAACTGGACTTGTATTTGTCTTAGGAAGACGTTTTGCCTCTTATCCAAGGGGCTTCATCAGTTCGTATGCATCAGTCTCTCTAGTCGCACTAGTCTGACTAGGTCAGACTAGTGCGGACTAGTCATGGGGTCATGGACATGGGGTGGTGGTGGTGACACAATATGTGTTTAAAATTTAAAAATATATATATTTTTTTTCTTTTAAAACTTTCAGAATTCCTACCAAACCAACGGTACATGCAACAGTTTTGCAGCTTTCACCAAAATGTATCCCAGATACTGCCAAAACTTTTGTCCACTTAAACTCATTATTACAAATTATGAAGTCACTGCAGCCCAGTCGTTGACTTCCTGAATCTATTTGAGAAGCCACACAGTTGTTCTTCTGTCAAGTCAATTAGCTCAGTGAGAAAGGTGCTGGTTCTTGCTGTTAGAGGATGTGGGTTCAAGCCTCAACTAGAACGATGATGGTGTCACATCAAAATGCCATTATGTGGGAATGTGAAATAATAGCGCTGCTGATGATGGTTTTACAACACGCCTTTCAAAACTTTGAAAATTCATAACATATCAACCAAATGTGCTTCTTCTTCTTCTAAGGAAATCTTGTAATATCAACTTCCTTATGTCTTCCTATTCTTCTGCTTGTTGCTCAGAATTGCCTAAAAGTGCCCGGACCCGACCCATCACTGCACAGCAGCTATAATTATAAGGATTATAAGGACTCGAGGAAGGACATGCATTCAACACTTTTGTTAGAACTCAAAGATACACACAATGTACTATGGTGAGAAACACTGGAAATATAACTGTTGTTTGTTTACAAGGAAACATGGCCCTCAGAGGAGAAACATTTGGTGTGATTGACATCATAGTCTGTTTTATTAGCAGCACTGTTGTCAGTGGCGGCTGGTGAAAAATATTCTAGGTGGGGCTGTGCCATATTAAGCCAGTTTCTGTAACTATCCCAATACAATTTAACACAAATGGCAGGATACCAGTGCTCTGTGAAATAGTAATTATTTAATGCCAATATTAAAAAGTTGAGGTATTCTTGCACAAAAACATAAACAGTATATTGCACAAACACAAGTTTTGCATTTGAAACTGAACCCCAGTGCCCCCTTGTGGCGGAGGTGCACAGCTGCGCTCATGAAACGGTGCATTAGTAGTCAATAGGCAATGCAAGAGACATGCCACCAGAACAGAGTGCAAAGTGGACTACATACAATAACATAAAATTATATAGATTGTAGTAATGTATCTATGAAATTTATACTGTATAAAGGATGTATAATAAAGAAATGAATATAAAGTGGCTGAACTCAAACCTTTGGCTGGAAGAATACTGTACAGTATTTCCTGATCAAGCTAAATGTTACTAATGTGATCAGAACTGCAACAAAAAAGTCGATCAAGACAAATATAATCTGCAACAATTTTGTGATAATGTCAGCATTTGAGTGATTTTCCAAGGTAAGATTCCAAACATTTTTTTTGTTTTTGATTATCAAATGTTAAGTTTTGCTTCTGTCATATGTCTAATATGAGTCAATGAAAAAACATTTTATAGACTAAACAATCAAGAAAATGATGAACAGATTACATATACAATAATATTAGAAAACACACTACTAAGACAAAATATTAGAAATTTCTAAAGTGCAATATATTGCTGGATGATGTCTTGTGCAAAGGTCAACTATATACAAAGAAGATTTGGTCAAGGGAATGCACGTGTGTGTGTGTGTGTGTGTGTGTGTGTGTGTGTGTGTGTGTGTGTGTGTGTCTGATATCTATTTGTACAGGAATTTTGCTCTTCTGTCCTTCTGAGTGGCAAAGCTCTCAATTACCCTATTATTGAAGTCAGGGATGTTTTTGACAAGGTTTTTCTCCATGGAGAGCATGGCCAGAGCATTCAGGCGATCCTGCGTCATGGTGTTACTCAGGAAGGTCTTGATCCTCTTTAAAGTAGAGAAGCACCTCTCTGATTCTGCTGTTGTCATGGGTGTGGTGATGAGAATCTTGAGAAGACTGACAGTCTCAGTGAATGTGGCCTGAGGGTTGTTCTCCATGAAAAACTGGAACAGAGTCAGTGCACCACTGCGAGCCTTGAACTCATCGTTCTCATAGATGAGGGATAGCTCTGTTCTGAGCTTGGCCTTGTTCAACATGGGGTAGGCCTCCACGGTGGTTTCCAGTGCTGCATCCGCGAACTGTACGGTGTGGTGCACAAAGAAGGCTCCTTGCAGCAGAGTGGCACTGATGAGGTGCTTGGTAAAAGAGAACTGCTCTCTGGCATGACTCAGAATGGTATCACATACCTATGACATGATACATAAATTAAAAATAAAAAAAAAAAACAGGTCAGTGCACATAGTAAACATCAGAATTTAATTTTCACGTCTGTTAGTCTAAATAACGTCATCAGTATCCTCTTACAAGATGAGCATGTTATTTTGTGAGAAGATGGGATAGCTTACTGCTTAACATCACGAATGTGAAATAACCACATCCAAACACTTCAGTGTCTGCCTTCCTCAGTAGATGTGTGGTGAATTGAACATGGCATAATAAAAACAAATATATAACTCTTAATATTACACAGGAATTGAGGAAGGTAGACAGAGAAACATAGCAGAGGGTCATTTTACACATTAATACATAAAAAAAGTAAAAACAACTAATGGAGTGTAGACAGAAGTGTAATGTTACAGCTTACCTCTGCAGCCAACTGCTGCTGTTCTCCTTGTCCAAGTGTCCTCCATTTCTTTGTGGGCTGCTGCTGCACAGATCCACTGTATTCCTCACCCAGAGAAGGAATGGAGTCCCTAATCAAAAACACAAGTTACCATCCACAATTACTGTTTCAGAAACTAACATACTGGAGACATAAAATAAAATAGTCTTGTCATTGTGTACTGTGTTTAATAGACTGTATACATTATCATCCTAAATGAATTTCCTGTTTACTGTCTTTAAAATGATGAAACAAGTATTTATGATTTGCTGTAGTGTCATTTATGTTTTTACACTGTTTAAGATTGCAACAAAAATATCATAATAAGCATTTTTCTCAGCTAATGATAAATAATTATTTACCTGATGTTTTGCATGTGGTCGGTGAACCTCTGGATGACCCCTGTCATGTAGACCGAGTCGATGTTCCTCTTCTGCAGCTGGTTAAACAGCATGTCCACATGTGGCATGATCTTGTGAAACAACGCCAGGAAAAAGCAGAAATCCTCATCTTCCAGCATTCTCACAAAGCCCCCGGCCTCTCTGACAGTTAGAGGATCAAAGTCACCAGAGTCTCTGATGGTCTGGAAACACTGAAGGAGGTCATCCCTGTGCTCCCACAGTGTTAACAGCATGACTGTGGAAGTTCCACCAGGTTGTCGAAGTTCCAGGAAGTCTGTGTGCCACCACTTGATCAAGCACACTGGTTCACTTATATGACCGGGAGAAGAATGCAGCAAATCCACCAAGGTCTGAAAAGAAAGTACTGATCCTGGGGATGTGTGACACAAGCACCAACTGGCAGCGGGTGGAAATGTCAGTTGTCTCATCTGCCTGAATAGCAAGATAATCCGCGTTTTTTTTACTTCCTCCAGAATGTGAGTTTTAAGCACTGACAGCATGCAGTCCAACAGTTCGTTCTTCACAGTCTTTGAGGTGCCTTTGAAAACCGTCGCTGTCTTCAGGTGCTCCTCCAGCACAGCATCGAGCGAGGTGACCACATCGACTAAGCCCCTGAAAACACCTGGGTTGTCTGAGGACTCCGTCTCATTGTGGCCACACAAAGCCAACTCAAAAGCCCCACAGAATTTAACACAGTCAATTATCTTTGATAAAATGTGCCTGTTCTTATCCACCTCTTTGTTGTGCTTCCTCACACCGATCCTGTGACCATCGTCCAGCTGTGTAGCGATGTTAGCTCTGCCTAGCATGGCTAGCTTGACTGTGTTCTCCATATGTACCCTCGTACACTCATGTTTCTTAATCTTCTCAGATAAATGCTTCATGTCCCTCACTCCTGTAGCAGTCCATGTTGTATCTGTCCCAGTCGTTTTAAAAAGTAAAAATGGCAAGCAAAATACGGCATTTACATGACTGCACCCAGCTAGCCAAGCCTTCCTGTGGTACCAATTACGCGAGTAGTCTCTCGTATACACTTAACCCTTTTCACTGGCTTGTTGGCTAATTTTGATGTCCGGTTGATGTGGGCCGAGCTGTTTTATTTGTAATTTTTCCACCAATGTTCTCCTCTCAAATGGATTTTGGAGAAGAGACCTGATTGAATTAGGGGGCTGCTGCTGAAATCCTCTGTCTTGAGTGTCCGCGTCCATCATTGTCAATGTCTTCAGATATCCACTCGGTCACCAACAGACTCGGCTGTACTGGGGGCGATAAATTAATCGCCCTTTAGGCATCGGATTCGACGACGCTGATTGGATACATTTCTGTTGCTATGCGCATATCTCATGTCAGCAACAGGTCAGCAATTGGCTGCGCTGCTGCACTGACTGGGCGCTGTTTCTATCACCCCAGAAGTTCCGAAGAGGTTAGGAGATGACCAGGAAGCTATTTTCCCCTAAAATATGATGATTTAATTTTATATACGACATGTTTTGGTGCATTTTAAACACACTCATACTCAAAATAAGTGATTATTGTTAATTTTAAAAATGTTTATTAAAAAAAAAAATTAAATCCAAAAATACCAGGGGGGGCAGCGCCCGAGCGCCCTCTATGGGCCAGCCGCCACTGTTGTTGAATATTGACTTATTCACTGATTTTGCCCAGAAGAATTTTCACACCTTCTGTTGTTGATTGACATCACTTTTAGACTTTTTCACTATGCAAAAAAAGATGTAACTCACACACGTCTTTGCTTGCTTCTCTCTGCAGACCTTCCCTCGGTGTCTCTCCTCCAGAAGTCTCCCTCCTCTCCAGTCAGCTGCCACGCTACAGGTTTCTACCCTGACAGAGCCGTGATGTTCTGGAGCAAAGATGGAGAGGAGATTCATGAGGACGTGGAGCTCGGAGAGATCCTCCGCAACCATGATGGATCCTTCCAGATGAGTGTTGACCTGAACCTTTTATCAGTCCCACCTGAAGACTGGGAGAAGTATGACTGTGTGTTTCATCTCTCTGGTGTGAAGGATGACATCATCACCAAACTGGACAAAGCAGTGATCAGGACCAACATGGGTAAGAATGAGATCAGAGGGTGCTGAAAGGGACTGCATGTCTATAGCCTTGATTACAGTGCCTTTTCAAGGTGGAAATTTTACACCATTATGCCGCCTCACCATTTTGTATAAAAGGTATAATCGAGGAATGGTGGGACAGAGTTGTCTCGCCTTTGATCCGGCAGCGTATGTTATATGTGACACTACAGGCTGACTCTGTTGTGTTACATGTCACACCTGTCACGCCTTTTGATTCCACAATGCCAGGATGCTGTCTAAAATCACAGACTGGAGCGGCATGATGCTGTCGTTGTTTGGTTCTGTGTAAAAATGCAAAGGAGGCATGAAGAAAGGACTTCATAGCGGCTCTATAGTGTGATCTCTGTATAAAAAGGGCTTATGGTTTGTTTAAGATAAGATAAGATAAGATAAGATAAATCTTTATTGTCTCCCTTGGGAGAAATTCATTTTGGACAAACAAGAGATTCAAAGCGCCACAGCCGCACAGCCATCTCAGATCCATGCCCCACATATACAATCAAACCACAATTGACATACAACACATAATCCATATATTCCCCCCCAATCCATATTGCACATTGCTCATAAAAAATATACAAAAACTATGTCCTGAAATTGAAATGATTGCACAATGCCCTATTCAGAAATTAAGAAATTAACCACCGCAGCAATGGCCTATGCCACATTATTGCACACTCCCCTCTTCTCACAGCAGTGCACTTACACATATCCACTTCATTACCTGCTGTTAAGTAGCTTGATTGATAGTGGGATAAATGAGAATTTGTACCTGTTTAACATACAATTGGGTACCCTGTACCTTCTGCCTGAAGGCATCAGCTCATACTCCTTGTAGAGGATGTGATTCGGGTCTGTGGTGATTTTTTGACCTTGTTTCTTAACTGCCTGTTCAAATATCTCCTGTAGTGAAGATGGGGGCAGCATGCCAATTATTTTACCTGCCCTTTTAATCAGGTTTTGGAGTTGTGATCTGAATTTGATGGTCAGGTTACCAAACCATGTTGAGATTCCATAGCAGATGATAGTTTCAATGGCTGCTCTATAAAACAGTAGCAATACATTTTTGTCTACACCATGGACCCTGAGCAGAAAATACAGATGTTGACTGACTCTCCTTGGTATTTTGCTTTTGTCCTCCTGTGACTGGGAAGTCATCATCATAAAGCTAATGATTCTTAAAGCACGTTATTTGCCAAAGGATCAGTGGTCAGATCATCTGAGCCTAGCAAGATTATTTGATTTCCTTAAGGTCATAGGAAGTTTTCAAGCATTTTACAAGCCACATTGACTACATGTGTGCATGCTGAAGTTATTCTGGTTTTTAGCCTCATTCTAAAAAAGATGATATTTCGACTGAGCTGTCTACATGAATGTATTTATTAATTTTTCATGCCTCTGATGCTGAAGGCATTGTGATTTCCAGGCTGTCCTTCTGTCCCATTCTCACGAATTCACGAATGTCTTGAGAAAGTTTCTTTAAATCTGGCACAAACATCTTCTTTGACTCAACAATGAACTGATTAGAGTTTGGTGGTCAAAGGTCAAGGTCACTGGGACTTTGCGTCCGTCTCATTCTCATGGACATGATAATGCAAGAAGGCCTTGAGGGAATTTTGTTAGATTTGGCACAAACATCCACTTGGGTTCAAAGTTGAACTGATCAGCATTTGGTGGTTAAAGGTCAAAGGTCACCGTGACCTCAAAAAAGATGGTTTTGGCCATAACTCAATAATTCATACACTAATTCTCACCAGATTTCACACAGATGTCTACTACGATAAAATGATTAAGTGATAGTCCAAAAGGTCCAAAAGGTCAAGGGTCAACTTCACTGTGACATCATAAAGTTCTGCAAAAATACTTTTCATGCCATTACTCATCTTCATCACTCAGGAACAGAAGAAGAGACATTTGATCAGATACTGAATTGGTGTCAGTGAACTTGGGGCAACATATTGGGAGCTGATTGTATAGATCTTCTGTGCTGCTGAGTTGAAAATGTGTGTGAGGCATCCATGTTTTAAAGTTTGAAGCTTCTTTGCAGCAACACCCATATTTGAAGCATTGTCTGGTGTCATGGCTACACATGAGTCTGGACAGATATAACAGAGGGAAGGTTACCTCCTGGATATTACTTTGGCTGGCTGAGTAACCCTTTAGATATCAACCCAGTTAGAGAGTATGGTGGAGACTTACAGCACCTATGTTGAGAGGAAATAATTCGGGTCAAAGTGTCTGATGCAGCTAACATCTTTTTACTGATGGTGGAATGAGTAGTGTTACCAGTGCTCAATTCACGCATGGCAGCACTGTTTAACAGCCACTATCTAGGAGGAGAGGAGAGAAAAAAAAGAGAAAAGTGACTACAGGTGTCACTCTGTTAGTGGGCAGGGTTTTCTGGTCTGGTCAGCAGGGGCTGTGTTGTATTCTGCCTAGCAACAGTGACAGCCTCCTTTTTACCTGCAGGACTTTTGCACAACAAACATGGATGTAAACTCTCACTGCAACTTGACTGGTTCACTGAGGTTTACCACAGCAAGGTGCTAATTCTAGTTTTTACATCATTTTCCACAGTGTCGGCTTTAAAATCCAACACATGAGAGTTTTCATATATTTTTACAGACACACACTTTTAAGATAACAGCCAGTCATCCTGTATTAACTGTAATTCAGTCTAAGTTCACAGCAGCAAACCCACATGTATGTGTGAATGAAACACTGGATGGATGGATGTGCTTCTGTTCTGACCTGCTTTATCTGTACTCATCAGAATTTTTGTTGTTGTTGTTCAACAGAGAAGGCCAGTGACATGACCGTCCCCGTCATTGCTGCAGTGGTTGCTCTTGCTCTCATCCTCATCGCTGCCACTGGATTCATTGTTTACAAAAAGAAGAAAGGTGAGAGAGACAAATGGAAAGATTATCTGTTTAATTGGCTTTTCCAGTACTTTGATTTTAGTTGATGCTTTATCCAGGTTGCAAATTGAAACAAGCGTCAGTTCACTCCATCCCATAATTTGAAGCAACCAATAGGCGTTGTTGGGCTTAAAGCCTGTGAGTCATAATAATATAACTATACCATGATAATATGGGAGAGGAGATAAGAAAACTAGAAAGTGCAGTCAGTAGAGTGCAGATCTCTGCCAGGCAGCCAAACAGCTGCCCGGGGAGATTGTGACCACTCTAGATAACTCTGGTAATTCCAGCAGACACACTGCATTGTGCCTCAGAAGCTAATATAAATACATGCCTTGTCCATAGTTGACAGAGCTGTTGAGTAGAGCATAAATCTTTGATCCATGTCGTCCATTGGTAGACTTTTATGGTTTTTACTTTGTTTGTTGGCTACAGCACAACTAAGTAGGAAATAACAACAATAAATGATCAAAGAAACCATTCACCCTCTGTTTACTTAGTGATGGAAGAAGTACAGTTATCAAGGAAAAAGGACCAAATCGACAAAGTCCAAGTTTTAAAAAAATCGTGCAGGCGCTCTCTCTGTGTTGTACAACACTTGATTTGTTTTTAGGCTGCATTCAAATCAAATCAGGTGTTGCAGTGAAAGCACCAGCCCTCCCATTCATTTGAATGTGGATGGTGTGTCTAGGCTGTGGTGGTAGGGTCATGGGGATTGCCAAAAAATAAATAAATAAAGAAGCTGCAAAAGTTGAAAGAGGATCAACTTTTGGAGAAATGCAACCTGATGTCACGCTTTGGTGGAGAGTCATGTAATCGGCAATCAGACCAAAAGACACCCGCAGCCCACAGGAAGGGGTCTCTTTCTGTTATTAAATGTTATAGTGAGTAAAATAAACTTTTGTTAACAGCTTGTGTCGTAGTCTACAGAAGGAGAGCACTGGTTTTGTCTGTGTGTGTCTTTTTGTGGCAGTAAAGATACTACAGTGATGATAATCAACAGGAATTCTACAGATATTTTATGCCAACGTAAACAAACTCAGTGAAGACATATATTCCGTCGCTGAGATGGTGAGATGTGCTTTGTACAGTTCGACTCCCCCCTCCACCCTCCCACGATTGGACCATTTCAGTGACACTCCCACACCGCCACACAACCATGAGGCTAATCACCACAACAATTGATTTGGTCTGAATGTAATCTTGGAACCTATCAGTATCAGTCTGGTGAACAACGGCCAATATCTCGACAGTTCTGATGTAGCAAGTGGATATCAGGGCCAAGACTTCTTCTTCTGTGTGCGGCTCACTGGGGCCATTCTCTCCAAACATATATCAGTATATAAATGCAGAAACATTTTCAATAAAGCTTACATAAAGCTAACACATTAAATAATATTTCCTAAAATGACATCTGAGCTAATGTGTTCCGCCTCTCCACATGGACTGTTTACCTGCCACTCAAACATGATTGGTCAATACCACTTGAACTACAAACAGACTACAGATTCTGCATACATATGCAGATACTTGTTTTTAGTCATTTCCAGAGAACTTGCGGCCAATAACCAGCTGGTTAAGAGGAGTGAGAAGTCAGCAGTCAGGGACGGTATGAAATACAATAATTAATTTATTTTTCAGTTGGAGTGAGCAGAAGAGGGGATCATACTCATTGGGGATAAGGTGACAAAAATATTCTGGCATTTCCAACTGCAACTGAAATGATTTGTCTTTTGTTTTGATTTCAGCCAAATGTCCCCCATCTGGTAAGTAAAACTGACTTTTATTCTGTTTCTACTGATCTGACACACTTTATGCTTTAGATTAAAACAGGTTTCACATTTATTGTGGAAATGAACTTTTCCAAGACTGTTTCCTGTATTTACCGTTTATAAAAGTTCAGAGCAGGATGAGTGGACTTCACACAGTTTCACACTAACAGTTTGTTTCTGACCTCACAGCTCCTGACAGCAGCTCTGAGCTCCATGAGAAACTCAATACAGATACAAGACAAAAAGAGTAAACACTATGATATGTGTCACTTTATAGCTTTACAGAGCTTCACAAAAGAGACTGAAAGATGGCTTCCTGCAATCAGAATGAAGTGGTTATGATTTATGTGCTTGATATTCAAACATTAAATATAATAGATTTATTCTACATCACTAATTTTTTATCTTTTACAAATGTCAGATTTTTCATGAAACAGTTTGTTTCTGACCTCACAGCTCCTGACAGCAGCTCTGAGCTCCATGAGAAACTCAATCCAGAAACCTGACAGACAAACAGAGTAAACACTTTGATATGTGTCACTTTATATCTTTAGAGAATAAAGAGATGGCTTCCTGCAATCAAAATGAAGTGGTTTATACTATTTTATGCTATGTTTAATGTCTGATTTTTTTCATGAATCTTTATTTTCTCACTTATTTTACTGTGATGCAACAAAGTGTTTCGTGTTTCTTTGCATGCTCAGTGAATGTTTTTGATTTGATTTTGGAATATTTTATGCCTTCAGAGTAAATGAATAACAGGTTTCTGTGAACATGTAGAGACTGAATACAGTTCTGAAAATCAGGACAGGTGAAGGGAGGGTTGTTAACTAGTGTCTGTTGGTGTGAGGAACCACATAGACAGTGATGCACAGATCATAACGTTCTTGAAGTTTCCTGTCAAGCCAGTTGGGCCAGCCACTGTAGTTCAGCCTGAGCAGATATGATGAAGATATAAGGCAGCAGAGTTTCAGCTCTTTTCTTGTGTGGGTGAAGGACTTAAAGGCAGCTTAAAGATACGCTAGGTCGAGGCTAGAGAGTGGTGTCACCTGTCAACTGCAGGACCTGATGAAAGGTCAGACATGATTTAACATGAATGTTGTTCTTCCATAGGAATCCACACAACCTTTGGCCCATTTTACTGTGTACTGATAACCATAAATGAATGTGAAAGTCAAATGTATTGCTCTTTACTTTACTACTGTTTTGCTTTTCAATAAAGTCCCCAATTTTCAAAAGTGTGTCTTGAGTCCACATACTCATCTGTGACTATAGCTGCAGTAATATGAATATTACCTGAGCATTTAGTGTTCTTACAGAAGAGTTGGATTAAAAGACTGATATCATTGTCAGCTCTGAGCAGAGGAAGCTCCCAGACAAGCTCAGCTTAGTATGAACACTGAGAGTCAGGAGGAAACAGCTCACCAGTAGCTCTGTGAACAAGTGCACTCAGTAGAGAGCAGATATCCACCAGGAGGTCACCTGAGCTGACTGTGGTCACTGTAGACAGCAGATGTGCTGCAGCGTGTTTCAGAAGCTTCTTAAAAGCTAATAATAATACACTTCATCTATTGTTGACAGAGCTGCAGCAGTTTTTACAGAGCAGTATGAGTTCTCCTGTCAACAGGCACTGTGAATTATAGATAAAATAATTATTAGGATGAATGACTTTAATAACTAAAACACAGCCAGAAATCTCTGATCCATGTCGTTCATAACTAGACTTTGAACAGTATCAAGTTCTAACAATATAGTAGCCTACTCACTTGTGGTAAAAGTACAAACAGAAAGGAAAAACGACTAAATCATGAAATTTTCCACTCTACAAAATGGGCCAGGTGAAACACTCCATGTGTCACACTTCAAAGACAAAACCCCAAAAGTACGACTCAGAAGGCAGATAAACTGAACAAGGAGTCTTTACTAGGCAAAAATACAAAGAAACAAAAATCCAGGCTGTCAGCAAAGTATCAAGGGGTTGGGGTGAGGGTGAATCTGAAAAAATACAGGCAAGGTCAAAATCTAGATGAGAATCACAAAACAGATCTCAAACAGTGGAAAGCTAAGGCACGTGGCACAAAGACAATCTGGCAGAGACACAGTGAAAGTGTCCCAGTACATATAGAAGGGAGCTAATGACGGGAGGAGGAACAGCTGAGTGATGATTAGCAGGTGGAGTGAATCTACTGATGGGAGGGCAGTCAGTGGGAGCAGAGTCAGACGATGTACAAACATGCCAAATACATAAATTAATGATAACTAAAGTCTAATTCAAAACCATGACACCATGCTCGTGGCGTGGTACAACGCCATGTGCAGGATGGAACAAAACCAGGTGGCAGCCCGACAGTGGAGAGCCGCACCTGGTAGAATTGTCCCTCCTGGCTCCCTTACAGTCAAGATGGCAGCAAAAATAACAAAAAATGCAGATTTATTCAGAGTATCATGCCTAACTTTGGTGCATCATGACATATTGGGTTTTGGAATTAATCTGCAGATGTTCAAAATGAGACCAAACTTTTCTATGGATGTCATTTTGAAAATACTGGGGTGCACAAGTTCATTATTAGCCACAAAACTTTATTAACCATTTATTTAACAGCTCTTTATTCAAAATAAGCCCCTTTTCCACCGCAGGAACTTTTCTCATTTACCCGGGTAATTGAAAAGCCTCCGAGTGTTTCCACTGAAATTACCCGGGGGAAAAAAATTTCCCCCTGTGGTATCCTGACATTTATTTGTATTTCTTAATTATCAATACTTACCTGCTAAATTACATTGGTTAACCCTGTTGTATGTTAATGGATGAGCTACTCTCACGGGTCCACTAGGTGGCGCTCACGCCATGCTGTCAGGAGTGCATGCAAGGTAAAAACAGAAAAAGTTCTCACCAAGAGCAGCAGAGTCTGTACCCCTGTTGTTGTCAGTGTGCAGTCATGAGTGTGTAACAGGCCATGCTCAAGTTTTCAGTAAAAGTTCAGTTCAAACTTGGATGTTGTGGACAGTCGGTTCATCTCACGATGCAACATCTTTTTGGCGACGAGGATAAAGACTACTGGACGACAAACTGCAGAGCGACAAGTCAGGTTAGCGGATGCTAATGCTAACACTGTGTGGCGGCTATCGGCACTGACGGAGACGTGGTTTCGGCTGGGGAAGGAGGAGAGGGTATGGAGAGAGAAGAAATGGCGACTATTGGCACGCTGGCACCGTTTGATCAAAAAAACATGGGAAGAGTATTGTGAAATAATGGAACAGTTTTTTGCGGCCAATAACATTGACGACGGAGATAGACAGAGGGCTATACTCATAAGTGTCGTCGGGGCATCGACATACAGTTTGATGCGGAACCTTCTCAGCCCAGACAAGCCGAAGGACAAGACATACGTCTGTACGTCTGTTAAAGAGCCACTTTGATCCAAAGCCAAGCGAAATTGTGCAAAGGTACAAGTTTGATTCCCGAAGCCGCAAGCCTAATGAATCAGTGATGGAGTATGTGGCAGAGTTGCGCCGGCTGGCGCAGGACTGTAATTACGGCGACACATTGCAGCAGATGTTGAGAGACAGGATCGTCTGTGGGATTAACGATGATGGGATTCAAAGACGACTCCTGGCAGAATCAGGTTTGACATTTGATAAAGCTTTGGCAATTGCCGTGGCGTCAGAGACAGCAACCAAAAATGCCCAGGATCTACAAAATCCTACTGCTGCAGTTAAGTGCTTCAAAGTAAATAAAGGCTCGCATGAGAGTGGTGCGTTCAAGGGAGCTACGCCGGAGTGTTACCGCTGCAAAGGACAACACTTAGCATCTGAATGTAAGTTTAAACAAGAAAAATGTCATGCCTGTGGAAAAGTAGGGCATATTGCCAGAGCATGCCGTAACAAGAGCACACAGAAGAAATTAACTAAAAAAACAGCTGAAGCTAAGAGAGAGAACGGGCGGAGTTCACACTACCGTTCACACAAAGTACAGGAGAAACAAGAGGACAGTAACTCGGATAGCTCAGAAGATGGCACATTGATGCTGAAGTGCATGACTTTCAAACTGGGTCGCATGAGTGAGGTGCACCTGAGGAAAGTTGATCCATATACTGTGAGTATGAAACTGAATGGGAAAAGTGTTACTTTTGAAATAGACACTGGCTGCAGTCTCACAGTAATGAATGAGAATACATTTCACACAATGTTTCTAGCTGCTAAAACCCCCCGCATTAGGCCAGTCCGGATTAAGTTGGAGACCTACACAGGGCACCCAGTGGAAGTAAGGGGAGCTGCTTATGTCAGAGTCAAGTACAAGCATCAAAGCGTTAAACTGCCCATCGTAGTGGTCAAAGGGGATGGCCCTTCCTTACTTGGGCGAGGCTGGCTGGAGGACATACACCTGGACTGGAAGGAAATCAAGGACAGACACAGAGCTCGTCGAGTGCAGCACATTCAAACAGAGAATCAAGCAGTGCAGCAAACAAAAGAGAAAGCGCTGCAGCAGGTGCTAAGCAAACATGAGGAAGTGTTCAAAGAAGAGCTTGGCACACTGAAGGGCACCAAAGCTACCATCCATGTAAAAGACAATGCTGTCCCACGTTTCTTCCGCCCTCGATCCATTCCATATGCCATGAAAGCTAAAGTGGATGAAGAAATCGACAGGCTGCTGAAGGAAGGAATAATCACACCAGTGAAATACTCAGAGTGGGCAGCTCCAGTGGTGCCGATTTTGAAACCGGTAGGAACCTGAGACTATGTGGAGATTATAAGCTCACAGTGAACACTGTGTCCTCATTGGAACAATATCCAATACCCAGAGTTGATGACTTGTTTGCAGCTTTAACTGAAGGAGAACAGTTTTCCAAACTGGACATGAGCCATGCATATCAGCAAATACTGATGGATGATGACTCAAAGAAATACCTTACGGTGAACACACATCGAGGACTGTTCACATACAACAGACTACCATTTGGAGTGGCTTCAGCACCCGCCATATTCCAAAGGACCATGGAGGGTCTGTTAAAGGGAATTCCACTAGTAGCAGTGTACCTGGATGACATTTTGGTGAGTGGAGTGGATGCGGCTGACCATCTAAAAAACCTTGACACAGTGCTAACAAGGTTGGAAGAGGCAGGGCTGCGCTTAAGGAGAAATAAGTGCACCTTCCTACAGGATGAAGTGGAGTACTTGGGGCACAGAGTGGATGCACAGGGACTTCACCCAGTGGAGAAAAAAGTGAAAGCTATCCAGGAAGCTCCCGCTCCCACAAATGTCACTGAACTCAAATCATATTTGGGTTTGCTTAACTACTACAACAAATTTCTTCCCAACCTAGCAACCCTGCTAGCCCCACTGCACGAGCTGTTGAGAAAAGAGGGGCGATGGAAGTGGGAAAAAGAGCAAGAGGAGGCCTTTCAGAAGTCCAAGGTCTTGTTGAACACATCAGATGTGTTAGTTCACTACTCACCTGACCGAGAATTAATCCTGTCATGTGATGCTTCGCCTTATGGGGTAGGCGCTGTTTTATCACACCGAATGGATGATGGGAGTGAGAGGCCCTTGGGATTCATGTCACGCACGCTACAGCCTGCTGAAAAAAGATACTCTCAACTTGACAAGGAAGGCTTGGCAGTCATGTTTGGTGTGGAAAAGTTTCACAAGTACTTGTATGGCCGTACCTTCACCATTTATACAGATCACAAACCACTGATCTATCTCTTCAATGAGAAGAAACCCATCCCACAAATGGGTTCTCCGAGAGTGCAAAGATGGGCTGTGCGCCTCAGTGCCTACGAGTACAACATAGTCTACAAGCCAGGAAAACACCATGCTAATGCGGACGCATTGAGCAGGCTGCCTGTGACTGAAAAAATGACGAAGGGAGAGAAAACAGAACAAGTCCTGATGATGGATGTACTGGATGAGACACTGGTTGACACAAACCAAATCAAAAGCTGGACAGCTAAGGATGTAATACTGTCACAAGTTCATGCATATGTCCTTAAAGGATGGCCGGCTGAGACTGACGCCTGCTTCAAGCCTTACCATCAGCAGAGAATGGAGCTGAGTGTGAGGGATGGTTGCGTGCTCTGGGGAGCCAGAGTTATTATACCAAAAAAAGGCAGAGACAGAATGATAAAACTGCTGCATCACACACATACTGGCATAACAAAGATGAAAGGTCTGGCTAGGTCTTATTTGTGGTGGCCAGGAATGGACCAGGACGTTGAAAGAGCAGTGCAGTCCTGTGAGGAATGTCAGGCTCACCAAAAGGCACTGACAACTGCACCTTTACATCCATGGGAGTGGCCAGAATCGCCATGGTCTAGGATTCATGTGGACTATGCAGGGCCCTTCCTAGGAGAAATGTTCCTCCTGATAGTGGATGCTCACTCGAAGTGGATGGACATCTACCCAATGAAAACATCCACATCACAGGCTACCATTGAGAAGCTACGTCAAAGTTTCAGTGTTTTTGGCCTGCCAAAAATGCTGGTGTCAGACAATGGCACCTGTTTCACAAGTGCCGAGTTTGAGTCATTCATGAAACAAAATGGCATTCGTCATGTGAGGTCGGCACCGTTCCATCCATCCTCTTAATGGGCTGGCGGAGAGGGCAGTCCAAACCTTCAAGGAGGGGATGAAAAAGATGAAAGGAGACACGTTGCAAACCAAACTGTCCAGGTTCCTGTTCAGCTATCGTATCACACCTCATGCAACGACAGGCTTGTCACCTGCAGAGTTGATGATGTCACGGAGGCTCCGATCTGCTTTGGACTTAGTTCTGCCTGATGTGAGCATGAAGGTGCAGCAAAAACAACTGAAGCAGAAGCAAGCTCATGACAAAAACAGGAAACTGAGAAGTTTCACATCAGGGGACAATGTTCTTGTCAGAAACTACTCATACGGGCCCAAATGGATCCCTGCAGTCATTCAGAGCTCTTCAGGTCCTGTGTCATACACTGTCAGCCTTGGGAGTGGTCAAACTATGAAGAGACATGTGGATCAAGTGAGAGCTAGACTGACAGCTGCAGCACCGAGTGTGGAGTTTGACAAGGACTTGCAACTGTTTCCAGAAAATGATCCAGGTGCTGTGGATCCCTTGCCTGCAGATGTGAGTCAGGGTGGTGGATCTCCTTCAGGTGAGCCTCCAGAGCAACTGCCTGCCCCCGCTGCCGAGGTTCACCTAGAGTCACCTGTTGCACCGGTGGGGCGTCGCTCAACAAGGGAGAGACGTCTGCCTGCTCACCTCAGAGACTTTATTAGTTAGAGTGAGATCTTTTCCAGGAATAGAGCAACAATGCGCTCTGATCTCACTGGGAGGACGTACCTCTCAAGTTAGAGTAACAAAAAAAAAAAAGAGTTCCAATTGAAGTTATTGTGATGTTGGTGACTATTTTGTATTTCAGCATTTGACATCATCTGTTGTTTTTTCTGTTAAGGACCAGTTGTTGACTTAAAGGTGGGGGAGATGTGGTATCCTGACATTTATTTGTATTTCTTAATTATCAATACTTACCTGCTAAATTACATTGGTTAACCCTGTTGTATGTTAATGGATGAGCTACTCTCACGGGTCCACTAGGTGGCGCTCACGCCATGCTGTCAGGAGTGCATGCAAGGTAAAAACAGAAGAAGTTCTCATCAAGAGCAGCAGAGTCTGTACCCCTGTTGTTGTCAGTGTGCAGTCATGAGTGTGTAACAGGCCATGCTCAAGTTTTCAGTAAAAGTTCAGTTCAAACTTGGATGTTGTGGACAGTCGGTTCATCTCACGATGCAACACCCCCTACCCCCAAATTCCCCTGAAAAAAGTACCTAGTAGCGGGGTAGGACTTTTCAGATTACCCGGAACTTTGAGGGGCGGGGCTGTGTGCTGAAGAACGCTGATTGGTGGAAAACACGCAGCATTCCGCACTTCCGTGCCAGTGTGGCTGCAAACTTTCTACAAATAAACATTTCTACCGTAGTATTGATAAGCGATAACGGTATCAGTTCTTTTAACGGCACTTTTACACATTTTGGTTTAATTCATTATCATCCTGCAGCCTCTCCTCTGCGCTCTGTGCCGGCACTGAACATACACACACACCTACACGCTACGATAAGCAGTGAGCAGCCGAGCGGTGGCTGCAGTGGAAACAAACTCAAAAATGACTCGAGCTGACGGCAGCTACACTCGTTACTGTAAGTGGAATTAAGCCTTAGCGAGTAAGAAGCCAATAATTTATCAATACATGTGTTCAGCAAGCATGAACATGTAAACATGTAGACAGCGATATTCAATACGCTCCATCCAGTCTCTCATCCACCGACACTAACGTCGTGTCTTACACGCTGATTTAGACAGCACGCTAGTTCGGCTAACAGCGAATTGTTACTAATAAGCTCAAATGACAGCTGTCTGTATGTAGACTAACTTAGTTTGACTCTTATCTTAAAATACTTTTAAACTGAGCTGCTGGCTGAGACAAACAGCCCGTCCTCTCTCTACCAGCACTAATGTTATGTTACCAGCCAACAAGCTGACGGAGGGCACACGCTGAATCATCTACGTCATCAGCCTGATTTGAATATATTTTTCGGAACCTCATCACTACACTGACAGAACTGAACCTCCGACCTGCCTGTCAAACACAAATCAAACCATAAACCTGCTTCAGACAGTCCGGACTGAGTGGAGTCCTGTGGGGATCAACAGATGTGAAGTCTGGCAGGTGGCGGTTGCTCGCTCTGCTGCAGTTCAGCAGCTAACAACCAGAGCTAGCTGCTAATAGCCAATGCTACATCCAACAAACTCCAAGAATCTACTCAACAACTCCACCCTCCACAGTCAGACACACACACGCTGCTTATTTACTGATGAATTACAGCTCACATCTTGTGCTAACAGCTGACGCTGCTCTGGTGTGAGTGTTCTGCAGGTTAGCACAACATCCTGGTGCTGACTATTTACTGGAGGTTACCATCTATAGGCGCTCTGATCTTGTTCTGCTCGTATGGTATCTACCAGCACTACCAGCCAACAAGCTGACGGAGGGCACACGCTGAATCATCTACATCATCAGCCTGATTTGAATAAATTCTCCTTTGAGGTGTGGTGGAAACGCAAACCACACAGATTACCAGGAACTCTTTCACCCAGGTAAATAAGTTACTGGTAATAAAAGTTCCTGGGAATGTTGGTGGAAAAGGGGCTATACATTTTGTCCTATATTTTATCAAAGGTGGTTGTTTTTAGCTCCTCACATCATCTTTGTCATCAGTAAAAGGTTGTTGGCAAATATTTTTTTGTCATTGTTTTCATTAACAAAATGAACACTGATGGCAGATCATTTTAGTAACAACACATATTAAAACAACTATTCATACATACCATTGTTTATTTTCAATTTAAAAGAAAACCTTAAGCTGCCTATTTCTTTGTTGACTTTGATCATTCAGATAAATTTGCATCTCTACAGTCTGGTCATTGTATTTTTTTCTCTCTTTTTTTAATGAAACCGCAGATTCACCCAGATTCTTACAGTCCCTAAATTAGCTGTGTCAGAACAGAGTCACTTCCATATGGGGTGCTGTTTGTAAAGTTGGTCATGCTGAAAATAACAGCAACATTTTGTCACATTTAGCTAAAAAAATCATGTTTTAAAAAGTGGTGTGAATTTTTGAAAGTCACTTTTTAGCACATTTAACACAATATTTGTTAACTTTGAAAATTTATTAAATAATTAAATCTAAATCTAAATGTTAAATCTAAATCTAAAAGTTAAATATAAATCTGAAAGTTAAATATAAATGTTACGCCTAAATGTTAAATCTAAATCTAAATGCAAATATTAAATCTAAATGTTTAGGGTGAAACTAAATATTTACCTAATATGCAAATTCAAGATGCCGGCAACCGGAAGTACCAAAATAAAAGCTCGAGGAGGTCAAAGTCTGTTTATAGTGTCAAATAACGAATAAACAGCGATCTTTTCTGGAGAAACTGACTCTTGGACATAGATTACGGTGATAATAACTACCCAAAATAACAAATCCGTTTGGAGAAACTATATTTTACGAGTACCTTGAGTTTTTAGTGTCACTTTTTTGCGGGGCTTATAACCTGTAGACACTACAGTCAGTCACAAGGGGGCGCACTTTGACAGATCTACCCCCGCCTGCCTCCACCCGGTGCAGTCTGCTGTTGGTCATACATGCCCTGCTGGCATGGCCGCATCGCATAGCTGTCAAGTCTCCCGTTTTGGCCGGGAAACTACCGTATTTTACCCCTCTTTCCCGCCGTCCTCCCGTATTAGTATTCTCCCGTAAATCTCCCGTATTATAATAAAAAAACAACAACATTCCTCTGCCTCTCCAAACTGAACTCTGTCACTAGCCTCGCGAGAGCTGCCACCTGCAGTAGCCTGGGTGGCAGTTGTCGCGAGGTTAGTGCCGACAACGGGAACAAACCCGGAACAACAAAAGAGAGAGATGGGTGGATGTGACGAAGGAGAAGACATTCCTGCCAAAAAAAAAAACAAAACAAAGAAGTCCTGTAAATATAAAATGGGACAGCGAATTTACTTTCCTAAAGAGGAGCAGGATGGGCACATTATGAACTGAAAATATGTTTAAGCAATAAGCCCCTTGAAGCCGTGAGTTACAGTGATTTTACAATGGCTGAGGGGCGTTCAGGGCCCCTCCGCCGTTGTGGAATCACTGTAACTCACGGCTTCAAGGGTTACCCTACATATAGCCCATAAAATAAACACACACAAAAAAGAATCAACAATTTATTGGTAATAATGCAACAATAAAACTGAGAACTATTCATTCTTCCACCAAGCAAGATGGAGTGGACAGAATGGTTGCCAAGCAACACAGACGCTGCGGTCTACCAGTGGGTTACACTGATTTTACAACAGCCCTGAACGCGGCTCAGCCAATCACATTTAAGGATGGGAAGCACCCGTTTTATAAACCATAAATAAATGTGCTTCATATACCCTTTGTGTTTTCATTTAGGCTGTATTATAACGTAGGAATGTTCACAGCATTTCAGTGTCAACAAAGGTTGGCCTATCAGATTCTGATCACCTAATTGTAGTTAGTAAGCGGTTGACAAGTTGTTTTTAGATATCTTGTACACCTGTCTTAAAATGTAAGGGATACTGGAGCTTGGTTGGGGTGGTGGGACGGCTCGCAGCGAGCGCCGGAAAATTTCCCTTATTTTCAAATCCAAAACTTGACAGGTATGCCGAATCGGCGTCAGCCGAAAACATCGGGAGAGCCGTTTTGACGGCCATTCGCACATTTTCGGGAACCACCACAGAGCCAGTGCCACCACAGGCCAGAAAAGATCGCTGTTTATTCGTTATTTGACACTATAAACAGACTTTGACCTCCTCGAGCTTTTATTTTGGTACTTCCGGTTGCCGGCATCTTGAATTTGCATATTAGCTAAATATTTAGTTTCACCCTAAACATTTAGATTTAATATTTACATTTAGATTTAGATTTAACATTTAGGTGTAACATTTAGATTTAACTTTTAGATTTAGATTTAACTTTTAGATTAAACATTTAGATTTAGATTTAATTATTTAATAAATTTTCAAAGTTAACAAATATTGTGTTAAATGTGCTAAAAAGTGACTTTCAAAAATTCACACCACTTTTTAAAACATGATTTTTAGCTAAATGTGACAAAATGTTGCTGTTATTTTCAGCATGACCAACTTTACAAACGGCACCCCATACTCCCACTTATTAAGAGAATTTATTAATGTATTCTTTGTGTGTGTG
The DNA here is from genome assembly GCA_019142605.1 of Cephalopholis sonnerati. Taxonomy (NCBI): domain Eukaryota; kingdom Metazoa; phylum Chordata; class Actinopteri; order Perciformes; family Serranidae; genus Cephalopholis; species Cephalopholis sonnerati. The sequence goes on along the minus strand of JAGQAX010000014.1, from coordinate 10,117,356 downwards.
TGTGTGTGTGTGTGGGGGGGGGGGGGGATGCCACCCGCTGGATGCCACCCGCCATAAAACCTAAACGAAGAAGAAGAAGAAGAAGAAGAAGAAGAAGAAGAAGAAGAAGACGACGCCCCCTCCTCCCAGTGAAAAGAAAAAGCAGAACAAACAGCTGATCCAGCTCGGTCACTTCTTTATCAAAACAAGATGAAAAAGTTACTTTTGCTGCTTCTCTTGTGTCACGTTTCGTCATCAGGTGAGATCACACTGTGAATATTTGCTTCACTTTACTCTCAGCTCTGTATTTTGTTCCTGCGTAGCTCCAGGACGCACTTGTTTAGTTCACTTTCACTTTTACAGTACTGAAGAATTTGGTAAGACTGTAAGTTTAAAATGGATCACACTGAATGTATCATATTTGTGATGAAGGTGATGATGATGTGTATATTTAAACTGAATGTACCTCATTTGTCCTGCAGTAAAACACTCCCTGAAGTTTTTCATAACTACATCTTCTGGAGTCCCAAACTTCCCACAGCTTGTGGGTGCTGCAACGGTTGATGACATTCTGGTGGCTTACTGTGACACTGATATAAAGATAGTTGAACTAAAACAGGACTGGATGAAAACAGCAGTAGAAAACAATCCACAGCATTTGGAGAGGTACACTCTGGACTGTTTTGAGATCCTGCCACACGTCTACAAAGCCAGAATGGACAGCTTGAAGCAGTGCTTCAACCAAAGTGGAGGTACAGTTTATATTTCACTCTTACTGTTAAAGCGCTCTGTATCTCAGTTGTAAAGTAAAGTGACCCAAATTCATTCCCAACCATCAATCAATCAAAAGTGCACAACCCCAGGTTGGTAACACCCTAAAGGGACTGCAAAGCTTCATGAAGGGCTGCAAGGCCGACTCCACTAAAAGGGTTGAAGGAAAACTTTTACATATATAGTAGGCCTTTATCTCAGCATTTCATTAATTTCTGTGAAAAAAGTAAATGAAATGTTATTTTTATAGTTCAAGTGTATGATAAGATCTGAAGAGAAGCAAAATTCATAGAGCCTTCAGTCTCTGTGAAACAGCCTCATCCTGCATTAGAAAAGTGTGCAGTTAAAACAACTACAGAGCTTATAGAACAATGGCCAAATTAGATTAAAACACTGAATTTGTAAGAAAAACTGAATTGGTAAGAAAAAAAAGAGTCTATTAAGTATATATGACTGTTAAACATAAGACAGAGAACTGTATAAAGAAGTTCTAAAAATATCAGTAAACTCATCTCTGATGTCAAATTCACAGAAACAAATCTGCTCAAAATTCATCCATTCACTGGTTTTACACAACTTCCTGCAGTGATCGAGTTCACTATTTGAGTTAATTGTACAGCTTCACTTGTTCTGTCCTGCCCCCTTGCCCAATTTGCTTGAAGTTATGCAATAATGATAATTCAGTGAATTCCTTGATAACTGTCAGTTGTACTGGTCACTGGAACCTGGGGCTGCATCCAAGGCTGAGGGTATTAGACAGCACCAGTTCAGAAATGACAGACAATGAGGGGGGGAGAGATGAGGTCCTCAGCTGGACACCAACCAGTAACACTGCTGCTCGTGTTTGGCATCTTTAAGGAATGCTTTACTCATAAAATAACCATTTGATAATCAATGAGTCTTACCCTGTCACCTTGGAGTGAAGATCACTTCATTTTACTTGCATGCCTTCATGGAAAACAGTGAACATGTTGATTTATTGATTGATTGGGGACCACATTTAACAACAGCAAAACTACATTTACAGTTACCACTGTAACTTTTAAACTGTGAAATAGAAGATAGAATAGAATAGGTTTCATCACTCACATCAAGAAACAGTGCACTGATTATCTGCTCTTGAATCATAAACACACCACAAGACTGAGAGGATAGCAGAGCATCACACAATGTACAATATGTTTAAGATCATCTTTCCACTGGAGATATCATCTGTACATTTCTGTTAATTACAGTCTCTGTTTCTCAGATATCCACATTTTCCAGAGGCTGAGTGGCTGTGAGTGGGACGATGAGACTGGAGAGATTAATGGTTTTCTGCAGTATGGTTATGATGGAGAAGACGTCCTAGCATTGGACCTGAAGACACTGACATGGGTCGCTCTGAAACAACAGGCTGTCATCATCAAACTGAGATGGGATGCTGACAAAGTCGAACTAAAAGACATTGAAAACTACTTTACTCGTGTATATCCTGAGTGGCTGAAGACTTATGTGGCCTTTGGAAAGAGCGCTCTGCAGAGAAAAGGTAGAATCACATGACCTGATGTAGTTTCATGGACATAATGTTCATACAGCCTGCTCAGAATGAACTGCCATTGTATTTTCACTCCAAACTGTCTGACACTAACTTCTCTTTGACTGTTTTCTGTGGCAGTAAAATTTGATTTGTCCCTCACCAATCAGTAGAGACTGACATGTTGGAGTGCTCTGATGTTTCTGTCCATCAAAGCTGAGACTGTGATAGTTAGTGCACAGTTAACAGGAGTTAAGTGAGTTCACAGAGTTTCAGAATAGAAATATTGCTGTTTCATTGAACATTGCTATGAACTGATTGAGATCACTTTTAGGTTGACCAGCAACAATTATCTACCAGTGGTATGAACAAGCATCCAGATTCACTGTGCAAAAAACTGATGTAACTCACACACATCTTTACCTGGTTCTCTGTCTGCAGACCTTCCCTCAGTGTCTCTCCTGCAGAAGTCTCCCTCCTCTCCAGTCAGCTGCCACGCTACAGGTTTCTACCCTGACAGAGCCATGATGTTCTGGAGCAAAGATGGAGTGGAGATTCATGAGGACGTGGAGCTCGGAGAGATCCTCCCCAACCATGATGGATCCTTCCAGATGAGTGTTGACCTGAACCTTTCATCAGTCCCACCTGAAGACTGGAGGAGGTACGACTGTGTGTTTCATCTCTCTGGTGTGAAGGATGACATCATCACCAAACTGGACAAAGCAGTGATCAGGACCAACATGGGTAAGAATGACAGATGTGAGAAAGATGTATTTAGTTTATTTTAGTTGTCCTGCAGTTCATGAGTCATTGATTTTTCACTGTTTTTGGTGCTGGAGGAGACTGTTTGTTTTCTGTGTCCATGTTGTAGCATGGACACAGAAGCAATAACCTTAACTACCAGTTAGCAGGCTGGCTTCCTCAGTCGCTAACCCGATAATAGGTTAATGATTCGTAACTATAATTTTTATTAGCGCAGATGAAGAAAGTGCGACAGCTTCCATTTTTCAATCCATGGAGCTCTAGACAAGAGTTTTATGTTGATTTAGCTTTTGTCATCCAGTTCAGTTTGGAATTCATCTGTATTTGTTTAGTTTTTGTTTAGTTTCAGTGTCAAACCAATGCATGCAAACTGTTGTAGAATAAACTAACATCACATGTAATGAGTTCATAACTATACTGCTAAAGAAAAATGAAGGGAACACTCAAACCACACATCAGATCTTGGTGAACAAATTTTTGAAGTTGAATATCCTTACTGATGTACATTGTATAATTTGTTGAGAACAAAATGATGTAAAAACAGTCAATGGAAAACAAAATCATCAACCCACTAAGGGCTCGATTCAAAATCACACCAAAAATCAAAGTAAAAAATTTAAATCACAGGCTGATCCAACTCGTGTGAATGTTATCATGGCATCTCATAATGTGACTCAGTAGTGTGTATGGCCCCTGTATGAACTCCTGACAACGTCTGGGCATGCTCCTGATGAGTCGATGGATGGTGTCCTGGGGATCTTCTCCCAGACCTGGATCAGGGCATCAGTGACCTGAGAGAAACTGTCTGTGGCCACCACATGTAAAACCATTCCCTGTTTGGGGTTTGTCTTGCTTTTGCCTCTCCATTGTTCCTGTTGTCACTTTCATTTGCACCAAAGTAGCTGAAACTGATTCACAATCACTTGTGCTTCCTAAATGGACAGATTGATATCCCTGGAGTTTAACTGACTTGGCGCTAAACTGTGACCATTAAGTGTTCCCTTCATTTTGTAGATGAACATGTGTACAGTAGGTTTTAATAAAGGGATGTAATTCTGCTCCAACCTGCTATGTCTATATGGTCTTAGCCATGTTGTTGTTTTGGTTTAACAGAGAAGCCTTCTGACCTGACCATTCCCATCACTGCTGCAGTGGCTGTTCTTGCTCTCATCTTCATCGCTGCCACTGGATTCATTGTTCACAAAACGAGGAAAGGTGAGAGAGAAAAATGAAAAAGGTTTCTTCTTTTGGATTTTCCGTTTACAAAAAGAAGAAAAGTGAGAGACAAGACTGAAACTTTAAATCTTTACATTTTTGGAGAGCTACGTTTTGTTTTTTTTAAACTTCAGGTTAAAAAGGTAAAACAAGCCTCAGTCTCTATTGTGAAGCAACCAACAGAAACACTGTGGCATGATGATGATTAGACAAAGGGAAGAAAAATAAAAGATATCTATTAAACGTGAGTAGGAGAATGACTGAAAAGGGGGATCAGAGTCGTTGGGGAAAAGGTGACAACTAAAATTATTTGTTGTCTCTTCTTCTTCTCTGCAGCTGAACAATCTCCGTGTCGTAAGTAGACTTTGTTTTTATGCTTTTTTATCTGGTCTGACATTAACCTACCTGTCTGCAAACCTTGAAAGTGTTGCATTTGTACATTTCATATGTAGCAGAAATATTGACACTTTACGTTTCTTTACATTTCAGCTGTAACAACTCTGTGGTTAACATTTGGTTAGGTTTAAGGACAAAAACCACTTGGTTAGGGTTAGGAAAACAAAATGTTTTTTCCTGGATTGTTTGGTCAATGGAAATGTCACGCCATCTCGTTAAAAAAAATACCCACAAATGTTGGTCTTGAACAGAGGTCTGCAGCAGCCATCCTAGGTGTCACAATATCCATCCCATCCTCCTCCTGATGAGAAACTCAGCTCATATGTTATATGAACAACATCATACATATGAAACAAAAAATGTATCATATTCATAGTTTGCAGACACAAAAAACACCAACTTTATATACAACAGAGCATTCTCCATTCTGAATGACCAGCTTCTTCAACAGGTTGTAGCAGCTGTTTATTCAAGGCAGTTTAGTGCAGGATGAGTGGAATAACAGTGTGTTTTGTCTTACAGCTCCCGAAAACAGCTCTGAGCTCTCTGAGAGACTGAATCCTGAAACTTGATTCACAGACACATTCTGCACACAGTGAATTACTTCTAATGGGAGGGCAAAGCAATGATTGCTGTGACATGGGCTATTCACATCTCCAGTTAAACAACTTAAATTTTAAGCTACCCACAACAAACCTTTATATAACAACGCCCCTGAAAGCTTGCTTTCAGATCTTACGTTTTTCCCCCATAACATTAAATAATCATGACGAAAAGCAACAATTAATGTTAAAGCATCTCATGATATCATTTATCTGTTTCATCAGGGCTTTGTTGGTGTGATTTCATTACATTTGAATCATGTTGTAAAATCACAACACATTCTCATCCCAACTCGTCAGATGTCACCATTACGTCATTGGATTTAGATGTCTATATATTACGTGCCAGGTATCCTGCTGCATCTGATGTTGATGTTTCAGGACACTGTAATAATTTACTCTTGTTACATGCATTGTGTCTTTTTAAAATACACTTTCACTTTCACAGGCAATGCACAGTTTCTGATCATTATCTGCGTACAGTCTTTTACAAAATAAACTTATGATGTAGGTAAAACACCTTGTTTTTACATTTAATTTCCTTGTGCAACAAAAGCACATGTTTAGGCTTACAAAAGGCAACAAAAGCTGGTGGTTATGTTTTTTAAAAAACATCATGGTTTGGTAACATTTACGCATGGTACGCATGAAGCAAACAGTGGGCTCCCAGGTAAACGTCCAGGATTTATTGGACCCATCCACCTCCCCTCCCATCATTCCTATAGGGACTAACACCTCTGACACCACCTGGCGGCATATCATGCCATTGTGAAAGGCGCCTTTTTGTGACGGTGTCTGATGCCAAAGTTACTAACAAAGCATGTGTTATTTGATGAGTTGGGAAAGAGAACGAGCTGACAATTCAAATTGGTGCAGGGAAATATGTGTCATTTTGCAAAACAAACAAAAAAGAAAGAAAAAAAACGCCCAAATGTCCAGTGCTGTCAGAATCATGCCAAACCAAGAGGCTGCAATATAACTGTAACCCTAAAGCCATATTGGCCAATCAGCAAAGAAGACATTGGCACCATCAGTGTCTAGCGGCCTCTGACGGCTTCAGGAGGCAATAAGAATCATTGACTTTTACCCTGGGAGGCCAGTGTTCTCTTCCTGTATGAATGTACAACCAAACCCTGTTATTTTTTTTTTTAAACCCAACCATGTGCTTTTGTTGCCTAAAACTAACCACATGCGTTTGTTGTTGAAGGAAACAAAACGTCAATTCTCTGTGTTGTACAAATGTAGTGCATATATTTGGAAAGAGAGTGCATGCCAACTATACATTTCCTGTGAAAACGTTAATGTATTTTGAAAAGACACAATGCATGTAACAGGCAGAAGTTGACATGGCGTCCCAGAGCATCAACAACAGATGCACCCAGGGTACCTTGCATGTCATATGTAGACGTGGAAAGTCCATGACCAAGTGATGATATGTGACGAGGTCGGAGTAAGAATGTGTTTTGCAAACATGTAAAAGTCCTGTTAGCAAGGTTAGAGCCACAACTATTTTGGTCATATTGCCATTGGATGAAGTGTCACCTCACTTTTTGATGCCTCACAAAGGAGAGAACGGTGTACACCAGTGGTTTAGTAGCATTTGCCCCGTTTCCACAGTGCAGTACAGTACAGTTCAGTTCAATATGCTTTTTTTCCGTTTCCACTGTGACAAGTTTTAGATAGTAGCAATGGAACCGTTCCGTACTGTCCCCATTTTTGGTCCCCCCCCTCTGTTGGGGTACCTAGCACACAGATCTGGTACTCAAAGGTGGAGCTGTGAACACTGCAGTCTGTTGATTGGTCAATAGCAGACGGTCACTCTGCTCCGGGCCGCGTTGTGGCTGGTTTTGACACAGAGGCCACTGTTCACATCGTGGAGAGTTTTATTAGTAGACTGTAACTATAAAATATAAGGTTGTTTTGCTGCCTCTTGCAGCACCCGCAGTCGGAGAAAAAATTAACTTACTTCACTGGGCCGACTGCCGGGATTTTTAAGGTGGAACATTTACTTGTAATGTTACTCAATGCATGAGGTGACAATGTGACTCAATCAACACACCTTAAATATTCCTTATGACAACTTTGACCATTACTTTAGCTTTAACATATGACATACACTTTTAGTTATGAGTGGATCTCCAGGCGTTTATATGTATTAATTTCAGCCAGGTTATGTGAACTCCATATATTCTAATCCTTACTTGGAGAAAAAAGAGGGTCAGGTAGCATTGAGCTATGGCAACACTAAACCCCTGAGCTTGCCTGAGAAGGACTAAATGCACAAACCCGCTATTTTTAGCGGAGAGAGACTCTCACTGCAGCCTGTTTTATTTTGTTCTGAAAATGTTGGCGTGCAGCCTCGTTCTGTGAATGATAAACAAAGTGCAGACTTTCCTCTGTGTCACCAGTGATGAAGAAATACAGTGAGTGCTGGACGGAGCAGTGAGTGACAACAACCCCGCCCACATTTAAGGGTACTGTTTGTGGTGGAAATGCTAGGGTCTAGGTACCATGTCTGAAAGGTACGTTCCAAAGGTACCCTACCGAAAGTGTTTGGTGGAAGCAGGGCTTGAGCGGTGGGTGTACTACTTGGTAGATGTGTAGGTTAACAAGGGGGGAGTGGGTATACTCTCCTGTATATCTGAATGGCTTTTTGGCTGATAGATGGCTATACTCTGTTGTACCTGCATATACCCTCCACGACATCACTGGTGCACACTGATGTCACAAGCCAAAAACTCTGTTTTGGCCATGACTACGTGTCAACACTGAAAACAGAATCTCTGAAAATCTTCACCCCAGACAGAGTTTAACAAAAATCTGTTTTCAGTGACCTAAAACACAGTTTGCATGTGGACAAAAGGCCAAAACACATAGAAAACACTACTTTTGAAAATTACCTCAGTATGTGTGGACTGTACCCAAGTTTTCAGGGTCTTAAAATAAAGACAGGTGATTAAGAAAAAAACTAACTTTAGAGGCACAGATACTACTTGATAAAGCATCTATTTTGTGTTATATTATGACTCCAAGTTTAGAAAATGCTGAACAAGGAATTTAAACAAAGGATGTCACTTTCAGAGCAACTGAAATTCTCTTGAGGATGTGGCTTTATAGAGTTAAAATATTTCTGGTTTTTGGTTGGTTTATTTGTTGTTAGTGTGATTATCCTTCCTGTATTTTAGGTTTGTGCACACACAGTCAGTTCAAGATACTCACCCACATAACTCTATTTGTACTTTATTTAGACATGTCTGTAGTTTGGCTCTTATGTGTCGACATTTTGACATATAAATAGAATTTGCTCTGTTTCAAAACTTGACAGCCATGTCCTGACAAAAAAAAAAAATGTAAATGTGTTAATATTCTGTCTTTTGCTGGAATCTCAACCAACACTAAGGACATATGTATTTGATAGCCTAATATTTTGTATTTTATTTTAGAATCATTATTGTCAAATAAAATTACTCTAAATCTTAAATGCATTCATGTCTGTATTTTTTTTCCTTTTGTCAGAAAAGGTAAACATTACATCCTCTGAATTATGAATAAGATTTTAAAATTATTAGTCAAACTTTGGCACAAGACAGACGTTTTGTGGACACACTGTCTAATCTTTCAGCACATTCTAAACCAGGAGTGTAAAACTCATGTACGTCCATTGGCCACATACAGTCCAGTTAGATCCCCAGTGAGTCAGACCAGTGAAACCATTGCACAATAACCTATAAATAACAACTCCTCCAAATGATGAACAGTCTGAGATGTCTCAAGCAAAAGTAAGGGCAATTACAACAGTATGTGTCAGTTTTTCCACATTCAGTCAGTCTGCTACTCACTGTCATTGCATGTGCATTTTTCCATACACTTCCACTGCTGTGTAGTACTGCTGGCATCACCACGCCAAACTAAAGTGGTAGCTATTAAGGAAGCCCATGAAGTTCTCTTTGATTTCACTCTATTATGCATAGGATGTTTGTGTTACCAACACCTTTCAAAAACTACATACAGTAACATAAAATAGGTATTTGCAACGCAGCTCATCCCAAGTCCTCACATGTTGCTGCTTTGTCAGTGGCCTGTCACATCTATCGATTACACACCAGGTATCTGGGACGCTGCTACAAACACCAGGACGTCAAAAAAAGCCTGTGGTTAGGTTTAGAAAAAAACATCATAGTTTGGTTTTACATTTATAGGGGAAGTGAACAGCGGGCTCCTGGGTGAAACTCCAGGGTTTGTTGGATTTGTTTGTTGGAAACTGGCCACATAATGCTCATTCCTCAACACACTGAAACTAATAATAGGAATAGGGCTTTGGTATACTCCTGTTCTTTACTGATTGAAGACAAAATAAAATTCTGTGTTTACGCTGACAACCAGTTATTCAGCATAATCCATGACATGAAAATCTGTTTGTCCAACCCTGAATGACCCTTTCTTCACTGCATCTTCTGAGGTCCCAAACATCCAGGCGATATACACTGAACAAAAATTTAATGGCAGCACTTTTGTTTTTAGCTCCTGTTTTTCACAGATTTAATTTAAAAATCTATGAGTTTTTTCAATCTTTGATCTTGTCATTGAACTTCCCTATTTGCATGAGCCAAGGCTTAAAACTTACATTTTCTGAAACACCAGTAATGTTTGAAGCTTCAGATGTCAAAGTCAAATGGGACTGCAAAGTAAAGAAACATGCAAAATAAAATCTCTTATTTGTCCTTCCTATTTCTCCTGGACATCATGTAGCTCAGTATAACATCAGTAATATTTGGACCATTTCCTCATACTTCTTAAATTCAGTTCCTGAGAAAGAGCCTTCCTCTTTTCTCAGCCAGATTCTAATTTTAGACCTTAAAGGCTCTTTTTCCTCTCTCACTGCACTGATCTGTATTGGTCTGAAAAAGATGAGAAAACTTGATTTGCCTACAAGTGACCCTGCACAATTTCAAAAATTTGTCACAGTAATCAAATTCAAGTCTCAACTCTATGTATTTTATTTGTTGGGGTGTTAGGAGAAACATTCTTTCTCTTTGCTTTAAATTAGTGTGCATGCAAACTCACTGTCAGATTCATGACATTGCGCACGGGCGTATGTTGGTGTGTCGGAGTAAGCATGGAGCCCACACTGTAACTAACTGCACTCCCTGAAGAAATATTGTCATATTTTTGGAAAGATTAAATAGTGATTCCAGAGAGAAGCAGACAGAGGGGTCTACAGTCTGTGTTTGAAGGATATATCCAGGATGTCAAACTGACTGAGCAGCAAAAACAGGTTAAAAAGACAAAGATAGTTAGAAGCTAAAGCCGAACTACAGGCTACAGATCACAGTGTAAAAGTGAACCACCACATCACTGACAATGAATATAGACAATGAATGTAAAGGGAGACTTCACCGATATTTAACCAGCTGTGTGGCATCACAGTGTGTGTAGATGAATGGTGTTTGGTAACCGGACCTCAGCTGCCAAATGGACAGGGATCTCCGGGAAGTCAAACAATGTTCATCTGCGCACCATGTGATGACACACAGCTGGTTGAATATCAGCAAAGTTTCCCTGCTTCCCTTCACTGGTTCCTGTACAGCAGGGTAGGTCTTTTTTTTTAGTGTTATGATCACTAAAAAGCAAGAGCAGCATGTGTATACATTCAGTAGGCTATATCTTAAGCAGCTAGTTCGTTAACCCTACACTTTTCAAGGTTTGATTTTGGTTTTGGAATGAGGAAGAAATGTTTATCTTCTTCCAACCTCTCCAGAGGCCTGAACTACGAAGCAGGATTTTGAGTTAGCGAGGTAACCGCAGGGTTAACTCTGGGTTTTCAGTACTACGAAGCTGGTTCTCTTTTTACTGGTATAAATCACCGTGGTCACTTATGCTGAAAACTTAACCTGCTCTAGAGCAGGTTATGTTCTTCTACAGTCACATCTCACTTCAATACGCGACACTGCCCCCAAGATCTCCAGTGGTACTGCTGTTTCATCCGAATCTGTAAACTTTAACAAAACATGCACAAATACAGAATAAACAAAGGCAGAGTACGGAGAGAGGGCTCCATCTGTGTCTGTATATGTATCTGATATTGAGCAGAAATGAGTCCAAGGAGGAGTGTCTGTGGTGGAAACACTAGAAAGATCCAACATTTATGTACATGCTTGTACAAGTTCTAAAGGTACTAAACTGAAAGTGTTTGGTGGAAACATGACTATACACACACTTGATGCCTGTTAGACTAGGAATCAACAGTGTAAATATTTAGATACTTTTCTTAAGTAAAAGTGTCATGTGGTGTAGAACAGGTGGACCCAAATGCAGGAGCCTCCAGGCAACAGGCACTCAAATAAATCACTTTTATTTCAACATTCAAGCAAGAACACACAAAACTGATCATCACATAAGAAAACCAATGATCAAACTAAGACTTAAAACCAGGACTTAAAATCAAGCTAATGTGATGAGGGGATGAAGTGCAGGTGGAGAAAAGGACAGAGAATAAGAAGAAGGTGAGGAGAATGAGGTAATTAGTCAGGAGAACAGGCAGGGAGGTAAAGGTAAAGGTGAAACACTTGTCTTAGTGCCGTCTCTAGAGAGCATCATCAAAATGTCTGGTCGCGGAAACCCTGTATAGTGTTGGTTCTCGTACCCGCCTCTATCAGCGCCCGCGAGGGCAGGAAGCCAAATGGCTCCCCTCGGCAGCACGCCCAGATATTCGGCCAAATTCGGCCAATTTTGGGTGCGGCTGAAGTACACAGGCGACGGTGACCTCCCCACCAGAGACTATGTCGGTCAGAGCCTTCTGTTTGATTCTTGTTGGATTAATGTGACAGACATTTACTCATTCATCGCTCTTCCAAATAGGAGAGACTTTGAACTGTGCTTCTTCCAAGAGGCTCCTTTGAAGCGCTTTTTGGAAATTCAAACAGCTAAACACGCTGAGGAAAAGTGGAGAGACTGGACAATCGAGTCATCTATACAAACTGATATCACCACACTGGTGGTCAAATTCTGGACCGGCAGAATATCCGACCACGACATAGACATCTACTTGCAACGATACTGCACTATCCTACAATGCACCAAACCACTGGATAAATATGGCATCTGGTATGGAGTAAGAAAATATAAGATCAAGATACACAAAGACAGAACCGGTCAAAATGTGGTCATCCCAAGTTCCATCTCTCTTGGACCGTACAACGGCCGTATCATTTACCCAGGACAATCATCCAACTGCTTCATATGTAACAGTACAGACCATCAGGTAAAACAGTGTCACACTGTCAAATGCTGGAAGTGCGGAGGTCTAGGTCACAAGGCCAAAGACTGCACAGCAGAAGGCTTGTGCAGCCTGTGCGGAGGATTAGGTCACACCTTTTTCGCCTGCCCCGACTCATATGCCAATAAAGCCAGAGCACTGAAGCAGCAGGGTCCGCCACCTACACTCCAGCAGCCGCCCGGGCCGCAGCAGCAGACCCTCCAGCCAACCACCGAGCAGCCCGACATTCCACCTGAGCAGCGGCAGCAGCAGCAGCAGCAGCAGACCCTCCAGCCAAACACAGAGCAGCCCGACACTCCATCTGTGCAGCAGCAGCAGCAGCAGGCCTGCAGCCAGCCAGCAGACCAACCTTTACAGCCCCGTCCCCAGCCTTTGGTCTTACAGCCTGACGGGCCCAACGTACATCATCCTGCTCCCCAGCGAGGTCCTCGGCAGCACGGTCCTCCTGCGGCAAAAAAAAATGTCCTTCCTGCAGCAAAGCTACATCCACCAGCCCCTCCTGACGACACCTCCTCTCTGTCAGGTGAGGGCAGTTTAGTTATTGATAGTGATAAAGACAGTGATATCAGTGATGTAGAGAGTATTGATGAAAATGATGACCAGAATTATGAAAGTGCCAGCGAAAGCCCCAGTTCTGACGTCATCAGTGATATGTTGACACCCGGCCAGCGAGCCTGCAGCTCCCCTCTCCCTCCTCCACCTGAGGCAGAGTCTGCTTCATCTGAGAGTAGCTCTTTCTCCCCCACACCTGAATTTCCTGCTCCCAGCAGTATTGTCTCAAAGAGTGATGTCCCTTATGAGTTACGCAGAAAGAAAAGGCCAGCTCAGTTTACCTCTCATAAAAAGGAGAAACGGCTCGATGACAAGCCCACACCGTAGGTCCGACATCCGCTGTTACCATGAGTCTTCTTAAAGTTGCCACCTGGAATGCTCGTGGTATTCAGTCGATGTCTCTTAGAAAAGAAAAGATGGATTATCTACTCAATACTGACTTGGACATCTTATGCACTCAAGAGCTGAGGCTGAACACGAACAATGACGTTGATGACGTCACTGAACTGTGGCAAAAAGGGAAATGTGCAATATCTATAGGTGACAGTAAAGCTGACGGTATTGGTATATTTTTCGGAAATTATGATGTTAATATAATTAGGAAAAGAGATATTATCCCAGGAAGGCTACTGATGTTGGATGCTTATTATCACGGTGAAAAATATTGTATTATCAACCTGTATACTGCACCAGATGCACGTAAGAAAGTCCAGCTATTCAAAAGACTTAGAGAATTATTAGTAGTTGGTTATAAAATTATTTTATGTGGAGATTTTAATACAGTAACTGATGAAAATGACAGGTGCAGCACAACAGCATTTAAACTGAGCCCAGAAGGTAAACTCTTAAAAGAAATCTGTAACGAAGCTAAGCTGACAGATATTTGTAGAGCTGTTCCTTCTGGGACTTATTTTACAAGGTTTGACTCCAAAACTAAAACTCGAATTGATAGAATATATGTGTCTTCACATTTCAAAGTAACTCATTATTCAACTGTTTTTAATGACTTCTCTGATCACTTCTGTCATGTGGACCCTCCACTAACAGAGGTTTCTGGAAACTAAATACTCAGTGTTTGAAACATACAGACTTATTAATAGAACTGAAACAGGAAATTCATAAAATAATAACATTAAAAATTCTAACTAAATCTGATATTAAATTATGGGAAATATTAAAATATAGAATAAAAGATTTCTTTAAATATAAATGTAGAGAATTAAATACAGTAAAAAATATAAACTATGATACTTTAATTAAGAAATATATTAGTCTTAAACAGAAGAAGGAAAGGTCTAATGTAGAGGAGGAAACTATGTCAGATATTAAATTGCAACTAGACAAACATAACAATGAATTATTATATAGTATTTATAATCAATCAGAACTAGAGGGCAGAGGAAATTTAATCCATGCCATTAAATCAAGACACACACAAATCCAAAGTAAATTTATTAAATCTATAAAAAATAATTCTGGTGATACTGTACACGGTGAAAAGCAGAAGAGAGAAGTGATCAGAGACCTTTGTGCTGATGCATATAAGAAAATAGAAATAAATGCTGATTGTGTAAATATTCTGTTAAAACATGTCCCTTCTCTGAACTTATTGGTGAGATAAGAAAAGACGAAGTGGTGAATGCAATTCAACAATTAAACCCTGGCAAAAGTCCTGGTCCAGACGGACTGCCCACTGAGTTTTATCAGTTATATATAGATGATGTACTCAACCTTCTTACTGCGATGTATAATGAAGGTTTAAACAGCGGCTGTATGGGGGACTCATTTTATCAAGGTGTTTTATGTTTGTTGTATAAAAAAGGTGACGACACTGACTTAGATAACTACAGACATATAACTATTATGAATACAGATTATAAGATACTTGCTAAAATAATTATGAATAGATTACATGATATACTAGAACAAATTATAGATAAAGAACAAACCTGTGCAATTAAAGGACGATTAATGTGGGATAATCTGAGTATTCTAAGAGAAATAGTGTATAAACCAGACAAAGGGTTTTTTATTATTGGACTGGATCAAAAGAAAGCCTTTGATTACATTTCCAGAGATTATCTCTGGGCTGTAATGAAGGCTTATGGTTTCCCTGATGTCTTTGTTCAACTAGTTAAGTGTCTGTATGTGAAGTCAAGTGTCTGTGTAAATGTAAATGGTGTTTTAACTGAGCCCTTTGAGGTGGAGAGAGGGGTCAAACAGGGCTGTCCTCTTAGTGCTGCCTTATACATTTTGGCTATAAGCCCTTTAATCAAAATTATCAACTCTGAAAGTTTAATCTCTGGTACACGTGTTGGTCATCTGCCCAAAGTTACAGCAATTGCCTACGCTGATGACATCACTGTTATTATTAAAAATCAGTTGGAAATGGACGTGTTAACTAATCATTTAAATCTATATGAACTAGCATCTGGTGCTAAGTTAAATCATAATAAAACAGAGGGAGTTTGGATCGGAGATGAGAGGGACAAACCTAACATTAATGTTCAAGTTAATCAAGACATAAAGATTCTGGGTTTGACCTTCTGCAGTGAAGACTGTAGTGAAAGAAACTGGGAGAAAAAACTGATTGAAATCCAAGAAGAAGTTAAAAAGTGGGAGAACAAATGCACCAACTATAAAACTAGAATTAACATCATCAAAACCTTCATCCTGTCCACACTCCTCTTTCTAGCTAACATCTTTCCTCCTTCAGATAAAACGATAAAGAAACTAAACAAACAGTGTGTTAACTTAGTGTGGGGTACCACCAGAGAGGTAACTAAAAGAGAACTAATGTATAAAGGTAAGGAACATGGGGGGTTAGGGGCCGTAGACTTGGGCATTACATTAATGATTGCCTTTGTTAAAAACGTATCAGCTGCCTTCCTCAGAAATGCTCTTTGGATAGGTAACCGTTCATTATGGAGAAAGAGGAGAGGGAGAGCCAGATTTGGCCCGTATTATAAATTAATATATGCAGATTATTTAATAGAACACCAACAGTTGAATATTAATTGGTGTAGTTCATCTAGTAAACACATTTTTAATACAATTAATAATTTTAAATATGGGGGCCTTATAAAATATAAACATATATCTGATAATTATAGCAGTGAAGTAATTAATATATTAAAAAATAAAACCATTCCAGAGAGCATCAGAGACATCAGATGGCTGATATCAGTAGGCAGACTCCCAGTGAGAGCAGTTGTATCGTGGAGTTGTTACGTTGCCACCAAAGAATGTCCGATGATTCATTGTAACGAGCCTGAAACCCAAGAACACCTGTTATTGTATTGTTACAGAGCACAAGAGGTGTGGAACATTTTAAAAGGTCTGGGTGTGGATTTTAATTTGTGTTACAAATCTGTTATGTATGGACTATTTGATGAGAAGATGCCCCCAAAACACAAAGCTCTGTTTCAGATAATTGTCAGCGTTGTATGTGTCAAATTATGGAAAACAAGATGTGCCATGATTAAATATCAGACTGTCATAGACAGCGACATGGTCATAAAACAATTACTCATAGACCTCCGGAGGAGGAAAACTATGGACAAAACTCACCGCCTCCCCTGGCACATTTTGGATATATAACACTGACTGAAGGACGTTTCTCATTGTTGTCATTATGTGTGGATCATTTTGGCTTTGCATTGTTGTTTAATATTAATTTGTATGTTGATATTTCTGATGTTTGTATTTGAAATTGAAAGTCAATAAAGTATATTTAAAAAAAAAAAAAAAGTAAAGGTGAAAGGTGCTTTATTTAGTCACATATACAGTACAGTACAGTGAAATATGTTCTCTGCATTTAACCCATCCTCGTATTAGGAGCAGTGGGCAGCCACAGTGCAGCGCCCGGGGACCAACTCCAGTTGTTTTGCCAGTGGAGGTCAATGTCACTGACAGGAGAAAGCGCCGAACATACATGTTTTTAATGGTGGGAGAAAACCCATGCAAACTCCACACAGAAAAGCCCCGGGTCGGCTGGGGTTCGAACCGGCGACTGTGAGGCAACAGTGCTAGCCACTGCGCCACCGTGCTGCCTGGTGAGCAGCTGATTGGCTGGGAAAAACTCAGGAGCAGGGAAGGACTAATGAGGCTGATGCAGGACAGGTGTGCAGATGGACAAATGAGGGAAAGGTGGCACATGAACATGGGAGACACCCCAAAATTCAGAAAACACATTCCTAATACTAATAAAGTGAAAACAAAGAGTAACTAATACAGACAACATAAATGATTCTACAGTCTATTACAGATACAACTCAGTTCAGTCTTCCACAAAAGTTTGCAGGCATCTGTACACAGAGCAGACTGTGACATAAAGTACAAATACAGCAATGTAAAAATACAATAGTACAAGCAAAAGTCCTGCATTCAAAATCCTACTTAAACAAAAGTCCAGATGTATCATCAGAAAAATGTTGCTACTTAAAGTATCAAAAGTAAAAAACCTGTTCTGAAGAAAAATGTTCCCTGTGAGTGATGTATCAGTACAGGTGGAGCTAAGTTGGACTGCTTTATATACTCTGACTTATTGTGACATGCTCCTCTGAAATGTACTGAAGAAGAAATATGAAGTAGCATGAAATAGAGATACTCACGTAAACTACAGGTATCTGAGAATTGCACCTCAGTACAGTCCAGAAACAGATAAATTGCAATTTACATATCAAGTATAATAAAGTCCACTATGAAGTCTGATATGTATTTAATTAGTTGTTCAACCTGCTAATTTATTACTCTGTCTCAACAGCCTGACTGTGCAGAGTTTGCATGTTCTACCTGTGTCAGCTTGGGTTTTCTGTGGGTTCTGTGGTAAAGACATGCAGGTCAGGATGATGTGTGACTCTAAATTGGCCGTGGTGTGAATGTGAGTGTGAATGGTTGTCTGTCTCTATGTGTCAGCCCTGTGATAGTCTGGTGACCTGTCCGAGGTGTACCCTGCCTCTCGCCCAATGTCAGCTGGGATAAGCGCCAGCTCCCCGCAACCCCAAACAGAATAAGCGATTATGGAAAATGAGTGAATGAATTAATCTCAACAGGCTCCTGCTGAAGATTAGGAGACTACTCCAATGAAGTTATTGTGGCATCAAAATTTGTTTTCTGTTTCAGAGAGCACTTGATTCTTATTTACACACCAATTTTAAATGTATTTAGTATGTATATTAAACCTTCTATGTGAAATCAGAGAAGCTGTCAAAATGTCACAGGAGAGGTCAGACTGTATTAGTGTGAATTCATGTTCACACCAAAGATCACTGAAGTGACAGTGACTACATTTACATCCACAGAATATTCTGTTTTCAGTACTTATTCTGAAAAAGACAATATTCCTTCTAAGCTGTTTACATGACCCATGAAAATGAATATTCTACTAATAATGTCCTTTACATGCAGCCGTGCATACCCTGATTAACATGCCCTGATATCTTGTTAATCATGTCAAATACGGAAAAGTGAAACAGCTGTCGCTTGTGCCGTTTTGCTTTTTCACATCAATATAAGATTCTTTCAGAGTTTTCCACAGGTGGTGGGCTTGTTGGACCGTGCAAACACAGCCTCCCTCTTTCACTCCTTCAAACACCTTCTTGAAAAGATCGACATTGCAATATTTGTGCATATCTAAAAACCTGTTAATGTCCAAGTCTTTCATAATGTGTAAAGTAGGTGTGTTTCTCCTTCCAACCAGAAATGTAGACTGTTTTTTGGGGGGCATGCATCTGCAGCCTTTCAAACTGTTGGTGAGGTGGTTTGTGAACAACATATCCATGAAACACACAGAGCTGACTGTAAACTGGGCCTCTTTGAAACGGCTTTAAAATTCTGAATGTGTACACACATTTATCTTTATATTCTCCTTTTAGCTGCTTTTTCATTTTTGTGTTGCTATTGTTCAGGGATGCGCACACATAGACCCCAGGTGGTGCTCAGGCACATGCCCTTTCAGTCTCTGACAAGATAAGTGCCCATTTTATTTTTTACTTTTCTTTTCATATTGTAGTTTTTAAGTTTGGCACATGGCGTTATTCTCAGTTTAAAGTGTGTTGCATTTGTTTTAATTCTGTGAGACTGCAGGAGCCCCTGGCCCTCCCTCTTCGACTTGTTGTCACAGTCGCCACAGTTAAAACACACAAATTGATGCCCCGTTTACACATACACGGGTATTTTTAGAAACGGAGACATAAACCTTCGTTTGCACCCTTCGTTTACACGCAAATGGAAAATTCACCTCTGAAAACGATGCTTTTTAAAAACTCTGGCCAGAGTGGAGATCTTGGAAAACTCTGGTTGCACGTTTGCATGTAAACTGAGCAAAACGGAGAAAACGCAGGCAGCAGACGTCACAGTATGAGACAGAACTTGTATTCGCCTCAAAAGTGTGACCTATGTTTACATGTTGCTATGGTGATCATGAACTGCTGTCTGGTGGGGGAACTTCGAAAATGAAGTGGTTGTCCCGGAGGAGTGGCGTGAAAATTTTAGGATGTCGCGGTCATCACTGCTGTCACTCTCAGAATTGCTGCATCCCTACATCACTGCAGTCAAGCCAGCCGGCAGTTACGTTTCCGTGGTCAAGCCAGCCGGCACTCAGTTTGGAGTGCACACGTATTCTAATGCTTACGGTAAATGCATTGACACGGCTGAAGCTGACAGGGGGAGGAGCCTCTCGTGAAATGAATGTAATAAGAAAATAAAACAACTTTCCTGATATCAGTAGTCAAAGACACCTGTACTATTACTACAGAGTACTTCTTGGACAACATGTCCTATTACTATCAATTACTATCAAGTACTGTGTACTTTTGCAGTAATCCTATGTCAAAGTCTCCCATATCGACTATAAATATGCTTCATTCACCCCACTGAAGAAGCAGCTTTATTGTCACTGCAATAAATACAGTGAAATTTCGTTTGGTGCCCTCTTGTAGCAGCTACAATGTCCTTGTCATAAAATATACTGGGGGGGGGGGGTCATGGTTCTTGCAGCTGTCTCTTCACAGCCATGGGGAAGAAGCTGTGTCTCAGTCTGTTGGTGCGGGCTCTCATGACTCTGAGTCTGCCAGAGGGAAGGCTGGTGAATAGAGAGTGTCCTGGGTGGGCGGGGTCATTCCGAATCTTTGTGGCCCGTCGGAGGAGACGGCTGGAATAGATCTCCTCTAGGCGTGGAAGTGGGGAGCCGATGATCCACTCAGCCGTCTTGATGACCCGCTGCAGTTGTTTCTTTTCAGATGCAGTGCAGCTGGCGTACCACACCGTACAGCCATAGGTGAGGACACTCTCTATTGTGCAGTGGTAGACGTTTTTCAGCAGAGGTGGAGGGAGTTTGTTCCTCCTCAGTGTTCTCAGAAAGAAGAGACGCTGCTGGGCCTTTTTGATGATGTGGGTGGTGTTCACAGTCCAGCCCAGGTCCTCCGAGATGTGCAGGCCAAGAAACTTAAAGCTGGCGACCCGTTCCACTTCCTCCCCATTGATGCTCAGGCCTGAGTGCAGTGTGGTCCTCGACTTCCGGAAGTCAATAATGACTTCTTTTGTCTTCTTGGTGTTGAGGTTGAGGTGGTTGTCACTGCACCAGGCCGCCAGTGCTTGGACCTCCTCCCTGTATGGTGTCTCATAACCGTTGTTGATGAGCCCCACAACGGTTGTATCATCCGCAAATTTGATGAGGGTGTTGGAGCCGTGAGTAGCGACACAGTCATAAGTGTACAGTGTGTACAAGACTGAACACCAGTATTGAGGACGATGGTGGAGGATGTGGAGGTACCCATTCTGACATGCTGGGGTCTGTTAGTCAGGAAGTCCTTGATCCACAGACAGAGGGAGGTTCCAAGTTGTAGTGTCTGCAGTTTGTTGATGAGTCTGCTGGGGCTGATGGAGTTAAATGCCGAGCTGAAGTCAACAAACAGCATCCTGATATATGTGTTGGGGCTTTCAATGTGGCTGAGAGCGGTGTGGAGGGCGATGGAGATGGCGTCGTCTGTGGATCTGTTGGACCTGTAGGCGAACTGATGTTGATCAAAGCCAGGTGGAATGTGGGCCTTGACATGCTGTAACATCAGCCTCTCCATACATTTCATGATCACCGGTGTCAGGGCCACAGGCCGGTAATCATTCAACCCTGTGATGGCAGAGGATTTGGGCACAGGGATTATGGTGGCAGTTTTCAGGCAGGTGGGGACTGTGGCTTGCTGCAGTGAACGGTTGAAGATGTTAGTGAATACTGCAGCAAGCTGGTGAGCACATGATTTCAGCACTGTCCCTGGTACTCCATCCGGTCCTGGTGCTTTCCTGGTGTCGATGCCACGCAGGACTCGCAGTACCTGATGTTGTTGGATGGTGGGGGGCTGGTCGTGCTCTGATGATGTCAGCTGTGTGTCCTCTGCCTGTCTGTTGTCCTCTTCAAAGTGGGAGAAAAAGGTGTTAAGCTGGTCTGGGAGAGAAGTGTCGGTGGAGGGGGGGGGGGGGGGGGGGGGGGGGTTGTGGCATTGTTTGTAGTCAGTTATATTCTGTATGCCTTTCCACGTGGAGCGGGGGTTGGTCTCCCTGAAGTTGGCCTCTATCTGCTCTCTGTACTTTGTTTTAGCAGCCTTGATGCCTCTGTTCAGGTCCGCTCTAGCCCTCCTGTAGGCTTCCCTGTCCCTTGACCTCAGTGCTGTGATCTTTAATAAAAATCATATTTTCAATAAGTAGTCAAAGACAACTGGACAATTGGACAACATGTGCAAATAATATGAAGTACTTTTACTGTGTGCTTTTGCAGTACCTTGGACTAATTGAAAATATGATTTTTATTAAAGATCAGATGGGGTGAATGAAGCATATAGTCGATATGAGAGACTTTGACATAGGATTACTACAAAAGTACACAGTAAAAGTACTTCATATTAATTGTACATGTTGTCCAAGAAGTACTCTGTCCAATAGTACATGTGTCTTTGACTGCTTACTGAAAATATGATTTTTATTAAAGATCAAAGTCGGACGAATGAAGCATGTTTCTAGTCGATATGAGAGACTTTGACACAAGATTACTGCAAAAGTACACAGTATTACACAGTATTCTACGAGAGGCTCTGCCTGTCACCTTACAGCGCCGTATTAATGCATTTACCGTAAGCATTAGAATATATGCGCACTCCAAATTGAGTGCCGGCTGGCTCGACCATGGAAACGCAACTGCGGGCTGGCTTGACTCCAGTCCTACATCAAGGGTGAGATGACTGTCATGCGGTCTCCTGTCAGTGTCATAAAAAAAGTTGCCTGCACCCTGTATTACCTGTCCGACGAGGGTAGACTGCGTAAGACGGCATACATACACGGGTTGGTGTAAAGGCAAAGTTTTCTGAAAACGGACACGTGTGCACGCAATTATTTTTGAAAACAGAGAGGGTGAAATGTCTGTTTATGAAAATAGCCGGCTACGTGTAAATGTAGTGTGAATGTGCCCTACCAGAGGCCTGGGAGTTTGAGGGTTCTGCACAATATCTTAGCTGTTTCTAGGACTGCACTCTTCTGGACAGGGACCTCAGATGTTGTACCTGGAATTGGCTGGACCCACTCTCCCAGTTTGGGGGTCACAGCCCCGAGTACTCCAATTACCACTGGCACCACTGTTGCCTTTGCTCCCCACATCTTTTCTAGCTCCACTTTCAGCCCTTGGTATTTTTCCAGCTTCTGGTGTTCCATCTTCCTGATGTTGCTGTTGCTCGGGATTGCTACATCCCTTACCACTGCCTCCTTCTGTTGTTTGTCCATCAACACGATGTCCAGTTGGTTAGCCATGACCAGTTTCTGGATCTGGAAGTCCCAAAAAATCTTAGCTCGGTCACTCTCAACCACCTTAGGAGGTGTTTTTCCCTGTGACCTTGGGACTTCCAGCCCATACTCAGTGTAGATGTTCCTGTGCACTGTGCCAGCCACTTGGTTATGGCGTCTCATGTATGCTGTTCCTGCCTGCATCTTACACCCTGCTATTACATGCTGTACTGTCTCAGGAGCATCTTTGCACAGCCTGCACCTGGGGTCCTGTCTGGTGTGGTAGACCCCTGCTTCTATTGATCTTGTGCTAAGTGCCTGTTCCTGTGCTGCCATGATTTGTGCTTTGGGGGCCATTTTCCTGATGTATTCCTGGATCTAAGTTGTTTGGTGAAACTAAATCACGGGTGTGTCCTCGGAGCGAAATGCAGAGCCAAGTGGTTCAAATGTGATCTCACCTGGAGATGAAACGTGACAGCTATCGGGAGGACGCCTGCTGATTGGGACCTGTGGCGGAACACTGGACATTAAGATAAGTGCAGATACACTGCTGCTTCGCCTACCCTCGGTGTGCGGTGGCTGTTCGCGGGGGACTGCTGTGTCGCCCTGCTACATAGACTATAGCTGCCGTGCATGCTGCCTCCTGCTTCGCTCTCTGTTTTGCTCGCTGCTTCCTGCTTCGCTTGCCGTCGCTGCTGCTTGCTATGGTGACTGTGTTCTGAAAGTTACTGCTCGGCTCCCGGTCCTCTGGCGTCTGGCCTTGTCCCTAAGTTGCAGGCTCCAGCGGCAGTTGCCCAGTCGGGACTGTGTGGTAGTGATGGCTGAATGAAGCCTCATGAAGCATTTTCTTTATTTTCTGAGCCCACTAGATGGCGCTCTTGGTTTCAAGAGAGAGGCTAAAAGATTAGAAATTCAGTGTGCTTTCAACCTTTTGTTGAACAAAAAGCGCCATCTAGTGGGCTCAGAAAATAAAGAAAATGCTTCGTGAGGCTTCATTTAGCCATCACTACTGTGTGGGTGTGTGTGCGTGGATGAGAGTGAGCGTGTGTGAGGGGGGTTGTATGGGATCAGATAATTTTATGTTTGTTTTAGTATATTGTATTGTTCTGAATTAATTTGTTGGTCCTTTATTATTTAGTTTTCATGTCAATTGAATGAGTATGTTCATTTATTTATTTGGTAACTCTGGCCAGAGACCCTTTTTCCTTGGTTACTCTTTTTTTTTTTTGTTTTTGTTGGTTTGTTAAGTGGCTAATCATGTAAGTTTAATGATTTTTGTTTCATAATCTTTATTGAGTTTCAGCCCTAGGTTGTTAATACATTTCTGTGTTGTGATTGCACAACAGTTATTGTATATTTTTATAAGGGATTTGTCTTAGTGTATATTGTGTTGATTAATTGTGTTCTCCCTCTCCTTGTAGTTGCTGAGAACCAGCGGTGGTGGTGGTGTCCTGGGTGGTGGTTTCCCTTCGTGTGCTGTGATCCTGGGTTTTGGGTTCCTTTGCACTTCACTTTTTGCTGTGTGTGTGTGTCACGTATGAGTGGGGTGCACCTTCTTTAATTTTGGGATTCCTCACCCCGAGTTGCTCCTCACTGTTGGTAAGCCTCAGCCACTACAACAGGGTGTTAATTATTTAGCTCTATTTCTAAAATCATTTTTAACCTATATTGTGAACCATTAAATAAATTTGTTGCTCATTTGTTAAACTTTGAACCGTGTCTCCTGCCTTCCCTTGTATTACTTACCTGCGTGCCTTCCTATTACATTTATATTTATTTAAAATTCCCTGGGTGAAATTCCCAGAGTGGCGTTGTCGGTTTTCTTTTCAAATTCCATAAGCTCAACTTTGTACCAAAGATTGTATCAGCCCTCGTATCGCCACACTTCCAAGGAAATGCCTCTCAGAGCAGCCCAAGACGTGGAAACACCTCTTGTAGAGTGACACCTGACCCCAGATGAAAATGGGCGACTGCTGACCCTGTAAGCACAACAGATGGTATCCACAATCCAATGGGACAGTCGTTGCTTAGAGAGGGGCACAACCCCTGTTGTGACCCCCATAACACACAAATAATTGATCTGTCCGCTGCACAGGTGCTGTGGCACTGATGTAGGCAGCCAGAGCCTGCACAGGACACAACAACCGTGCCTCACCTTCAGTCGGTGGGGGGTCAAACTGAGCCAGGTGAATCGGTTGCTTAGGACAATTGCGTGGCAGCGTCTTTGGCAGGAACGCCACGTTTGACAACAGCGTCACCCCTGAACCACCTGGACCCCAACGCAGGCAGGACTCACTGACAGACAGAGCCTGCAGTTCCCTGACCCGCTTTGCTGATGTGATAGCAAGAAGGAAGGCTGTCTTCATCGACAGCCACTTAAGGTCAGCCTGGGCCAAAGGCTCAAAAGGTGAAGAAGACAGGGCCTCCAGCACCAGGGAAAGATCCCATGCCAGAACCCTGGGGGTCACCAGAGGCCGCAGCCTCAGTGGCCCCCTCAGAAAAGAAGACACCAGCCGCTGGCACCCCATGGTGGCATTCTCTACCAACCCATGCCGTGCCGAAATAGCCGCCACATACACCCTCAAGGTGGAAGGAGCGCGACAATCATCCAGGAGAGACTGGAGAAACTCCAGAATGGTGGCCACTGAACAAGAAGTAGGATCCTCCCCCCCCTGCCTGCACACCAGGCAGAAAACCTCCTCCACTTGCTCTCACACTGGAGGCGGGTGGATGGCGCACAAGCATGCGAAATGGTATTCCTGACAGACTCAGTGCAACTAGTCAGGAGTGGGTTGGGCCCTGCAGTGGCCAGACCCAAAGCTTGGGGTCAGGGTGCCAAATCCGACCCCCCCACCTGTGTCAGGAGATCGCTCCTCTCTGGGAGGCGCCATTGCGAGCTGGAGCAGAGCCTCCACAGCAGTGGAAACCAAGATCTCCCTGGCCAGAATGGGGCCACTAGGAGGAGCCGGTGGCCCTGACGAAGGACCCTTTGCAGTGTCGGAAGGACCAGAGGTAATGGTGGAAAGCGTTAGGAGGCTGTTGGGCCACTCATGACCCAGAGCATCCTGTCCCAGGGGACCGTCCCCCTCCGTACAGAAGAACCATAGAGGACAGTGAGCCAATTCCCTGGAAGCAAAGAGATCGACCTCTGCCCTGCCGAAAGTGCCCCAGATCATCTCCACAACCTCTGGATGAAGCCTCCATTCCCCCGGCGGAGGCCGGGGTCGGAAAAGAAAATCCGCCACCTGATTCTGATCCCCTGACAGCCACACTGCCCGCAGGCTGGACAGATGGGGAGCAGCCCAAGTCAGCAGGTGCTGGGACACCCGTAACAAGCGTACCGACTTGGTGCCCCCCTGATGATTGATCTGGGAGACCACGGCTCTGACCAGACCAGCACATGTCTCCCCTGCAGGTGTGGTAGAAAGTGTATGAGAGCTAGATGGACAGCCCACAGCTCCAGCACATTGATGTGGTGCGTGCAATCCACGACAGACCAAAATCCCTGAGCCAATCTGCCGCACCAAACTGCACTCCATCCTGAGCGGGAAGCATCCGTCATGACAGTCTCTCGAAAGGAAGGGATAGCACCCAGAGGCACACCTCCCAGCAGGAATTCCCTGTTCCTCCAAGGTGCCAGGGCACGAAGGCATGCCTGTGACACTCTGATCAGCTTGTGCCTGTGGAGCTTGGGGTCCAGAGGAAAAGCTGTTCAGCCACATCTGGAGGGGGCACAATGTCAACAGACCAGATGGTATGGCAGTTGATGCGGCCGTCAGCTTGCCCAACAGTCGCAAGTATTTGAGAAAAGGTAGCCGCTTGCCTCTCTTGAAGAGGGGAAGGAGTTAGAAGATGATGTCCAAGCAACGCTCCGACAGGTAGGCCCTCATGGCAACAGAGTCCAGGATCAGACCCAGGAAGGCAGCCCGCCAAGTGGGGACCAGACAGCTCTTTGCCATGTTGAGGCCCAGCTGGGCCACATGGGCCAGAAGATGGTCTGTGTCCCAGACCACCAATCGTCCAGATATGGCAGGACCTTGGCATATGGCAGAGGTGCCAGAGCTGCTGCAACATATCGGGTAAAGACCCTCGGAGACAGGGAAAGCCCGAAGGGGAGTACCCTGAACTGATAGTGGTGGCCCTGAAAGGCAACCCGCTGGAAGGGCTGATGATGAGCCGCGATGGGCACATGAAAATATGCGTCCTCCAAATCCATGGACCTGAAGCATTTGCCCTGACTGATCACACGTATAACATCCGCTGTTGTCAGCATGTGAAACGGCAACACTTTTAAATACCTGTTAAGGCCTCACAGGTCCAAGATGGGGCGAAGTCCGCCATCTTTCTTGCTGACAAGAAAGTGCATCGAGTAGAGCACCTCGGGCTGAAGAAGGGGGTCCACCGGTATGATGGCGCCCTTGTCCAGGAGGACGGACAGCTCCTGGGTTAAGGCTAGAGCCTTGGCCGTGTCGTAGATGAGTGTCATTTTGACCCAGCCAAAAGCTGGGGGCCGGCGTCAGAACCGCAATTCGTAACCCCAGGTCAAGGTGGCAACTACCCAAAGGTCTGACAAGCAGGCAGCCCAGTGACTGAACTGCTGCTCGGAAAAGCAGCCGACGACCGGCCCCGTGGCCCTAGCACTGCTGCCCCCTGCTCCTGGAGGAGCTGGAAGTGTGGCAGTCAGGCTTGGAGTCCTGGGGCCTACGTGGCAAGCGGTGCAACTCAGAACGAAAGTCACCTGCTGGCCTCCTTGTGTCCCGCAATGGACGTTGGCCACCCCGGGAAGGTGGTTGTGTAGGGGCCCGAGGGGCAGATTGTAAAGCCCTCGACCGGCTGGATGCCTTTTGTGGAGGCCCGCAAGCCGCTGCCTGGTCTCATCGACCTCAGCAGTGTGATCCAGTGCCTCCAAAGCAGCCGAACCAAAGAGCTCCCCAATTTCCACTGGCACCCTACGAAAAGGACCTTGCGGGTCACCTCTGTTAGAGGCGACTGCGCCAGCCACACATGGTGGCAAGTGTGGACAAGCGTTGACATCAGACGGCCCAGCTCCCTCGTCTGGTAGGTTAACGCCTGCAGTGACGCGTCAGAAATGTCACAGACGGAACCGTCTACCTGCACATCCTGCAGAGAGGTCGAGAGGGCAAGGAGGAAATGGGAAAGAGTGTTCCCAAGGCAGCCGACCCAAGCTGCCATGTTATTGGCCTTGCAGATGTAGCCATCTGTGACCTTGCACTGGGTAGAAGGACACTTAGGATCTGCCTTCATCGCTTCATCCGGAGCCACAATCAAGGCCGCGATTGCAGGTTCCACTGCCGGCATGTGGAGAAGGCCAACCGACTCGGCATCTTCCATGGAGGCCAAAGCTCATTCATCCGAGCCCAGCCTGGTGAGGGCCGAAGTGTCCCTCCAACAAGAATGCAGCTCCTTCAAAAAATCCAGAGATTACAGCACCGTAACCTTCGCTGAGGGAGGGTTGCGCCTGTGGAAAGCACTTGGAGCCTGCACTTGACTTGGGGCATCAAGCTGCAGATGTGCAGGGCTGTCCAGATGATCGCTCCCACGGAGGATTCATCAGACCCCCGCCGGGAGGTCAAGGCTGAAGACTGAGAGGAGCCCGGACTGGACTCCCCTATGAGTCATGGAATTGACTCAATGAAGCTGCGATGGAGAGAACAACATCCAATGGCAGCGGCGACTCCTGGGCAGACACAACAGCAGGAGGAGGCGCCACCCCACCAGCAGGCTGGAGACTCAGAAGGAGCACCTTCATTTGCTCCATATCAGCAGCCAAGCGGTCAACCTTCGAGTAGAGCAGGTCTTTCTGTGCCGCCTTCCTCTTTTTTGCAGGAACACCATCCCCTCCCCGTGTGGCAGACCTCTTCTGCGCAGTGGTTCCATGGAGATCTGCCCCCTCAGACTGGAATGAAGGTAGACAGGCCAGGGGATCCAATTGAGCAAGTCTAGCCAACCTCACCGACCGAGGCATGATGCAACAATTCATGCACGCCCCCTCAGTGAGGGCCTCCCGCAGGTGTTCCACACCAAGACAGGACACACAGTGGTCATGGCCATCCTCGGGTTCAAGGGAGGCCATGCAGCTGAGACAGGCGTGCTCCATCCGTGACCGGGTTGAGAAAACAGAGCCAGCAAGAATCTCCAGAAAGTGTGACAGTGCCGGGAACAGACACGTCAGTACAACAGCAAAGACCACACCAAGTTGGGAAAGGGGGTGGACACGCATCCGTCACCACAAAGGTTACAAGCCTTCTTCTTTCGTTTATTCTTTTTTTTTTTTTTTTTTTTTTTTTTTTTTTATAAGCACAACTGAGCTGGAGAAGGGAAGTGGAAAACCACCTTCACCAACACAATTGCTTCCTTCAATCACTTTGAATTCCAAACTGCAAAACCAGAGGTGGGTAGAGTAGCCAAAAATTGTACTCAAGTAAGAGTATTGTTACTTATGACTCAAGTAAAAGTAAAAAGTCGTCATCCAAATAATTACTTGAGTAAGAGTAAGAAAGTACTTAGGCAGAAAGGCCTCCGCTGGGGGAATGGAGGCTTCATCCAGAGGTTGTGGAGATGATCCGGGGCACTTTCGGCAGGGCAGAGGTTGATCTCTTTGCTTCCAGGAAATTGGCTCACTGTCCTCTATGGTTCTTCTGGACGGAGGGGGACGGTCCCCTGGGACAGGATGCTCTGGGGCACGAGTGGCCCAACAGCCTCCTGTACACCTTTCCACCATTACCTCTGGTCCTTCCGACACTGCAGCGGGTCCTTCATCAGGGCCACCGGCTCCTCCTAGTGGCCCCGTTCTGGCCAGGGAGACCTTGGTTTCCACTGCTGTGGAGGCTCTGCTCCAGCTCGCCATGGCACCTCCCAGAGAGGAGTGATCTCCTGACACAGGTGAGGGGTCAGATTTGGCACCCCGACCCCGAGCCTTGGGTCTGGCCACTGCAGGGCCCGACCCACTCCTGACTAGTTGCACTGAGTCTGTCAGGAATACCTTTTCAAATGCTCATGCGTAATCCACCCCCCTCCAGTGTGAAAGCAAGTGGAGGAGGTTTCAGCCTGGTGTGCAGGCAGGGGGGAGGATCCTACCTCTTGTTCAGTAGCCACCATTCTGGAGTTTCTCCAGTCTCTCCTGGATGATTGTCGCGCTCCTTCCACCTTGAGGGTGTATGTGGCGGCTATTTCGGCACGGCATGGGTTGGTAGAGAATGCCACCATGGGGTGCCAGCGGCTGGTGTCTTCTTTTCTGAGGGGGGCACTGAGGCTGCGACCTCTGGTGACCCCCGGGGTTCTGGCATGGGATCTTTCCCTGGTGCTGGAGGCCCTGTCCTCTTCATCTTTTGAGCCTTTGGCCCAGGCTGACCTTAAGTGGCTGTCGATGAAGACAGCCTTCCTTCTTGCTATCACGTCGGCAAAGTGGGTCGGGGAACTGCAGGCTCTGTCTGTCAGTGAGTCCTGCCTGCGTTGGGGTCCGGGTGGTTCAGGGGTGACGCTGTGGCCAAACGTGGCGTTCCTGCCAAAGACGCTGCCACGCAATCGTCCTAAGCGACCGATTCACCTGGCTCGGTTTGACCCCCCACCAACTACCAACCAATTCTCTGTATGAGGTTTTATTCACAATTCTTATGACTCTCTCTTGAAGTATGAAAATTGGATTTTTATTTGTTTTATGCACATTTCCCCACACTTCCACACAATAAGTAATGTGACATAGCATAAAAAGCAACAAAGTTGGTGTAATGTTGTAGAAATATCAAAGAAGCCCCTATAGGGTGGGCAGGAGGGGTGTTGGATTAGTGAAACAAACACACAAAGTCAAGGTTGACTTCTTTTAGGCTGAATCCAAATGTCCACCCTCTGGACTTGTGGACTAAGCCCTCGTGGAATTCAGTCGTACGTAGTGTGACGATTTTATTGAGGTGGAAACATTCAACTATCGCTGCTGTTATATTCATAGAGAGGTGTATTGCCTTTTCTTGTGACTGAACAAAAATGTATTCATACATCTCTATATAACAGGCCAAACACATTCAAAAACAGAAATGTTTGTAAATGATTATTAACATTAGAAGACCTTCTTTTGTGTTTTTCAGCCAATTTGTGGCCTATTAAACTGAGCAGCCTGATAGGTCGCAATAATAAAGTGTATTTTCAGTCCCTCTACAACCTAAATAAATGTCTGCATCATGATGTGGTTGAATATTATCTCTGGCCCACACGACTGAAGTAGCATTTCAATAGCCCAAACTATCAATACCTGTTTTACACATTTATAAGTTTGGGTTTTTTTGCTGCAATTGAAAAAAACCACATCACATTCGTATTGCAGTGAATTGTGGGTTATTAAATCAGTGAAGTCTACACCCTGCAGAGAGTCCACTTGAGGCCCCTTTTGGACTGGATGAATAGTGGATTTTGACAGCCCTAAGTGCTCCCAGACTTCCCAAGAACAGGCCCGCAAAGTCAGCGAGTCTGTAGGTGCAGTGAAGTCTAGACATTTGGATTCAGCCAGAACAACCATGTAGCATAGTATGCTAGCATGTGTAGCATGCTACACTAGTGATGTGACCTAACCAAGTAATTTTGGAGTGGAACTGCGACTGTTTAATGATGTTTAGGATGTGTTTAAAAGTATGACAGAACAATAATAATATTACTACTACTACTAATAATAATAATAATAATACATTTTATTTATAAGCGCTTTTCAAGACACCAAAGGATACTTTACATAACCAAGTAAGACAGTCAGCACATACACTGGCGCCCATGGGTGCCTAACTTTGTGAAAAAGTGGGGGGGCAAAATCTGTACAATAATATTTTTCACCAGTGGTCCTGACACACTCAAAAATTAATCAAAATATAAATGACTCTCCAAATTTGGTTTCAGGGAAAATGATGAAAAAAAAGTTGCTCCTCACCCATGCACTTTAAGGCATGTCAAGGGGATTCAAAGATGATATATACAGAATGGAGAGGTTAATTCCTTGGTTGTGTAATTTCAGTGAGTGACTCTTCTCTTGTGTTTATAGAATATTGAAGATGGACAGGAAGTTACAGACAGACAGCAGGACAACACAGACAGCAAAGGAACAGACAGTCAGAACCAGGACAACACAGCCAGTGAAGGGGCAGCTCAACCAGGAGCACAACCTCAGGGAGGAAAACTGAGAAAATAAATGAGAGAGGAGTACATTTAACATTTTTGATGATCTATGATCATAATTATTATCACCTCAAAAATTATTTATTTATTATTATTTTATTTTTAAATTTATTTGAATATGTTTTGTATCTGGTTTTTCGCACACCCCTTACTCAGGTCAGATTTTTTTTTAACTTGGGCAATGTCTCTGTTCTATTATTTGTTTTTCAGGATAAGGCCAGAGGAGCAGAGGAGGCCTTTCTTCTTACAGCTGACTACACATAAAACACAGTACAATTCAGTGGGCATCGGACAATGTTTCCATCCTTCTCTCTCATTGTGTGGAGCCGATTGGCAAAATGTGTGTTATGTCGGAACATCAACGAACACCACTGACCACTCGTGAGTTTCATGGCTTTGAAAACGAACATTTAATGTGGTTTTGGGACAGATTTACACATGGCCATAGACAGCATTGTTAAGCCAGGCAGGGGAAAGCCAAATTCCCTCAAATTGTCAGAGAAGGAGCAATCGTCAAGATTTTGGTCTTAACCACTCTATTTCATCATAAACAACCAGGAATGGGGCTCAAAGTGCAAAATACTGGACTTCTCCTTTAAAAACTGGGGGTCTCAGTTCAATTGCAAATAAAGCCTGGTGCGGTTCGCTTACAATGGGAAATGCAACCGGAGTATCCCGCGAACCAAAGAGAGGAAGTGACGCAAGCGCAGTGCATACGTATGATTTACAGACATATATGTGATCTGAAAACTTTAAAATCCTTGCAATACCTC
Source organism: Cephalopholis sonnerati (assembly GCA_019142605.1). Classification (NCBI taxonomy): domain Eukaryota; kingdom Metazoa; phylum Chordata; class Actinopteri; order Perciformes; family Serranidae; genus Cephalopholis; species Cephalopholis sonnerati. The sequence continues at coordinate 10,084,572 of JAGQAX010000014.1, read as the reverse complement.
GCTCGGTGTCTGTTGAACCACAGCAGCACGCCGTAGTCTCTCGCTCTCTGCCGTCTTTTTTGGTACTGCTGCATTTGTCTGTACATGTACAGAGCAACATGCTGGATAGGGAATGGAAGGGGGATGGATTTCCGTTTTCAGTCCTGGCCAATCGATGAGCCGGGTTTACTTCTTCCCCATGGTTTTTTTCTTCCTGGTCAGTGGTCGTTTCAGGCAATACAGCCCCCAAACGAGCAGCTGTTGTAACTGAGTGACGTTGTCCAGGTGGTTTGGTCTGCTTTAGAAAGTGCAGTGTGAAAGTGAACCGAACCAAATGAAGGTGTGAAATTTTTCGGCATTCCCCGCCCAATCAAACTGAGTCCCCCAGACTATCCTGGTGTGAATGTGCCCTCAGTGAAAGATGCTTATCAACTAATGGTTCACTAGCATTTAGTCCCCCAATCATTCCTCATTTGTTCCTTAGTAAGTGCTCAAAATGGTTTGTCCCTTAATGTGAAATGTCACCTGGCAGGCTGACATGTTGAACTAAGAGGAAAACATGGTAAACACTGAACTTGTTTGTTTAATCTACATACATAGCCTGACGTCCATACAAAACATGTAATGTATTATGTTCATTGTTCTCATCAAAAAATGTTTTCAGCTGTGTATTTCTTTCCATCTGTTCAAGCCGGTTTGTTCTTGTGATGAATAATCTATTTATTATGGGATCTTTGGCCAAGCTACAGTGACAGATATGTTGTGTTGAACATGTGTTATCAGTGGACCCACAGGGAACCTGCATCTGCAAAAATCCAGAGGCAGCTCCATAGTTCTGTCATTTGATTTAAAATAAATACATTACAATAAATGCATATACCTTTTTCTTAAATTATCATTGTTTATCACATCACAAGCAAAACAAATAAATAAACAAACAAAAACAGTCAGCTACATTCTGCAGGTTTTCATTCTTGATCACTGAAGCAGTAAAAAATGGTTCTAGTCAACAGGAAGAAATGAAAATGTGACCTCATTTCTTGCTTAACTTCTTGTCTGAAACTGTTTTGTCTTACCATCTATGAGGAAGTAAAATGTGAATTAAAAAAAGCAAGTCAAGCTTTTTGTTTTTACAAGGAAGGCTGTGAGTCAGAGAGGGAGGTTAAAAAAAACACAGAAGTACAAAACGAACTAAGACAACTTAAGTTTGAGTTATTTGACCGACTTCTGGTATAATCAGGAGAATATTAACAAATTGTCACTGTCTGGAAAACTACTGCTGTGCTGCAGACAGTGGCTTTTGTAAAGCATGTTGTACTCACTGACAAGTGCTTTATGAATAAAGTTTTTTTTTTAATGTTATTATTATGAGCTGTTCAGGAGAATTGCATCAAGTCCAATGAGTCAAATTTTGTGTGTTATATTGTTACAGAGTGACCGTGGGTCTATGTGTGTTTGAGCCTTGTGTGTGGGGGAGCTGTTCAATGTTGCTTTTGCGGGGTTTGGCTTGACACGGAGGGACACGAGCTGAGTGGGCAGCCTCGTGACTGGGGGGCTTTCAGCGCCTGTCCAGAGACACGAAAAAGGGCGGATGCAGAAAAGGTGAGACGGACTGTGGACGAGGGACTGCGGTCAAGCCAGCCTCCACTTCGAAGAACATGGTCAAGCCAGCCCCCACTTGTTTTGTGGTGCGCATATATACTAGGCATTACGGTACGGGTGCAGCAGGACAACTTTCAAAATTAAAGTAACCTTCTTGTGGATGTGAGCTCACGTTGATTCAGTCAGCCTGTCTCATGGTGTGTTTGTGAATCAATGAATGAATCAATTGATAAATTCATCTATTAACTATTTAAATGAAATAATAGGAAGGGAAACAATCCGTACAATGAATATAAAAGTATTTTCAGTATTTCCACCTAAATTCAGATTGATCTTAAAAGGAAACTCCCTGTTTTCACAGATCAATTTTGATTCAGAATGGTAGTACACTACCCCAGAGTGTCACTCAGACAATTCCAGGGAAGGTTGATGTAGAATGTCAAAATTAAAGCTCTGAGAAATTCCCAATATTTTCAGCAACGATTATCTACCAGTGGTATGAACAAGCATCCAGATTTGCTGTGCAAAAAACTGATGTAAATCACATATGTCTTTACTTGCCTCTCTCTGCAGACCTTCCCTCAGTGTCTCTCCTCCAGAAGTCTCCCTCCTCTCCAGTCAGCTGCCACGCTACAGGTTTCTACCCTGACAGAGCCATGATGTTCTGGAGGAAAGATGGAGAGGAGATTCATGAGGACGTGGAGCTCGGAGAGATCCTCCCCAACCATGATGGATCCTTCCAGATGAGTGTTGACCTGAACCTTTCATCAGTCCCACCTGAAGACTGGAGGAGGTACGACTGTGTGTTTCATCTCTCTGGTGTGAAGGACGACATCATCACCAAACTGGACAAAGCAGTGATCAGGACCAACATGGGTAAGAATGACAGATGTGAGAAAGATGTATTTAGTTTACCTTTTTTGTCCTGCAGTTCATGAGTCATTGATTTTTCACTGTTTTTGGTGCTGGATGGATCTGTTAAGCCCCGTTTCCATAAAACACCTTTGGTATGGTTCCCTTTGGAACCAAAAGTAACCCTTCAGACATGGTACTTAAACCCTGGTGTTTCCACCGCAAACAGTGCTCTTTCATGCAGGTACGGTTGTTGTCACTCACTGCTCCGTCCGGCACTCACTGTAATTCCTCATTATCAGTGACACAGATGGAAGTCTGCACCTCATTTATCATCCACAGAACGAGACTGCACACCGACATTTTCAGAACAAATTAGAACAGGCTGCAGTGAGAGTCTCTCTCCATGGGATATTTAAAAATAGCGGGTTTGTGCATTTAGTCCTTCTCAGGCAAGCTCAAGGGTTTAGTGTTGCCATAGCCCACAGGAACAACGCTCCACAATGCTTTTTTTTTCTCTGAGTGAGGATTAGAATATGCAGTTCACATTACCTGGTCAAAATTTATATGTATATATATACATAATGGAATGGTCAAAGTTGTTAAAGTGAAACTTGAGGTGTGTTGACTGATTTAGGTTGTCAGCTCGTGCACTTGTGTTCACAGCTTCACCTTTTAGTACCAGATCTGTGTGCTACGTACCCCAACAGAGGGGTGACCAGAAATGGAGACGGTACGGAACGGTTTCATTGGTACCATCCACAACTTTTACAGTGGAAACTGAAAAAAGCATACCAAACTGAATTGCACTGTACAGCTTGATGGAAACAGGGCTTTAATGTATGCATGCTACCACATGGACAAACAGCCTAAGCTGTCAGTGAGCATGTTACCTACCTCAGCTGTAGTTGGGTATTTTAGCTTTAGTTTTCCAGTTTAGCTGGGAAGTCATCTTCAAAGAATTAATAATAATAAATTAATGCACATTGCTCACCCACTGACCTCTGGTCAGATCCTGTGACTACTTTACTTAACTTAGAATAATACAGAACATGACCAGTGTCTTTTTATTTTATTCCATTGTATCTACTTTGCTAAACTGAAGACAACTTTAAATTTGATCATTTCAGTTTAAGTTTATTTATTTTCTTATACATTGATTCATTTATTATTATGCCTCTATGCTGGCGATAATTGTGGCAGGAGGCATTATGCTTTCGGGTTCTCTGTCTGTACCATTCTCATGAATAAGATATCTCAAGAGCACCTTGAAGGAGTTCCTCAAATTCAGCACAAACATCCACTTGGACTCAAGAATTAATTGATCAGAATTTGGTGGTTGAAGGTCAAAGGCCACTGTGACATCACACAATGTGTTTTTAATTATGACAAAAATGTCATACGAATGTCCGATAGGATAACTTGATAAAGTAATGATATTTTATATCCGAAAGGTCAAAGGTCAACTTCAGTGTGACATCATAATGTTCTGCAAAAACACTTCTCTGACCATTATTCAACATCATATCTCAGAACAGAAGGTGAGACATTTGGTCAGATACTGAACTGCTGACACTGATCTTGGGTGTCCACCTTGAAACTGTGCTGATTGTATAGATCGTCTGTGCTGTGAGGGGAAGATGTGTGTGAAGCATCCATGTTGTTACAGACATGGATGTAAACTGTAAGTGCAAATAAACTGTTTCACAGAGGCATACACCCAGGAAGAGGTCATTTTAGTTCTTAACAAAATGTGCCACAGTGTCTGTCTTCTAAAATCCAACACATACGATGTTAAAATATATTTTACTGACACACACTTTTAAGATAACAGCCCATTACACTGTATTAACTCAAGTCCAAGTCAGTCTTAGTTCACAGCAACAAACCCACATGTATGTGTGAATGAAACGATGGATGAATGGATGGACAGACGGACTTCTGCTCTAACCTGCTTTATCTGTACCAGTGTTATTTTTTTGTTGGTGTTGTTCATCAGAGAAGCCCAGTGACATGACCGTCCCCATCACTGCAGCAGTGGTTGTTCTTGTCCTCGTCGCTGCCGCTGGATTCATCGTTTAAAAAACAGGAAAGGTGCTGTTCAACTAGCTTTTCTAGTTCTTTGATTTCGGCCTTGTAGCTGATGCTTTTATCATGGTTGCATCTGAATTAAATTGAAACGAACATCAGTTCCCTGCAACTCCATTTTATACAACCAACAGTGAGCGCTGTCAGGCTCAGAGCCTGTCAGTCATGATAATACGATTAAACCACAGTGATGTAGGAGAGAAGAGATAAGAAAATAAAGTAAGGACTAATCAGAGGGGTGGATTGGATTTAGATATTCTGGCATTTCCAGCTGTAACTGAAATTATTTGTCTTTTATTTTAATTTCAGCCAAATGTCCCCCATCTGGTAAGTAAAACTGACTTTTATTCTGTTTCTACTGATCTGACACACTTTATGCTTTAGATTAAAACAGGTTTCACATTTATTGTGCAGATGAACTTTTCCAAGACTGTTTCCTGTATTTACTGTTTATAAAAGTTCAGAGCAGGATGAGTGGACTTCTCAGTTTCACACTAACAGTTTGTATCTGACCTCACAGCTCCTGACAGCAGCTCTGAACTCTCTGAGAAACTCAATCCAGAAACATGACTGACGGATTATTGTGAAATATTTTATGGCTTCAGAATAAATGAATTACAGGTTTCTGTAAACATATAGAGACTGAATACAGTGCTGAAAATCACGTTGTGGTGGATTAGACAGGACAGGTGAAAACGTTTAGCATAGCTACTGGTAAGCAACCTCTGTGGTAATGTAGGATTTATACTTCTGCGTCAAAACCCCGCTGTACTTTCGACGTAGGCTCTGTGTCGACGTAGAGTCTACCCTGCACCCTACGCCGTAGCCTGATGTCAGGGTACGGCGTAGGACAGATTTACACATGGCCATAGACAGCCTTGTTAAGCCAGGCAGGGGAAAGCCAAATTCTCACAAATTCTCAGAGAAGGAGCAATCGTCAAGATTTTGGTCTTAAGCACTCTATTACATCATAAACAACCCAGGAATGGGGCTCAAAGTGCAAAATACTGGACTTCTCCTTTAAGCCATGTTTAATTTGTGTTTTGGGTGTGTTTTGAATCAACTAAAGTTCACAGCACTTCACAGAAACCCTGCCACTAACTAGTGTTTTGGAGGTGTAGCTGCAGAGTGACATGGACACACCACCTCACAAGTATACATGCTCACAGCGATGTAGGCGACGTGCGTAGGCTATGGTGTAGGATCTGCATAGAGCTGACACCCAAGTATAAATTCCGCTTAAGACTGGAGGAACCACATAAACAGTGACGGTGGTTGGACAGCTGAGCGGACCATGACATTCATGAAGTTATCTGTTAAATCTGTTGGGCCAGCCACTGTAGTTCAGCCTGAGCAGATATGATGAAGATATAAGGCAGCAGAGTTTTGGCTCTTTGCTTGGGTGAGTGAAGGATTTAAAGGCAGCTTAAAGATACGTTAGGCTGGGGTTAGAGAATGGAGTCACCTGTCAGAGGGTTCAGTAGATTTATAACGCCACAGCTAACCTAGGACCCAGTGAAAGGTCAGACATGATTTAACATGAATGTTGTTCTTCCATAGGAATCCACACAACCTCTGGCACATTTTACTGTGTACTGATAACCATAAATGAATGTGAAATCAAATGTATTGCTCTTTACTTTGGTGCTGATGTTTTGCTTTTCAATAAAGTCCCCAATGTTCTAAAGTGTGTCTTGAGTCCACATACTCATCTGTGACTATAGCTGCAGTAATATGAACATTACCTGAGCATTCAGTGTTCTTACAGAAGAGTTGGATTAAAAGACTGATATCATTGTCAGCTCTGAGCAGAGGAAGCTCCCAGACAAGCTCAGCTTAGTATGAACACTGAGAGTCAGGAGGAAACAGCTCACCAGTAGCTCTGTGAACAAGTGCACTCAGTAGAGAGCAGATATCCACCAGGAGGTCACCTGAGCTGACTGTGGTCACTGTAGACAGCAGATGTGCTGCAGCGTGTTTCAGAAGCTTGTAAATCTTTGATCCATGTCGTTCATAACTAGACTTTGAACAGTATCAGCTTTTAACAACATAACCTACTGTGGAATATAAATGAAATCCCTAATATCCACTATATCCACCATGATTAATTTTACTGTTACTGATAGAATAGCAACTTAAATCGTATCAACTTGTTGGTATCCTTTAAAATTTTTAACCCTCAATATACCTCATATTGTTCTGATATACCTTGTCCTAATAAACCTCATATCCAGCATATTACAAGTGTGATTCATAATTTATATTATAATTAATATAAGTCTCTAATTCAGTTCAATTTAAAACTATCAAACTAAAGAAAACATTTTCTGAAGCACCAGAGACATGTGAAACTTCAGACGTCAGAGTCACATGGTATTCCTCATTTGCTACATGCTCCATTTCCCAACTTTTGTATCATCCATTTTAAGTTCACACTGTTTCCATACAGCATAGCTACACTGACAGAACTGAACCTCTGACCTGCCTGTCAAACACAAATCAAACCATAAACCTGCTTCAGACAGTCTGGACTGAGTGGAGTCCTGTGGGGATCAACAGATGTGAAGTCTGGCAGCTGGCGGTTGCTCGCTCTGCTGCAGTTCAGCAGCTAACAACCAGAGCTAGCTGCTAATAGCCAACGCTACATCCAACAAACTCCAAGAATCTATTCAACAACTCCACCCTCCACAGCACGGACGTAATTTTAGGGGGGGACGCAGGGGACATGTCCCCTGCACTTTTTCTAAACGCCGTTTCTGTCCCCTGCAGTTTTTACCGTCCAAAAAAAATGTTACGCTATATTAAACAGAGACACATCAGGCACTAGGACCAAGCGGAAAACGGCCGCTAAAGCTGAAGCCTGTTTAGACCGCCCACACGCTCCTCGATTGGCTCTGCCGTTTCTATGTGATTGGCCGTCCCCCCCGTCACTCAATGAGGTTGTAAACCGCCAAGATTTGTATACCGGTCTGCTCGTTGCCCTGGAGAGAGGAGTTCTCGACTCGAGCTTCCCGGTAATCTGCCGCTGCCTGTAGGCTAAGTTGTTGAACATCATGTTGGACGTTTGTTCTGCCTGGGTCATGTCAGCAAGATGCAGTGGTGTAGTCGAGGGTATACGGCGTATACCCACTTATTTTTCAGTCAGCCTTGCGTATACCCCCTTCTAACGGTTCTTTTGAACGGCTCGTTAGCATGAACGATGGGAACCGAGTCGCGCTACAGCGCACTGTGTTCTGCTCGTTGGGATGGGTACTGAAATGCGGTATTAGGTATTAAACGGGTGAATTATTAAGACTGGAGTATTGATAAGCTCCGACGTTTAAGTTTTGATATCATCACGGCTGCAGCGTCTCTCCTCTGTGTCAATGCAGGTCGTCCACCACACACACAAACACACACACACACACACACAGTACACAGACAGCGAGGTGTATAAGGAGGCCTTTACATTAAACAGGGGAGTCTGTTTCTGTCAGAAACTGTCAGAGCTTCACAGCAGAGCGAACAGGTGAGGGAGGATGAGGGCAGATTGATCACTAATACTGCCTTCCTCTCGGATTAAAAAAATTAAAAATGCCCAAATTTGTCACAAACTTTACCTGAATGTCCAAATAAAAGATTCAAATAAAATCTCTGTTTGTGAAACGCAGCAGAGTGTAACATCATGCTGTTCACAGACAGCCTGCTGAGTTTGACAGAAAGACAGAGAGGTTCGTGTATAGAAGGGAACCCAGGATCGGCGAAAGATCGCGCGAGTTTGATTGTTTTAAAAGAAACAACTGATATAAATCTCGCGAGAGTTTTGCAAATCAAGAGTTCCCTTCTGGACGCGTTGAGAAAGGTGTGCAGCTCCAAAAATAGAAAATCGTGTTGTTTTAATGTGGCGGGCCGCCATAAGTAAAACACTGTATTCACTGAGCCATAGAGAGTCACTGAGGCACTGATCACTGACCTGTGATGGAAAAAATACTCAGATCCTTTACTTCAGCAAAAGCATACCAGTATGCAAAAAGACTTAATCACAAATAACAATCTGGCATGTAAATATTTCCCTTTTGGAAAAATCAACATTTTTATTGCAGGTGTGTATCTAAACTATTAAAAATGCATCTGAATGTTTCTGAATGGTAGTTGCTTATTTGGGCTTGTTCCCAGCTCCGTAATTAGTTGTCAAGCAGGTCATTTCAATATGTCATTTAAATGTAGGATAGTTTGTCCTCCCTGTTATTCTGCCTGTTCCCTCTGCCCCCAACCCCCGCTAAGAATTATTTTGGATATTTTGGACTATGGGCTCATGTGTATGGAGTTAGATTAGTCTCAATATTAATAAATGCACACAGAAGGATTCACAAATGCATGTTAAGATTTATATATAAATGACTCTCTCCACACAAATATTTTCAATGCACACACATATATTTGGCATTTTATATAAATGTAAAAAAAATCCACAAATAACCAAAAAAGTTTCACAAATGTATTTCTGATGCACACACAAATATTTATTGTTTTAAATATATGCAGTTTTCATCAAAACATTTGTGGATGTTGATACATTCATATACAGATGCTTTTATTTTGTGAACCTCTGCGCATTTGTGTGTGAATATTTTTGAGACTCCCCTGACGTCACCCGATCCACAAATGCATTTTTTCTACCAAGGGGATATAGGTAGCCAATCAGATGTCTCCTTCCTCTTCAGCCAATCACATGAGCGTCCCGCTACCACCCCCACGTGGGGTATGTTTTAACGTCGTAGTGTCAGAGGGTGGCAGTAATGCACAACTACATTGTTTGCCGACCGCCAAATTAATAAGGACGAGAAGAAGAAGAAGCAGCAGCAGACAGCAGTCAATGCAGAGCCCCGGGTCAATGGTCCGTTATCCGCTAATTACCGGACTTTGACCGGTAAAATCTGCCGAAGTCCGACATTTTTTAACACCGCCGGTCCAAATGTCCGGTGAAAATATTCCCTCCAAGCACAATTTGAATTAAACATGTCAAAGGATTTTTTTCATTTTGTTTATCTAGAGTTTTTATTGCATATATATTTCAATAGCGAACTGACTTTTTTATTTCAAGCTGGCAGCACGCCGCGTTATTAACACTAGGACCGCCAACATTCTAGCAGCGGTCAGCCAGACCGTCACACACAATTCGATTGTTTTTGCTCAGAAGCACATCAAGAAGTTGTTGTTTTTTTTTTAGATAAACGTACCAGCAATTAAATTTAATGAACAAAATGTCACAGTCAAGAGGATCAGCAAACCTTTCAACGCCTCATGTCAATATACAAGTCAGCTTTTTAAAATGTATTTAATTTTTTTACCGTGCGCATTTTTTTCGCTGCTTCACGTCTCCATTGATAATGACAATTAGCACTCTTAGTACACTCTTAAATAACAAATAGTATATAACTTTTAGTCTGCTATATTGTTGACTATATAGTGAATTTTTATAAAATATTGCAGAAGAAAAGACATAAAGACCGAAATAATGAGAGGATTTTTAAAATTATTTTGATGCTGCTGCTCCCCTCCTCTCTGCAACTCGGGAAATTCGTTTCACTGAGAAACACACACACACACACACACACGGACATATACGAATGGATGAATGGATGACGGATGTACAGCTTGAGGTTATTGCTACAATACAGATTAATACACAAAGCAAAAACACTTAAACCAGACAGGCTATGGGCACGAACAAATGCAAAAATAACTGCAGAAAATAACATGAAAAGAGGACCCAACAAACAAATGAACAAGGGCACGATCAACACGTCGGAAAGCCGATCACGTTGTCCGGTGCCAATTTTTTCTAGGGGGAACCCTGGTCAAGAGCTGACCCGGGGCTCTGCATTGATCGCTGTCTGCTGCTGCTTCTTCTTCTTCTCGTCCTTATTAATTTGGCGGTCGGCAAACAATGTAGTTGTGCATTACTGCCACCCTCTGACACTACGACGTTAAAACATACCCCACGTGGGGGTGGTAGCGAGACGCTCATGTGATTGGCTGAAGAGGAAGGAGACATCTGATTGGCTACCTATATCCCCTTGGTAGAAAAAAATGCATTTGTGGATCGGGTGACGTCAGGGGAGTCTCAAAAAGATTCACACACGAATGTGCTGAGGTTCACAAAATAAAAGCATCTGTATATGAATGTATCAACATCCACAAATGTTTTGATGAAAATTGCATATATTTAAAACAATAAATATTTGTGTGTGCATCAGAAATACATTTGTGAAACTTTTTTGGTTATTTGTGGATTTTTTTTACATTTATATAAAATGCCAAATATATGTGTGTGCATTGAAAATATTTGTGTGGAGAGAGTCATTTATATATAAATCTTAACATGCATTTGTGAATCCTTCTGTGTGCATTTATTAATATTGAGACTAATCTAACTCCATAGTGACTACATTTACATCCACAGAATATTCTGTTTTTAGTACTTATTCTGAAAAAGACAATATTCCTTCTAAGCTGTTTACATGACTAATGAAAATTAATATTATACTAATAATGTCCTTTACATGCAGCTGTGCATACCCTGATTAACATGCCCTGATATGTTGTTAATCACGTCAAATACGGAAAAGTGAAACAGCTGTCGCTTGTGCCGTTTTGCTTTTTCACATCAAGATTCTTTCAGAGTTTTCCACAGGCGGTGGGCTTGTTGGACCGTGCAAACACAGCCTCCCTCTTTCACTCCTTCAAACACCTTCTTGAAAAGATCGACATTGCAATATTTGTGCATATCTAAAAACCTGTTAATGTCCAAGTCTTTCATAATGTGTAAAGTAGGTGTGTTTCTCCTTCCAACCAGAAATGTAGACTGTTTTTTGGGGGGCATGCATCTGCAGCCTTTCAAACTGTTGGTGAGGTGGTTTGTGAACAACATATCCATGAAAACACACAGAGCTGACTGTAAACTGGGCCTCTTAGATCTTCTGGAACGGCTTTAAAATTCTGAATGTGTACACACATTTATCTTTATATTCTCCTTTTAGCTGCTTTTTCATTTTTTGTGTTGCTGTTGTTCAGGGACGCGCGCACATAGACCCCAGGTGGTGCTCAGGCACCTGCCCTTTCAGTCTCTGACAAGATAAGTGCCCGTTTTATTTTTTACTTTTCTTTTCATGTTGTAGTTTTTAAGTTTGGCACATGACATTATTCTCAGTTTAAAGTGTGTTGCATTTGTTTTAATTCTGTGAGACTGCAGGAGCCCCTGGCCCTCCCTCTTTGACTTGTTGTCACAGTCGCCACAGTTAAAACACACACATTGAATGTGCCCTACCAGAGGCCTGGGAGTTTGAGGGTTTTTTTTATTTCCTTGAGGGGGAGGTGGGAGTGTCTCTGTTGTGATGACACAAAACTTGTTTCACTTCTGTGATGATCACTGTTTCAACACATCAGAGCTTGTTTTCAAATGAAGAATACAACATGACTGATGAAATCTGAAGCTTCACACAACACTGGTGTTTCAGAAAATCTTCCCTTTATTTTGACAGCTCTGAAAGTTATGCAGTTAGACTTTGTGATCGACAGATTAGTGGGATAAGAACAGAGGAGCATAATTAAACTCAGCCCACAGAATCAATGAGCTGTACATCACTATTCCAGCAAAAATAGGATTTTTGGATGATGCATTCATAATATAGAGGAAGAGGAACTTTGCTAATCCCTGGGGAGAATTTCATTTTTTCACTCTGTTGTAATATACATACAGGCCCAAAATACACACACACACACACACACACACGCGCGCGCACACACACACACACAGCGGCAGATGATAATTGGAACAACAGCACAAGGCTAATTTCATCAGCCAAAATCTGTCTGCCAGGGAGGTGGACCAGCTGTATGTGCCAGAGCCAATAAATATAAATGACCTCACAGATTCTTCTGGTTCCCAGGTTAGAGTAAAACTCACTTATTTTCATCTACACTAGACATCGCTGGTCACAGGAAACCATCTCCTTGTCAGACTGTTTTTTTTATTTTACAAATGTAATGTGACAGCAGTTTTACATTAAATGGCAGAACAATTTGAGAGGCTTTTAGTTTCTTAAACTTGTTAAACTGGAGGTGTGAATACTCCACGACACAGCATTGACTCCTCTGTAGTCCTACATGACATCACTGCAGGATGCAGGATGGTGTGTTTGTCAGTCATGTTTCTGGATTCAGTCTCTCAGAGAGCTCAGAGCTGTTGACAGGAGCTGTGAGGTCAGAAACACACTGTTAGTCCTCTTATCCTGCACTGAACTACGTCAGCTCACACTGAAAAACTATTATAATTAAAACCCTTTATAATCTACAGAGTGTGAGTCAGATCAGAGACAATACAATACAAATAAGCTCTACTTACGAGGTGCAGGGCGACTGGCTGAAATATGAAGAGAAGAGAAATTTCAGTTGTCACAGTTGAAAGTGCTCGTTATATTTTGTGTATTAAATACTCAGTGCTAATGCTGAGCAAGAGCTGGATAAGAGCATCCGCTCAGCTGCTCTGAGTCTCTCACCTTTCTTCCTTTTGTAAACTGTAAATCCAACAGCAGCAATGAGGACGGCAGCAAGAACAACCACTGCAGCAGTGATCGGGACGGTCATGTTACTGGGCTCCTCTGCTCAGACAATAAATAAATAAATAAATAAATAAAAACAAACAAAGAAAAAAGATCACAACACGAGCAGATGAAGCAGTTAAGAATAGAAGTATATCCAGCAATATGTTCATCACACATACAGGTGGTGAATACAGTGTAATCTATGTCACAGCAGCCATCAGTGTGTGTGTGTGTGTAGAGATATACAGAACTTAAAAGGCACCACATATTTCAGTTAAGCTAAGTAGATACATGTTACTGACTGTTGTTTTTGTTCAACAAAAGGTTTAAAGCACACTGAATTGCCATTCTTTGAGCCTTTCTTTTTAAATCAAGAGTGCCATCTAGTGGGCTCATAAAATAAAGAAAACGCTTCATGAGGCTTCATGTCACCATCACTACATAAAGGCTATATTATTCAGATAGCAAGATGCACCTACATAGGTGGATTCACAACTCGCACACACTCTGCTTATGACACACACGGGGATGGACGGGTTGCAGGAGGGTGAAATAATACATCATAAATGAGGAAAATATTAATGACATTCTGTACAATGTGAACAGAAGAACAAAGCTGCACAGCTGCTGTCTGACTCCACAATAAGAGAGATGCTGTGTGCATTCACTCACCAGGAGCAGAGTAACTTGGCTGATTATTTCAGAAGCTGAAAGTTTAGTTCTTTTACCCCTGTTAGGATTTAGTTTTGCTGCTTAAATGTGCCACTATATTTGCTGCAGTGACATTACTGCTCTTACTAAATCACTCTCAGCAGAAAAAAGCCTGCTTCTCCCGTTTAATGTGCCCTTGAACTAGGGCCATAAATGTCAGGATATACTGGCCTTTACTGCTAGGCCTCTCACAAGTTAGACTGTGTGATGAAAATACAGTCATAAGTCACTGGAGTGTCCCTTTAAGGTAACATTTCTGTGACTTTACTGTATATTAAGAATTTGTAATTAGGAAGTGTACTGTATCTGTAAATTACAAAAAAGGCTTTTCATGTCACAGTGAGGGGTCACATGGTCTGACCCATCATCCTGGAAAAGAAGATAAATTAATTTATTACTGATATTGAAATTATTACCAAATCTGGAACAGATGATAAAAGTTACACTGACAAACTAAATCTAACTAGAAACAGTGAACATATCCTGTGCATCAGTTCAAATGCCCAGCATGCATTTTACCTGCATGACAGTGCACTCACTGAATTATCAGAGATGTACTGTACTACATCAACATTACTCAATGACAACAGTGTAAAAATACTCCGTTACATGTAAAAGTCCTGTACTGAAAACTGATAGCTTTATTTAGTTAGGTAGTTTAGTCCAGTGGTTCCAGACCGGAGCGTTGGCTCCCTCTGCAGGGTCACAACATAAATCTGGGGGATCGTGAAATGACGGACATCATGGAGAGGAAAGAGGAAAAATAGAGTTCTGTGACACAAATCTGGACTAACTGAGACTGTTTTCTATTCTGTACTATCTGTAATATCTCTCTAATATTTGACAATTTTATCTCTTACAGCCAAGAATATGTTTGTTGTTGTTTTAATTTAAGAGTTTACATATCAATGAAATCATGTGAGATGTTCAGGCAGGCCTCCAAGAAGTGCACCACACTTTGAAGCCAATTTGACATAGTGGCCAAATCATGTAACTTCAACTTCCGGGTCCATTACATGATGCCATGGGGCCCAAAAAGACTTCCCATAGACTTAAGTTATAAAATAGTATTCACTGTAAATTAGTGACTACATTTTCTTTGAGTGTTACAAGCTCTGGGAAACAATTCATGTCACTATTGGGATTTGATCCATTAGGTACAATAACATTCTGATAGTCAAGAAGAGCTGCACAAATGAATAATTTTATCGTCATTAAAGTTAGCGGAGGGCTTAACCTGAAGTAAGCTGCTATGACAGCGAAGTCTCTGGAGAACCTGCTCTCCGGGCCAAATAGTGTCATCAAATACCGACACTGTCATGCCCCTCAGCTTCTGATAGGGAGTAAATAATAAAGGAGGAGGTGGTTAAAAAAGGGGGAAGGCTGTAGACGTGGACGGGCCACAAAACCCAGGACTTTCCCCGGGACATCGGTGCTCAGAACCATGTGAACTTAGAGTTATAAAGGTATGTCCTTGCCATGTTTCTTCTCCTAAACCTAACCTCTGTAACTTTAAGTTAAGAACATAACTTCACATTAACTACATAACATCATTTTGTTAGCCTCATAGCATAATTGCCTAAGTCATTCAAGAGTCAAGATTCAAGATTCTTTTATTGTCATTCACCAAAACATCAGTGATGCAAAGCAGAACGAAATTACAAGCATGTTACCGTTAAAAAAACAAATAAATAAAAACAGTATATAAAAAGATAGCTCTATAAATAATCTACATATACACAAATATACATATAAAAAGTTGTTGCACATATGATTGCACATTTGCATAGCAGCTGCCTGGCTGTGGATGACAGAAAAAGACTAAAAACACAAAAGCACAGTTAGCGGTGTGTTATTTTGTTGGGCAGTCTGACAGCAGCCAGGTAGAAGCTGTTACTGAAACTGGCAGGCTGCGGTACCTCCTGCCTGAAGGCAAGAGGGAGAACAGTTTGTTGCATGGGTGAGTGGAGTCTCTCAGGATGCTGGTCTGGTTTTTGGGTCAGATCCTCTATAGGTGGCAGTGTGACCCCAATTGTCCTTTCTACTGTCCTCACCACTTTCCGTCTGAGGTGTTAGAGTTCTCATGCCAGAGAGAGATGCTGCTGGTCAAAACACTCTCAATGGTGCCCCTGTAGAAGGTGGTGAGGATGGATGGATTGAGATGAGCCCTCTTTAGCCTCCGCAGGAAATGTAGAAGCTGGTGAGCTTTTTCACCAGAGAGGAGGTGTGCAGGGACCAGGGCAGGTTATTGACCACATCAACCCCTGGAACTTAGTGTTCTGTACAGTCTCCACAGCAGGTCCGTTGATGAGGATTGGGGTATGCATGGGCCGTTTCCTTCTGAAGTCAATCACCATCTCCATGGTTTTTTCGACATACAGTACAAGGTTGCTGTTCCTGCACCATATCTTAAGGTCCTCAGAAAAAAATGCCTGAGTCAAAGAGATGACTTAGGCAGATAGTGACATTGGAATGTAACAAGCATTCTGATAGGACATAGGCAACAATGAACAGTGAATCAGCAGCATTACGTGAGCAGAGTTAGGCAGATATCACAATTTGGCCAAAATATGACTTAGGCAATTATGCTATGAGGCTAACGATTTAGGGGTGCTAATTCATTGGATATCATGCAAACCGTTGTATAAGGATAAGGTGAGCGTATCCATGTAACGCACAGCTAAAACACATCATAACACGTGATCAGTGTTATGAAACTGTTGCAGTTATGTTCAGGCAATACAAGTACCTGGTTAGGTTTAGAAAAAACATTGTCTTGGGTTAATATAAATGAGTCTGTTACGTAACATTGTATGACCTACATACTTCAGATGAGTTACATCACGTTAGTTAAGTCAGTGTGCGACAACCGTACATGATTTACTGTACACTGCAATAAAACAATGTTGACTTTTGGTTTCACATGGGACCCAAACTGCTGTCTCCTGGTGAAAGTGTTTTGTTTGACCCACTCCCCCTCCACCGTGCATGAGCTTTCTTGCTCTATAATCTACATCAGTTGGTCTCAGCATCAAGTATTGCTGCAGATGTCTTTACAACACAGTTATCTGAGAGCCTGGCGCATCTCATATCACACCCCAAGGGGTGTAAAAAAGGTCAGTGTTTGATCACATTGTAATGACAATGGGCTGTTAAAAACAGGAGGGCTGAATGAACACTTTTGTGTCATTTAATAAGCATCAGTGGTTGTGACTCTACCTGTTCTCTGTAGAAGACTCTTCCCATAGGTCCAAAACATCTTCAGCCACATGGGAAACTCATTAGTGAGGAAGTTCTTCCAAAACTCATTGTTAGCTTTATTTCCATTCCACTCTTGTTTAATGATTTCAGCTTGTGGGTTCTCAGCGATCCATGTCTCTGTCTCCACGTCAAATGTGAGGAAGTCCTTTCCATTATAACCATACTTGACAAAACCATTTACCTTTTCAGTCTCATCATCCCAGTCACAGCCCACAATCTGCTGGTTAATGTGGACACCTGAGAGACAGAGATAGAGAGAGAGACCATTACAGTCAGCTGTAGTTGATATTGCATCTTTAACAGAGATACACTGTCATTGCCTAATTATTAGCCCCACACTTTCAGTAGAGTCAAGTCAATTTTATTTATATAGCACTGTATATACATTACACACTGAGGCAGGAGCTTGTTCACAGGCACAAGCAGAGTAATGTAATGTATGCAGTTCAGTGCAGCCAGGAATGCACAGATCGATACACTGTTGAAATAAAACAACCACTCCACAAGTGCATGGCACAGCACAGCGGAGCCAGCTCTTCAGGTCAAGACTCAGCTGTCCACTTACATCTACAGGTAGTGATGGCCAAATGAAGCCTCATGAAGCATTTTCTTAATTTTCTGAGCCCACTAGATGGCGCTCTTGGTTTCAAGAGAGAGGCTCAAAGAACAGAAATTCAGTGTGCTTTCAACCTTTTGATGAACAAAAAGCACCATCTAGTGGGTTCAGAAAATAAAGAAAATGCTTCATGAGGCTTCATTTGGCCATCAATACCTACAAGAGAAGGGACACTCTTTCGAGAAACAATGTGGACATCTTGGCCAGAAAAGACAGATGGTTTGAAAGAGGCGTGACAGGTGGCTTACAACACCACTTATCACCCACCTACAATGCAGTCTTGGGATCCCTCCCCAGACGACCTCACACCCGTTCACACCCAATCAAACTATAACAACACATATGATGACCTGGCGGGGCAATGACTTACATGTGACCTCAATGACTCTGCAAGGGCACACACAGTTTAAAGCCCGCGACTCTGCACCAATCTGTTGGAACTCTTGGTCTTCAAGAAACTCAAGCAAGCCCAGCTGCCTATGATATAGCACTTAAGATATGTTTTCTTTAGTGTATAATCACCTGGAAATAAGAAATATCACATATTTGTTCCCTCAGAATGATCTGTTTATATCTATATGGGCAGCGTGTCCTTGTCCATGGGGATGGCCATGTTGCACTGCCAGGAGCCCAGAACAGACAAATCAAACACTGGCTGTAGAAAGGGATGTTGGTGTTTTTGTGTCACCAGCTGTGGTTATCAGCCCCTCCCTAATGACAGTGTTGGAAAAACACAAATTTTTGAATGTGAAACAGATTTATTATTATTTGTTTGTTTGTTTTTGAGCAGAGGAGATGTCTGTGATTAATCTGTCCAACAGCAACCCCCCCCCGAACAATGAACACTGAAGGAAATCTAACCAGGAGATTTTCAGATAGTTGCGATCTGCATTCCTCACTGCTAAATGCCACTAAAGCCTTGTTCACATTACACAGCCGGCTGACCAGTCTTGAGTTGCGGAGACTATCATAATCTTTTGAGTGTTCATACTTGGAGACGTGTGTTTCTGTCATCAGGAATCTCGACAACTGTGTCACGACCTGTGTGTGCACCGCAAGATTTCTCCAGCGAGCCCTCACCGACAGAGCCCCAGATAACGCGGTGATGTCACCAAACTACGTTCTGTCACACATGAACAAAACAGGATATTATGAAGTTCCCTGACGCTAATCTTTAACATGGATGTTGGAAAGCTTGGAGCTCTGCAGGTTGTTTGCGCCCTGCTCTGCGCTGAGAAGAAACAGGAAAAGAAGAAAAGGATTTGGGTGAAGGAATGGGTTGCTGCACGCAGATTGCACGGATTGTCAATTCTGCAGAGAGAGTTGGAGGTGAGTTCTACACATGAAACTCCGTTGCCACTGTGCCGCTAGCCTATTAGCTTGG
The DNA here is from genome assembly GCA_019142605.1 of Cephalopholis sonnerati. Classification (NCBI taxonomy): domain Eukaryota; kingdom Metazoa; phylum Chordata; class Actinopteri; order Perciformes; family Serranidae; genus Cephalopholis; species Cephalopholis sonnerati. The sequence goes on along the minus strand of JAGQAX010000014.1, from coordinate 10,065,494 downwards.
ATTGTACTGTCTATATAGCCAGGATGAATTCACCAAAATTTCTAACTGGTTCAGCCTTTCATCCACACGAAACAAGCGTTTTCGGAGGTCAAAATCGCATCTTTTTGAAGCAGGGTTCCAGATTGCACAAATCTGAAGATGTGTACAGCCAATGCGCTACTTTGGGCCCACACTGATGTCATAGCCCCATCTCTCTAACCTCTGACTTGACCCTGCCAGGAAGCCGTCCCATTACAACAACAACAACAATGGCGGTTTATAGACTCGTGTTTCTGCTACAGAAAGTGCTGAGCCTTTTGTGGCTTCTACAGCTAAATCTTCTCCTCCTCCTTCACTACAACGAGCAGCAGACAGCAATAGACAACTATTTACGCTACATGCTCTTGGATCCACCGCGGAGAGCTCCGCGTCTTCTTGTCTTTATTGGCTCGCCATCTCCTGGCTGGAATATATACTGCAGCCTTTTTATGCGGTTTCAGTGGTTTGAACCGGCTTCATTTTGACGCCTGCATTCTTGAGGACGGCGCCATGTTTACAGAACACTATTGCAATCCAATCATTTTATTTGGCACTTTCAAAAAGACAATTCTTCGTGTGGACATAGCCTAAATCCCCCTAAATCATACGCACTGTTCCTTTAACATACCTCCAGTGTGGTTGAGGTGTTGCGCGAAACTGGCGGTTTGAGCTTTGAAGAACTGTTGATAATCCACGGCGCTCTGAGTGATCCTTTCCCAGAGTTGTGGTTCTTCTTTGATTAATTTTCGTACCCAGTCTTGCCTGGGTTCTGGTGTTGTCATGCTGCCGTCGTAGTAAGACAGAGGGACTCCTTCAACATTTGCGACAGCCACATAGTCTGGGGTGTTTGGAACTCCAGAAAATACCATTTGGTAACCCCTCAGGGAGTGTTTCACTGTAGGACAAAAAGTTATTTGAATGTATTCCATTTATTTTTGACATTTTATTTGCATGGTTGTCCCCTCTCTTAAAGCCTAGAGAATCTTTTTTCTCCATCCACTATGTGCCAAGACAGGAAGAATACATATTAGGCCTATACCTTTTAGTTCTGTTGTAAATTTGTGCCTGTCATCTGTATTATGTTGTCACCTTCCATGACCTTTAGAAAAAGGTAGCAATAATAGTACACACCTTAAATAGTGTTACTTAAACTTGAACTGACTTGCACACACACACCAGATACTCGGCACTTCCAGCAACACGTATTCAGAGTTTTAGTGTATAAATAGCCCACAGTTACCGTCAGTACAGGACATCCAAGGAAAACATTGTAATGCTATTGTATATAATTTTGATTAATTCATTTTATGTAACCAGATCTTACTGAATACATCATCTAAGCTATCTTTAGCTCATACATTTATTTCATTTCACCTGACAGCTGACACACAAGTACCTGTGAACACATACAGTACCCTCCTGTACATATACAGTAATTATAGTCATACCAATAAAGCAAATTAGAAAACTGAAATATAGTTTTTGAGCATGTATCATGACCTTACCTGCAGATGCAACATGACAGAGGAGGAGCAGCAACATCGTCATCCTCTTCATCTTGTTTAGAGAGGTGTAGAGCCAAGTCTGAGAAGAGTCGGTTGGTTTTCTGTTTTCTTTCAGTCAGAAGATGTTTCCTGGTTGTGTTTACGTTCTCTGAATATTTTAAGGCGTGTTCATCTGTGAGTGGTTCCCTTTCGGTTAACCACTACAAGAAAATAAAAAATCACCTTAACACACACAGTTGTTATCAATAGCATTACAGCATATTGTCACACAGAGATTTGTTACTTTTCCTGGCTCTGTGTGGTGAGTTGAGCCTCTGTTATGAGTTCATGTCTTTAGCAGCAGACAAGCACAGACAGAGGCCTTTAGAAGAAGCAGGCAGTGTTCATACTGTCACATGTGAGAGTTGTGACTTTAAAATCACTTTCTGAAAACCTCTACTGGGGAGTCGTGCTGACCCAAAACAGCAAACAAAGTTATCTGGTGGTGGTGAAATGTCTTTTAAGGATGGGAAGCACCCGTTTTATAAACCATAAATAAATGTGCTTCATATACCCTTTGTGTTTTCATTTAGGCTGTATTATAACGTAGGAATGTTCACAGCATTTCAATGTCAACAAAGGTTGGCCTATCAGATTCTGATCACCTAATTGTAGTTAGTAAGCGGTTGACAAGTTGTTTTTAGATATCTTGTACACCTGTCTTAAAATGTAAGAGATACTGGAGCTTGGTTGGGGTGGTGGGACGGCTCGCAGCAAGCGCCGGAAAATTTCCCTTATTTTCAAATCCAAAACTTGACAGGTATGCCGAATCGGCGTTAGCCGAAAACATCGGGAGAGCCGTTTTGGCGGCCATTCCCACATTTTCGGCAACCACCGCAGAGCCAGTGCCACCACAGGCCAGAAAAGATCGCTGTTTATTCGTTATTTGACACTATAAACAGACTTTGACCTCCTCGAGCTTTTATTTTGGTACTTCCGGTTGCCGGCATCTTGAATTTGCATATTAGCTAAATATTTAGTTTCACCCTAAACATTTAGATTTAATATTTACATTTAGATTTAGATTTAACATTTAGGTGTAACGTTTAGATTTAACTTTTAGATTTAGATTTAACTTTTAGATTAAACATTTAGATTTAATTATTTAACACATTTTCAAAGTTAACAAATATTGTGTTAAATGTGCTAAAAAGTCACTTTCAAAAATTCACACCACTTTTTAAAACATGATTTTTAGCTAAATGTGACAAAATGTTGCTGTTATTTTCAGCATGACCAACTTTACAAACGGCACCCCATACTCCCACTTATTAAGAGAATTTATTAATGTATTTGTGTGTGGGTGTGTGTGTTAGGAGGTGGCAGTAATGCCCTTAATGCTGGATGCCACCCGCCATAAAACCTAAAAGAAGAAGAACAAGAAGAAAAAGAACAAGAAGACACTCCCTCCTCCTCCCAGTGCAAAGAAAAAGCAGAACAAACAGCTGATCCAGCTCGGTCACTTCTTTATCAAAACAAGATGAAAAAATTACTTTTGCTGCTTCTCTTGTGTCACGTTTCGTCATCAGGTGAGATCACACTGTGAATATTTGCTTCACTTTACTCTCAGCTCTGTATTTTATTCCTGCGTAGCTCCAGGACACACTTGTTCAGTTCAGTTTACGTTCACTTTTACAGTACTGAAGAATTTGGTAAGACTGTAAGTTTAAAATGGATCACACTGAATATAACAATCACATGTATGATTGATGATGATGATGATGATGATGATGATGTGTATATTTAAACTGAATGTACCTCATTTGTCCTGCAGTAAAACACTCTCTGAAGTTTTTCATAACTACATCTTCTGGAGTCACAAACTTCCCACAGCTTGTGGGTGTTGGAACGGTTGATGACCTTCTGGTGGCTTACTGTGACACTGATATAAAGGTAGTTGAACTAAAACAGGACTGGATGAAAACAGCAGTAGAAAACAATCCACAGCATTTGGAGTGGTACACTCAGCAGTGTTTTGAGATCCTGCCACACGTCTTCAAAGCCGACATGGACAGCTTGAAGCAGCGCTTCAACCAAAGTGGAGGTACAGTTTATATTTCACTCTTACTGTTAAAGTGCTCTGTATCTCAGTTGTAAAGTAAAGTGACCCAAATTCATTCCCAACCATCAATCAATCAAAAGTTCACAACCCCAGGTTGGTAACACCCCAGGTTATAGAGGGACGCCAAAGCTTCATGAAGGGCTGCAAGGATGACTCTATTAAAAGGAGTGTAAGAAAACTTTTCTTTTAAATAAACGTAGGCCTTTATCTCAGCATTTCAAGAAAAGTAAAGATTAAGTGCACGATAAAGACCTGAACAGAAGCTATATTCATAGAGCCTTCAGTCTCTGTGAAACAGCCTCATCCTGCATTAGAAAAGTGTGCAGTGAAAACAACCACAGAGCTCATAGAACAATGGCCAAACATCTGGGAGATGAAAACACTGAATTTGTAAGAAAAAAAAAAAATAATAATAATAAAGTTTATTAAGTATGACTGTTGAAATAAACATAAGACAGAACTGTATAAAGAAGTTCTAAAAATATTAGTCAAGTCATCTCTGATGTCAAATTCACAGAAACAAATCTGCTCAAAATTCATCCATTCACTGGTTTTACACAACTTCCTGCAGTGATCGAGTTCACTATTTGAGTTAATTGTACAGCTTCACTTGTTCTGTCCTGCCCCCTTGCCCAATTTGCTTGAAGTTATGCAATAATGATAATTCAGTGAATTCCTTGATAACTGTCAGATGTACTGGTCACTGGAACCTGGGGCTGCATCCAAGGCTGAGGGTATTAGACAGCACCAGTTCAGAAATGTAGTGATGGTGAAATGAAGCCTCATGAAGCATTTTCTTTATTTTCTGAGCCCACTAGATGGCGCTCTTGGTTTCAAGAGAGAGGCTCAAAGAATTCAGTGTGCTCTCAACCTTTTGTTGAACAAAAAGCGCCATCTAGTGGGCTCAGAAAATAAAGGAAATGCTTCATGAGGCTTCATTTTGCCATCAATACAGAGATGACAGACAATGAGGGGGAAAGAGATGAGGTCCTCAGCTGGACACCAACCAGTAACACTGCTGCTCGTGTTTGGCATCTTTAAGGAATGTTTTACTCATAAAATAACCATTTGTAAATCAATTAGTCTTACCCTGTTACCTTGGAGTGAAGATCACTTCATTTTACTTGCATGCCTTCATGGAAAACAGTGAACATATTGATTTATTGATTGATTGGGGACCACATTTAACAACAGCAAAACTACATTTACAGTTACCACTGTAACTTTTAAACTGTGAAATAGAAATTGGGTTTCATCACTCACATCAAGAAACAGTGCGCTGACTATCTGCTCTTGAATCATAAACACACCACAAGACTGAGAGGATAGCAGAGCATCACACAATGTACAATATGTTTAAGATCATCATTCCACTGGAGATATCATCTGTACATTACTGTTAATTACAGTCTCTGTTTCTCAGATATCCACATTTTCCAGAGGCTGAGAGGCTGTGAGTGGGATGATGAGACTGGAGAGATTAATGGTTTTGTACAGTATGGTTATGATGGAGAAGACCTTCTAGCATTGGACCTGAAGACACAGACATGGGTCGCTCTGAAACAACAGGCTGTCATCACCAAACTGAGATGGGATGCTGACAAAATCGGACTAAAACACCATGAAAACTACTTAACTCGTGTATTTCCTGAGTGGCTGAAGACTTATGTGGCCTTTGGAAAGAGCTCTCTGCAGAGAAAAGGTAGAATCACATGACCTGATAGACTTCATCAGTAGTCGCCTGTCTGACATTAACTTATCTTTGACTGTTTTCTGTGGCAGTAAAATTTGATTTATCCCTCACCAATCAGTAGAGACTGACATGTTGGAGTGCTCTGATGTTTCTGTCCATCAAAGCTGAGACTGTGATAGTTAGTGCACAGTTAACAGGAGTTAAGTGAGTTCACAGAGTTTAAAAATAGACTTATTGCTGTTTCATTGAACATTGCTATGAACTGATTGAGATCACTTGTACGTTGACCAGCAACGATTATCTACCAGTGGTATGAACAAGCATCCAGATTTACTGTGCAAAAAACTGATGTAAATCACACACGTCTTTACCTGGTTCTCTCTCTGCAGACCTTCCCTCAGTGTCTCTCCTCCAGAAGTCTCCCTCCTCACCAGTCAGCTGCCACGCTACAGGTTTCTACCCTGACAGAGCCATGATGTTCTGGAGGAAAGATGGAGAGGAGATTCATGAGGACGTGGAGCTCAGAGAGATCCTCCGCAACCATGATGGATCCTTCCAGATGAGTGTTGACCTGAACCTTTCATCAGTCCCACCTGAAGACTGGAGGAGGTACGACTGTGTGTTTCATCTCTCTGGTGTGAAGGATGACATCATCACCAAACTGGACAAAGCAGTGATCAGGACCAACATGGGTAAGAATGAGATCAGAGGGTGCTGAAAGGGACTGCATGTCTATAGCCTTGATTACAGTGCCTTTTCAAGGTGGGAATTTTACACCATTATGCCGCCTCACCATTTTGTATAAAAGGTATTATCGAGGAATGGTGGGACAGAATTGTCTCGCCTTTAAATCCGGCAGCGTGTGTTATGTATCACATTACAGGCTGACTCTGTTGTGTTACATGTCACACCTGTCACGCCTCTTTTGATTCCACAATGCCAGGATGCTGTCTAAAATCACACACTGGAGCAGCATGATGCTGTCGTTGTTTGGTTCTGTGTAAAAATGCAAAGGAGGCATGAAGAAAGGACTTCATAGCGGCTCTATAGCTTGATCTCTGTTTAAAAAGGGCTTATGGTTTGTTTGGTATTTTGCTTTTGTCCTCCTGTGACTGTGAAGTCTTCTTCATAAAGCTAATGAGTCTTAAAGCATGTTTCTTGCCCCAGGATCAGTGGTCAGATCATCGGAGCCTAGCGAGATGATTTTATATCCTTAAGGTCATAGAAAGTTTTCAAGCACTTTACAGGCCACATTGACTACATGTTTACGTGCCGAAATTATTCTAGTTTTTACCCTCATTCTAAAAAAGATTATATTTCTACTGAGCTGTCTACATGAATGTATTTATTAATTTTTCATGGCTCTGTGCCGGCAATAGCTGTAGCCGAAGGCATTGTGTTTTCCAGGCTGTCCGTCTGTCCCATTCTCGTAAACGCAATCTCATGAACGTCTTGAAAAAGTTTCTTTAAATCTGGCACAAACATCTTTTTTGACTCAACAATGAACTGATTCGATTTTTATGGTGAAAGGTCAAGGTCACTGGGACTTTGCGTCCGTCTCATTCTCATGGACATGATAATGCAAGAAGGCCTTGAGGGAATTTTCTCAAATTTGGCACAAACATCCAATTGGGCTCAAAGATGAACTGATAAGCATTTGGTGATCAAAGGTCATGTGACCTAAAAAAAGATGGTTTTGGCCATAACTCAATAATTCATACACTAATTCTCACCAAATTTCACACAGATGTCTACTAGGATAAAATGATTAAGTGATAGTCCAAAAGGTCCAAAAGGTCAAGGGTCAACTTCACTGTCATAAAGTTCTGCAAAAATACTTTTCATGCCATTACTCATCTTCATCACTCAGGAAAAGAAGAAGAGACATTTGACCAGATACTGAATTGTTGACACTGAACTTGGAGACACATCCTGGGAGCTGATTGTATAGATCTTCTGTGCTGCTGGGTTGAAAATGTGTGTGAGGCATTTATGTTGTAAAGTTTTAAGCTTCTTTGCAGCAACACCCATATTTGAAGCATTGTCTGGTATCAAGTCTACACATGAGTCTGGGCAGATATAACAGAGGGAAGGTTACCTCCTGGATATTACTTTGGCTGGCTGAGTAATCCTTTAGATATCAACCCGGTTAGAGAGTATGGTGGAGACTTACTGCACCTATGTTGAGAGGAAATAATTTGGGTCAAAGTGTCTGATGCAGCTAACATCTTTTTACTGATGGTGGAATGAGTAGTGTTACCAGTGCTCAATTCACGCATGGCAGCACTGTTTAACAGCCACTATCTAGGAGGAGAGGAGAGAAAAAAAAAGAGAAAAGTGACTACAGGTGTCACTCTGTTAGTGGGCAGGGTTTCCTGGTCTGGTCAGCAGGGGCTGTGTTGTATTCCGCCTAGCAACAGTGACAGCCTCCTTTTTATCTGCAGGACTTTTGCACAACAAACATGGATGTAAACTGTCACTGCAACTTGACTGATTCGCTGAGGTTTACCACAGCAAGGTGCTAATTCTAGTTTTTACATCATTTTTCACAGTGTCGGCTTTAAAATCCAACACGAGGGTTTTCATGTATTTTTTACAGACACACACTTTTAAGGTAACAGCCAGTCATCCTGTATTAACTGTAATTCAGTCTAAGTTCACAGCAGCAAACCCACATGTATGTGTGTATGAAACACTGGATGGATGGATGTGCTTCTGTTCTGACCTGCTTTATCTGTACTGATCAGAATTTTTGTTGTTGTTGTTCAACAGAGAAGCCCAGTGACATGACCATCCCCGTCATTGCTGCAGTGGTTGCTCTTGCTCTCATCGTCATCGCTGCCACTGGATTCATTGTTTACAAAAAGAAGAAAGGTGAGAGAGACAAATGGAAAGATTATCTGTTTAATTGGCTTTTCCAATACTTAGATTTTAGTTGATGCTTTATCCAGGTTGCAAATTGAAACAAGCATCAGTTCACTCCATCCCATAATTTGAAGAAACCAATAGGCGTTGTTGGGCTTAAAGCCTGTGAGTCATAATAATATAACTATACCATGATAATATGGGAGAGGAGATAAGAAAACTAGAAAGTGCAGTCAGTAGAGTGCAGATCTCTGCCAGGCAGCCAAACAGCTTCCCGGGGAGATTGTGACCACTCTAGATAACTCTGGTAACTCCAGCAGACACACTGCATTGTGCCTCAGAAGCTAATATAAATACATGCCTTGTCCATAGTTATTTTGAAATCTTTTTATTGAACTTTTCAAACATGTTCATACGCTCATAACACATATCACATCAAACAGCATCGCAACTTAACAACATATATTAAGCTCCATACACATAGACATGCACAGCTACAAAACACAGCAACTCAGATCAAAAAGAAAAGGGTTGGTTGTTCAAAATAAGACAGGAAAGGCCTCCAGACTTTAAAAAACATCTGTACAGAGCCCCTAATGGAGTATCGAAGTTTTTCAAGCTTGAGATGTGCCATAACACTTTCCACCCATTTACTGTGAGATGGTGGTTTGTTAGATTTCCAGTGAATCAACACTAAACGTCGTGCCAGTAAAGACAAAAAGGCTAAAGCATCCCCCTGTGCACCTGTAAGAGCAAACACTCCAGGAACTACTCCAAATAATGCAATTTCTGGGTCTGGATGTATTTCCTTACTACAAATCGTAGAGAAAGTTTCAAAGATGGCCGACCAGAATGGTACAAGACTAGAGCAGCTCCAAAACGAATGGTACAGAGTGGCTTCATCCTGGTGGCAGCGGGAACACATCTTATCTAATCCTGGGAACATCTTTGCTAGTCTGCTTCTACTAAAGTGTAATCTATGTATTACCTTAAACTGTAATAGACCATGTCTAATGCAAATGGATGTAGAATGGATTCTTGAAACTGCAGACTGCCATGTTTCATCAGAGATTTCAGACCCAAAATCTTTAGCCCACTGCTCCCTCAGGTGCGTCAAAGGAGGGGAGGCCATTCCTTGGATTGAATTGTATAGTTTGGATATCATGCCTGGCTGTAGAGGGTCCCAGCCTAGAAAATCATCTATCTGGCCCTGTAGTGGTGGAGATGGGAAAGACCTAAACAGCTTCTTGACAAAATTACGTACCTGGAGATATCTATAGAAATGGGAATGTGGAATACCATACTGTTGTGTCATTTTTTCAAAAGGGATAAAATTATTGTCTTGATAGAGATCAATTACACCCTTAAAGCCCTTCTTAAACCACAGTTGGAAGGCCGAGTCTAGGAGAGATGGTGGGAACAGAGCATTACCAGTAATAGGCATTAGAGACAGTGCCTGTGTGTACTTGAAGTGAGATCTAAATTGAGACCATATTTTCAATGTATTAATCACAATGGGGTTTGTCTGGTTTTTCATACTAAGAGGTAGTGGAGCACAGAGCACAGATGTTAAAGATACCGGACTACACGAAGCCTGCTCCATCTCAGCCCATACTGGTCCATTACAATGGTGGAAGTGTGATACCCAATAAACCATTCTGTGAATATTAGAGGCCCAATAATAGTGTAAAAAGTTTGGTAGTCCCAAGCCCCCCCCGTCTTCTTCCGTTCCAGATATGACTTCCTAATCCTTGGGATGGATTTGTTCCAGACAAAAGATGAAATACATTTGTCCAATTCTTTGAAAAATGACTTTGTAATAAAAACAGGTATTGTTTGAAAGAAAAACAAAAACCGTGGCAAGATGTTCATCTTTACAGAATTTACTCTACCAGCTAAGGAAATAGGGAGTGATGCCCATCGATTAAGATCCTGTCTGGCCCTCTCCAGGGCTGGTTTCAGATTGTGGCTGAACAAATCTTTGAATTTGCGTGTTACTGAGATCCCCAAGTAGGTAAAGGTTTCATGAGCTAGTTTAAATGGAAACTCGTCAAAGTTCATGCAGCGTGCCTGCGCGTTGACTGGGAATACAATGCTCTTTGACAGGTTAATTTTGTAACCTGAAATTTTACCAAAACTAGTAATTATGTCTAGAGCTTTAGGGATTGAGATGTCAGCTTGGGAAAGATACAGAATTAAATCATCAGCATACAAGGATAATTTATGGGTTTGGCCCCCTCTACTGACCCCCTTCAAGTCTGTTTCATTCCTCATTGCTATGGCCAGGGGCTCAATAGCTATATCGAAAAGAAGCGGGGACAGGGGGCAACCCTGTCTGGTCCCTCGATAGAGGGCAAAATAGTCTGAGACAATTTTATTTGTTCTAATACAAGCCCTTGTTCGGGGAATTCGATGGGGAACCCATCTGGCCCCGGTACTTTGCCACTCCTCATTTCTGTGATTGCTTGCTCAATTTCCTTTATTGAAATAGATCGGTCAAGATTTTCTTTTTCTTGATCACAGATGGCTGGAAATTCTAATTTGTCAAGGAAATTATTTATTTCAGTTTTTTCGCCAGACTCTGATGTGTAGAGCTCCTGATAGAATTTCTTAAATTTATTATTGATATCCAATTGATCTGTAATTATACCTTGAGTCGTTTGTATCTCTGCTATATAAGCAGTTTCGGCAGATTGTCTCAGTTGATGACAAAGTAGTTTGCTAGCTCTCTCGCCATATTCATATTCTTTCTGCCTTGATTTTAAAAAACGCTCCTCCTCTAATTCTGTAGTTAAAGTGTCCAATTCTGTTTGCAGAGTTACACGTTTAATATAGAGGTCAGTCGAGGGGGTCCGCGAGTGTTCCTGATCTATAGTATTTATTTGAGTGATGAGCGAATTAACCTTTTCCGTTCGTATTTTATTTCTATTAGAATTGTAGGAAATAATCTGGCCCCGCAGAAAAGCCTTCATTGCTTCCCAGAGTGTCTGCACAGTCACATCTGGCGTCCGGTTTGTCTGTAGAAAAAAGTCTATTTGGGAGGATACAAAAGCCACAAACTCCTTGTCTGCAAGTTGCCGTGGATTAAGTCTCCACATACATTTGGTGTATCTGTTATTTGGAAAGCAAAGCTTCATGCAAACAGGGCTGTGATCTGAAATTATTATGCCTGTATATTCACAAGACTTTAGCAGGGGCAGCATTCTTTTATCCATAATTATTACACGGCATTGTCAAATGCTCGATCCTGATTGGTCAATTACAACATTCTACGGTCTGTTATTTCTGAATAGCAGACCGTTGCTATGAATAGCAGACCGTTGTTAAGGACGCTTCTGATCGACTCGGGCGAATCACGTCCTGTCATATCAATCCGCAGAAAGACGTTTATACCTGCGGCAAGAAATCGTTAATTTTCTGTTGTTTTCTGTTGCTCAAACTTTTGATTTCTTTAGTGAGTAGCCGTGTAATAAGCGGGATAATGTAGAGCGAGCCGGTCACTATAGAGAAATAAACCCCTTCAGGGTGATGTAGAACCCCTCCGCTTCGCGTCGGGGTCCTACATCACCCTGTCGGGGTTTATTTCTCTATAGTGACCGGCTCGCTCTACATTATCCCTTACATAGAAAATCTATTCTAGAATACGACTGATGAGCTGGTGAGAAAAACACACCACATATAATCACGCAGAACTATAAAGCTGGCCCCTAATCCATAGGGACTGCTGGCGCCTCCAGTCGTAGTCTTGAACATGACTAGCAGAACAACTCACCTAACATGCCAGAGCTTCAACCAGAACATGTACTGAATATACAATCTCTAACTGTAACCGCAATTCCTTAATTAGAAACATTTTAATCTTATTAGTGTCCCCGTTGCCCTCCATCACGATCGAACTATGGGCAGTTTACAAATAATTAGGACCCTTTTAAAATTAAGATTATCATAGAGAGACAAACCAAAAAAATGCACAATAATAACCGTTTTAGAAAAAGACAAAAACAAAAAACAGAACAGTGTGCACGGCATCATTACCTTGTTAACACAACAAAAACCATGGGCCATGGAGAGGCGTATGGACATCAGCCTACCTTCATGTTGACACAGATGATTTTATCTTTTAATGTAGAAATGAAGACAACTATAAGGCGACAAACTTGCTCACAGTTCAAATGTTCAAGGTCCGTTTAGTGCACATACTGTCCACCGTCTTCTGTGCAAATGACTGAGGTCCACGTCCCAAAACCTGGGTCATAATCAGTTCAGGACGCGTATTTCAATTATTCCCGTGACGTCCAGTTCTTCTCTACAAAGGTCTTTGCTAGCTTAGGGTCCTTGAAAGTCCGTCTCAGTCCATCTTTCATAGTAATCCTCAACTCCGCTGGGTAAAACAAGCCGTATCGTATCCCGTCCCAGCGCCTCAGCATCCCTCGTACCTCGTTGAATGCAGCCCGCTGTCGGGCGACCCTCTGGGTGAAGTCCGGTTGGATGCGAATCTTGTCTCCATCAGGGGAGGTGATGTCCTTCTTCTGGTTTGCCTTTTTCATCAGTAGCTCCCGTTCTTGGAAGTAGTGGCATTTCACTACAAATGCTCTAGCAGGCTGGTCGTCTCCCGGCCTCTCCCTCAGAGTGCGGTGCGCCCGATCCAGCACAGGTGTTTTCTCCAAATCCAGCGACTCTTTAAGTAGCTGCGCCACATATTCCGTGATGTTTTTACCTTCCTCCCGTCTCTCCTTGTCCATAGTTGACAGAGCTGTTGAGTAGAGCATAAATCTTTGATCCATGTCGTCCATTGGTAGACTTTTATGTTTTTTACTTTGTTTGTCGGCTACAGCACAACTAAGTAGGAAATAACAACAATAAATGATCAAAGAAACCATTCACCCTCTATTTACTTAGTGATGGAAGAAGCACAGTTATCAAGGAAAAAGGACCAAATTGACAAAGTCCAAGTTTTAAAAAAATCGTGCAGGCGCTCTCTCTGTGTTGTACAGCACTTGATTTGTTTTTAGGCTGCATTCAAATCAAATCAGGTGTTGCAGTGAAAGCACCAGCCCTCCCATTCATTTGAATGTGGGTGGTGTGTCTAGGCTGTGGTGGTAGAGTCATGGAGATTGCCAAAAAAATAAATAAATAAAGACGCTGCAAAAGTTGAAAGAAGATCAACTTTTGGAGAAATGCAACCTGATGTCACGCTTTGGTGGAGAGTCATGTAATCGGCAATCAGACCGAAAGACACCCGCAGCCCACAGGAAGGAGTCTCTTTCTGTTATTAAATGTTATAGTGAGTAAAATAAACTTTTGTTAACAGCTTGTGTCGTAGTCTACAGAAGGAGAGCACTGGTTTTGTCTGTGTGTGTCTTTTTGTGGCAGTAAAGATACTACAGTGATGATAATCAACAGGAATTCTACAGATATTTTATGCCAACGTAAACAAACTCAGTGAAGACATATATTCCGTCGCTAAGATGGTGAGATGCGCTTTGGACAGTTCGACTCCCACCTCCACCCTCCCACGATTGGACCATTTCAGTGACACTCCCACACCGCCACACAACCATGAGGCTAATCACCACAACAACTGATTTGGTCTGAATGTAATCTTGGAACCTATCAGTATCAGTCTGGTGAACAACGGCCAATATCTCGACAGTTCTGATGTAGCAAGTGGATATCAGGGCCAAGACTTCTTCTTCTGTGTGCGGCTCACTGGGGCCATTCTCTCCAAACATATATCAGTATATAAATGCAGAAACATTTTCAATAAAGCTTACATAAAGCTAACACATTAAACGATAGCTGATGGTTTCCTAAATTGCATCTGAGCTAATGTGTTCTGCCTCTCCACATGGACTGTTTACCTGCCACTCAAACATGATTGGTTATTGCCACTCGAACTACAAACAGACTACAGATTCTGCATACATATGCAGATACTTGTTTTTAATAATTTCCAGAGAACTTGCGGCCAATAACCAGCTGGTTAAGAGGAGTGAGACGTCAGCAGTCAGGGACGGTATGAAATACAATAATTAATTTATTTTTCAGTTGGAGTGAGCAGAAGAGGGGATCATACTCATTGGGGATAAGGTGACAAAAATATTCTGGCATTTCCAACTGCAACTGAAATGATTTGTCTTTTGTTTTGGTTTCAGCCAAATGTCCCCCATCTGGTAAGTAAAACTTTTACTCTGTTTCTACTGATCTGACACACTTTATGCTTTAGATTAAAACAGGTTTCACATTTATTGTGGAAATGAACTTTTCCAAGACTGTTTCCTGTATTTACTGTTTATAAAAGTTCAGAGCAGGATGAGTGGACTTCACACAGTTTCACACCAACAGTTTGTTTCTGACCTCACAGCTCCTGACAGCAGCTCTGAACTCTCTGAGAAACTCAATACAGAAACCTGACAGACAAAAAGAGTAAACACTATAATATGTGTCACATTTAAGTTTTACAGAATAAAAAGAGGGCTTCCTGCAATCAAAATGAAGTGGTTTATAATATGTATGATATGTTTGGCATATAAGTATGTTTTACAAATCTGCTAATCTGTATTTCTCATTTATTTCACTTTGATGTAACAAAGTGTTTCCTGTGTCTTTGTATGCTGAATGAATGTTGTATTTTTTTTTTTTTTTTTTTGAATATTTAGGTCGGGGTTAGGGAATGGTGTCGCCTAAATGAATGTGAAATCAAATGTATTGCTCTTTATTTTGATGCTGATGTTTTGCTTTTCAATAAAGTACCCAATTTTCAACACTGACAGTCAGGAGGAAACAGCTCACCAGCAGCTCTGTGAACTAGAAAAGTGCACTCAGTAGAGAGCAGATATCCACCAGGAGGTCACCTGAGCTGACTGTGGTCACTGTAGACAGCAGATGTGTTGCAGCATGTTTCAGAAGCTTCTCATATGCTAATAAAAATACACTCTTCATCCATTGTTGACAGCACTGTTAGACTGAGCTGTAAAATAAACGGTATCCTACCACATAATCAGCCAGTACAATACTGTAAATGCCCTTTTTAGTAAAGCATTGTAATTTGCACTGCATCATGGGAAGTTTTTCCATGATTTACAGTACAGTACTATACTCTTTTGAAATGATGTATGATACTGTATTTTATGATACTGTATGATACTGTATTTTATTTGTGATGGCTTAGTGTCCTACACATTATGTGAAAAATAATTGTATTCATAGCTTTTTCTATCTTTTTCAAGTCAACCAAAGAAAGTGCTTTACTAAACTCTGTATCTAAGCCTACCTAAGGTTACTTTATAATAACCTTAAGCCTGCCCTTTACCAAAATTCTCTTCTCATTCAGAGCATCAGTCAGGTCTGTTACAATCACACACATGCACACACAAATGCATTGTAATTGTTTGTATGTCTTTTTTGTTTGATTCAATGTACTTATTCTATTCACTGGCGTAACATAATTGTGATGGGGCCCCGGTGCCAAGAAAATTCATAAATTCACCACTGTCCTAACCTGGAATCAAACTGGGGCCGGTGGAGTGCAAGAGCCTGATCTTAACCACTTTGCCACAAAGTGATGGACATGACTTGTCTCGGCTGCATCTTAAATAGAAGCATCTGAGGTGTATTCGCACCTGTCAGCGTTAAGGGGTTGAATACTTGCAGCGACCCCCACCAGCAAGTTTGTATTGCCAGTAGAATTTCTACTGTATCACAAGCTTTGGCAATACAAATGCATAAGTTGTCATGCTAATAAAGTGAACTGAAATTGAATTGAGTGTGAGACTGACGCAATGTTATTTTAATAAAGGATTTTATATTTTTATGAATTATTGTCAGTTTTCCTAATGTTGGCAGTATTTTAAAAAAGTACAGTAGACTACTGCACTGTAACGTTACAGTACTGCACTTTTTGTTTTTAATGAAGTATGATACTGTGTTTTTGTAGCTAACGGTCGACCTTTATCTAGAGAAAACTCGGTCGAGGCTTGAGCTTGAGTCAGGCGGGCTGACGGTCGTGTGACTCGTGTCTGAGGAACCAACATTAGGCTACCAACTTGTCTTTGGTCGGTCAAGGGTCTCCTGCAGTTTCAGTCTCTATTTTGTGAGCACTACAATGTTACTTAGCAAAACAAGTGTTGGTAGCTAGCGTTAGTTCATCGTAAAACGAGGAACGGGACGAATAGCATAGGCTACATCAGCGGTGTCCGTCACAAACGTTAACGGTAGCCAGCTAGCTAAGTGCTAGCTAACGTTATGCTTGCAAGCCATCATCACGGGCAGACTGCCGGGGCAAGACCAGGAGGCACTCGGAATTGGGCAGGGGCTAACGTTGCTTCAGTGTCAAGACCTCTACAGAAGAATAAGGTAACTAGCTAACGCTAGATTTCCAGAAGGTGTTATGATGATGTTTAATTATCTGTAAGAAGTACTGACTTGAGACAGACTTCTAACTTTGCAAGCACTACTACCAGCACTAGCTAGGCTAGGGAACTTAGCACTGGCTAACGTAACATAACTGGCGTTACTGTGATTAACATTGGCCAGCAGTATCCAATTATTATTTTTGGCTAGCTAAGCAAAAAAGCGGGGTTTAAGAAAAATCCCGCCTGGTTGGTGCTAGCTTTTCCCGACGCTGCGTGGCGCCATCACATGTTTAAAGTGAGTGGGATTATTTCTGTGTCTAATAAATGAGCTCATAATCAAATACAAAAGGCCCAAATTCCCCAAAATAAACAGACCTCACACAGAAAAACAAGCGAGCAAGATTTTTCGCATAGTTAGATTGTGGTTAGACTGATGATTCAGTAATTAAGTTATAGTGTACTCTGTCCAGCAGAGGCAGTAAGGCAATTCATTCCTTTAGACTTGATAGTGCAGTGTTAACAATATGTATGTCTGTAAGGCCTGTAACCACTGCACTGCCAATTTTAAAAAATTTTGTGACCATGCAAATAGTCAGGGGGGGTACTGAACCTTTTTTGTTTGCAGAGCAGGGCCATTGGGTAAGCACTGGAGAGTAATAAATGATATGACATAAAACAGAATACTTAAAGCTGAACAGCAATTACATGACAGCAAAAAATGTGAGTAAAATTCTTTACCATCAGTGATTGTAATTCAGTTACTGTCCAGCAGAGTAAGAGATTCAAAGGCACTCTGTCCAGCAGAGTGTGTTAAAGTTCCAAGATTAGGAAATTTTTATTATTAATCTTTATTCAAACAGTCATGTCTGATATCGTTATTATAGACTTTTCATGAATTCACATGTATTTTCATGCAGAAATAAATCCCATATGAAATGAGCATGCCATTGACCTGGTTCAAAGTAGTGGCAGCCTTTGTTTATCAAATTCAAGTGCTCAGTTTGACCTTAAACACTTTGTCCGGGACACGGCCTGTAATGTCCAGAGCCTCAATTTGCTAAATGCTAAAATT
The DNA here is from genome assembly GCA_019142605.1 of Cephalopholis sonnerati. Taxonomy (NCBI): domain Eukaryota; kingdom Metazoa; phylum Chordata; class Actinopteri; order Perciformes; family Serranidae; genus Cephalopholis; species Cephalopholis sonnerati. The sequence goes on along the minus strand of JAGQAX010000014.1, from coordinate 10,047,886 downwards.
TGCTGCACTTCATAGCTGTAGATGTTGACAACTACACAATTTGACTATCTGAGTGTTATTTACTGCATTTCCGGGTGTTTATATTCATCTGTGAATTTAAAAGTTGTTGATTTATAGCAGGCACTCTGTCCAGCAGAGGCAGTTCATTGATTGTAGGCACTTTAATGTTTGCTATTGCCTTTTTATACGTTGACAATTTTAAAACATTTTCAATTTCATGTGAATTGAATGTTATTTTAATAAAGAAAAAGGTTGATATATCTGAATAATTGTCTGTTTTCATTTTATTTCCCAGTATATTTTTAAAAAATTAAATAAAAAATATGGATTACAGTAGTGTACTGTTTAATTTGGATAAATACAGTAAACAACTGCATTTACACAATTACAGTAACAGTAAAAGTACTGTAAAAGGGGAATACAGTCACACTTAAGTTACTGTAAAAGGAAATACAGTAGTAGTAGTAATGCCAGTAGTATACTGTAAAAAACCCCATGTAAAGGCTAACAGTGAGCTGCAGCGATTTTTACAGAGCAGTATGATTTCTCCTGTCAACAGGCAATGTGAATTATAGATAAAATAATTATTAGGATGAATGATTTTAATAACTAAAATGTTCATAACTAGACTTTGAACAGTATCAGCTTTTGACAATAGTGCCTACTCACTTGTGGTAAAAGCACAAACAAAAAGGAAAAACGACTAAATCATGAAACAATAAACAATAACAAACCACTCCTGCAGCTGTTCTTTGATGGAGAGAGTGACCTGCGGGTCGATTTCCGTCTCTCCCGGGCGTCTTTCAATGCGCTGATGGACGCCATTGGGAGAGACGGAGATCATGGATGGGACCCACAAATAGCCTGCCTGGTATTCCTCTTCTGGCTGGCCAGTGGGACATCATACTGGGTTGTCTCCAGGGCATTCGACATGCCCCGGACATCGGTCCACCGGGCCATCCACACCACCAGTGGCAAGATAGCCACCCTGTTTGCACAGACAGTCCACCATCCCTCAGAGGAGGATTTGGTGGATGTGGGAGCAGGCTTTGCCCACATGGCAGGGTCAGCGGCATTTAACAGGGTGGCTGGAAGTATTGATGGCTGCCACGTGAGGGTGAAGTCACCGGCGCAGGATGCTGACTGCTACCTAAACCGGAGGCTTTGTTACTCAGTGCAGCTCCAGGCCGTGGCTGACCACACAGCCAAGTTCATAGACGTGTGCGTGGGGTACACAGGGTCTGTGCACGACTCCCGGGTCCTTAAAAACAGCCCCCTGTACCTGGAGAAAAACCCTCCACCAGGGTACTTTCTCATTGGTGATGGTGGCTACCCGTGCCTGTCCTACCCCATAGCCCTGATGACCCCCCACCGTCAGCCCATCAGAAACCAGATGCAGGTAGCCTACAACAGCCAGCTGACAAAGGCCCGAGTAGTGGTGGAGCGGGCCTTTGGCATCCTGAAGACGAGGTGGAGGGCCATCTTTCTGAAGGCGCTGAAGGTGAACGTCCGGTTCGTCCCTGAGGTCATCCTCTGCTGCACCATCCTGCACAACATTTGTCTTAGCAGAGGAGATGTGCTGGAGGACGGCGAGGATGGAGCAGCAGGGGAGGAAGATCAAGGACGCGAGGCAGCACCTCCAGGCACCGTCTCTGGAACACAGGAGAGAAATAGGATTGCGGCACGTTGTTATGCTCCTGACCACGATTACATTTAATGATGTGTAGTTGCAGAGTAGCTGCACTGCATGTAATAAAACAATTTGGCCATTTTCAACACGTGTGTGTTTTATTGTAAGTCTTACGTTGGACTATCAAAAATGAACATATCACAAAACACAAACACAACATAAACATGAACCCCTTGACAAAAAACAAGAAAAAGGCATTAATGTAAACCAAAAATATATTATTTTGCAACCCCTCATTGTTTGGCCAACCTCTCGAGGACAGCCAGGAAGCGGTCATCCCTGGCTGCAGCTTCCCTCTCTCTCCTCTCATCTCTGGCCCTCATCTCCTCTCTCCACCTCTCCTCCCTGGCTAATGCCTCCTGTTGGAGCCTCTCCTGCCTCTCCCACATCTCCCTGTACCTCCTCTCCTCTCTTTCTTCTCTCTCCGCCGCCTGCCTGGCCCTTTCCGCCTCTCTCCTCTCCTCTCTCTCCCTCTCTTCCTCCTGCATCCTCCTCCACTCTACCTCATCCTGCCTCCTCAGGTCCTGCAGCACCTCCACCATGTCCAACCGGCGCCACTTGGACACGGTTCTGGATGTGGGTGGCACATCTGCCTCATCTGGAATTGCCCTTTGTGGGGCATTAGTGGGGGGTGTGACCACCACCGCGCCCTGGGCACTTGTGGCTATGATGGTGGTGTCACAGATGGCCTGTCCCCAATCAGTTCGTGCATTAAACTAAACCACTTCCAGGACGCGGCAGTGGCCTCACCCCCCTCTGTACTGATCCCAGTTGGGGGTTTTTGAAGATCCTATGTAGTAAGAAAAACAGCAAAACACACATCAACACCAACATTGAAAAGGTCATAGTTCAGAAACCCTATACTATAGGAACATCTCCAGAAGTGTGTTAGATTCAACTAGTGAAAATTCAGTGCTCATCACTCATAACTGAAAAGGACGCAAGGCATAATGTGAAAACAGACAAACTAACAAACCTTGTATTTTTGCTTCATGTTTTCCCATTTCTTTTTTAGGAAGGTGGCGGTCACCCTCCTCACCAGTCCTCTCTCTTCTAGGAATTTACTGGTGAAAATGTATTAGGAACACATGAACACAATAGTACACGCAGTACAACAAATCAACCTATAAAAAACATTGAGCACATAACAAGCGATTCACATGTGATATTAGCATTATGAAATAGACTATCGACAGCCATAATAAAAAAAAACCTCCGGAGGTCTGCACTTACTTGTATCCGACCGCGTTGGTGGTCCGCCCACCAGTAAACATCTTCTGGTTGGCGACACACCACCGCACGAAGGCAGTCGTGTCCTCATCAGTCCCTATATTGAAGAACAAGACGCAAACACCAATAAGAAAATCATTTATGACCTAAGGTACTCCAAATTTATGTTTCACCGTGTTTCGCCGTTACCTACGTGCCATCGTGCTAGTTGTGTTTTTGTTATGACATTTAGCTCTACCTTCCTTACCGCGAGGTAGAGCTAAAGGTCATAACAGAAACACACCTAGCGCGGTGGCAAATCTCCAAAAAGCATTTCAAGACAGATTTTGTATTTGCACCACTAATGTTACTACTACTTAATTTCAACCACGATGTCTATTGACTTTCACTTTACATTACCATCATGACATTTGGGAATATATGACACACCAACAATGCAGCGCTCTCACGTTTGCATTCTCTGTGGCCGTGAGATATGAGAGCGGGGGAGTTAGATCATAGATGTGATGTATTATTGTGTTGTGGGCTATTCATTGACGACGACTTTTCCCAGCATCAGCTACATGCTGCAACTTAACCAGGAACGAACGTAATATTTAACTGTGAGAGACACTCATGCGTGTGAGCATGAAGTGGCTGAAATACGTGTGTCAAACGGCGAATGTGTGAGAGTTGAGAGCCCTGTTGACAATGTTATCATAAGATGAGTAAGCTCACGAGATACATAGCGCAATACCACTACTTAGCTAGCTGCCAGCAGATAACATGCTAACGCATGCAAAACCGGACTATAACAACTACCATAACCAGATGCACAGTTTTGACACATAGTGATACATTTAAGAACAGTTTAGATGCTATTATTGGTAAGTAAAACAGCAAAACTTACATCTGTACGGTTCAGGCGCTGTGACAGGTGCGGGCGTCTCTGTAGCCATTATTTTCGTCTTTCTCCACCTGAGTTGGTTCCGCCCACTGACCTGTACGTGGTCCCGCCTCTTCCGCTACGTAGCTAAGATGGCGGCTGTTGAGTACGAAAAGTGTACAATGTTCCACACTCTGAATTTTGGCCGTTTTCAGTACACATCCGGGTCTTTTAGGTACACTTTTTTTTCGCCGCAATCGTAATGTGAACGCCCTCTGTACCCAAAGTAGGTACGGTCAGTACAGAAAGTATGGGTATTGGAACAGACGGCAGGTGGCAGCCCGACCGTGGAGAGCCGCACCTGGTAGAATTGTCCCTCCTGGCTCCCTTACAGTCAAGATGGCAGCAAAAATAACAAAAAATTAGGATTTATTCATTGAGTATCATGCCTAACTTTGGTGCATCATAACACATTGGGTTTTGGAATTAATCTGCAGATGTTCAAAATGAGACCAAACTTTTCTATGGATGTCATTTTGAAAATACTGGGGTGCACAAGTTCATTATTAGCCACAAAACTTTATTAACCATTTATTTAACAGCTCTTTATTAAAAAATAGGTTGTTGTCCTATATTAGGAGAGAGTGTAGCAGTTTTTGTCATAGGAGAGTCCAAAGAAAAATATAATGCTGAATGGTGTTGCCTTTTTATATAATTAAATAAGGGATTCATCCCCCCTACCCTACCCTACCTCAATGAATGTGTACAGTCTCTAATTCAGTTCAATTTAAAACTATCAAACTGAACAAAACATTTTCTAAAGCACCAGAGACGTGTGAAACATCAGACGTCAGAGTCACATGGTATTCCTCATTTGCAACATGCTCCATTTCCCAACTTGTACCACCCACCTAAAGTTCACACTGTTTCCATACAGCATCGCTACACTGACAGAACTGAACCTCCGAGCTGCCTGTCAAACACAAATCAAACCATAAACCTGCTTCAGACAGTCCGGACTGAGTGGAGTCCTGTGGGGATCAACAGATGTGAAGTATGGCAGCTGGCGGTTGCTCGCTCTGCTGCAGTTCAGTGGCTAACAACCAGAGCTAGCTGCTAATAGCCAACGTTACATCCAACAAACTCCAAGAATCTATTCAACAACTTCACCCTCCACAGTCAGACACACGCGCTGCTTATGCACTGATGAATTACAGCTCACATCTCGTGCTAACGGCTTACGCTGCTCTGGTGTGTGTGTTTTGTAGGTTAGCAAAACCTCCTGGCGCTCACTATTTACCATCTATAGGCGCTCTGATCTTGTTCCGCACATATGGTATCAGAGAATATAATTTCAAGCATGACTTGGCTTCCTAGTTTTAGACATTTTTCTAGTATATTTCAGGAAACAATTTATCACTCTTGTCCTCTTCTGTCATTTCAAATGTCCCATAGCTCAACATGAACATTTTAGTCCTGTCTTGTCAATGAAAATAACATACAGTACAGGCCAAAAGTTTGGACACACCCTCTCATTCAATGTGTTTTCTTTATTTTCATGACTATTTACATTGTAGATTCTCACTGAAGGCATCAAAACTATGAATGAACACATGTGGAGTTATGTACTTAACAAAAAAAGGTGAAATAACTGAAAACATGTTTTATATTCTAGTTTCTTCAAAATAGCCACCCTTTGCTCTGATTACTGCTTTGCACACTCTTGGCATTCTCTCCATGAGCTTCAAGAGGTAGTCACCTGAAATGGTTTTCACTTCACAGGTGTGCCTTATCAGGGTCAATTAGTGGAATTTCTTGCTTTATCAATGGGGTTGGGACCATCAGTTGTGTTGTGCAGAAGTCAGGTTAATACACAGCCGACAGCCCTATTGGACAACTGTTAAAATTCATATTATGGCAAGAACCAATCAGCTAACTAAAGAAAAACCAGTGGCCATCATTACTTTAAGAAATGAAGGTCAGTCAGTCCGGAAAATTGCAAAAACTTTAAATGTGTCCCCAAGTGGAGTCGCAAAAACCATCAAGCGCTACAACGAAACTGGCACACATGAGGACCGACCCAGGAAAGGAAGACCAAGAGTCACCTCTGCTTCTGAGGATAAGTTCATCCGAGTCACCAGCCTCAGAAATCGCAAGTTAACAGCAGCTCAGATCAGAGACCAGATGAATGCCACACAGAGTTCTAGCAGCAGACCCATCTCTAGAACAACTGTTAAGAGGAGACTGCGCGAATCAGGCCTTCATGGTCAAATAGCTGCTAGGAAACCACTGCTAAGGAGAGGCAACAAGCAGAAGAGATTTGTTTGGGCCAAGAAACACAAGGAATGGACATTAGACCAGTGGAAATCTGTGCTTTGGTCTGATGAGTCCAAATTTGAGATCTTTGGTTCCAACCGCCGTGTCTTTGTGAGACGCAGAAAAGGTGAACGGATGGATTCCACATGCCTGGTTCCCACTGTGAAGCATGGAGGAGGAGGTGTGATGGTGTGGGGGTGTTTTGCTGGTGACACTGTTGGGGATTTATTCAAAATTGAAGGCAAACTGAACCAGCATGGCTACCACAGCATTCTGCAGCAACATGCCATCCCATCCGGTTTAGTTGGATGATCATTTATTTTTCAACAGGACAATGACCCCAAACACACCTCCAGGCTGTGTAAGGGCTATTTGACCAAGAAGGAGAGTGCTGCGGCAGATGACCTGGCCTCCACAGTCACCGGGCCTGAACCCAATCGAGATGGTTTGGGGTGAGCTGGCAAAGGGGCCAACAAGTGCTAAACACCTCTGGGAACTTTTTCAAGACTGTTGGAAAACCATTTCAGGTGACTTCCTCATGAAGCTCATCGAGAGAATGCCAAGAGTGTGCAAAGCAGTAATCAGAGCAAAGGGTGGCTATTTTGAAGAAACTAGAATTTAAAACATGTTTTCAGTTATTTCACCTTTTTTTGTTAAGTACATAACTCCACATGTGTTCATTCATAGTTTTGATGCCTTCAGTGAGAATCTACAATGTAAATAGTCATGAAAATAAAGAAAACGCATTGAATGAGAAGGTGTGTCCAAACTTTTGGCCTGTACTGTACCTTACCACAAATCACCTTCATTGTCCAAATGGGAGATTTCACATTTATGTAAAGATAGAAAAATTTTAAAAAGTAATCATAACATTTGTATATATACACACATGTGTATATACACTGAACAAAAATATAAACGCTTTTATAAACACTTTTGTTTTTGCTCCCATTTCTCATGAGCTGAACTCAAAGATCTAAAACATTTTTTTTTATACACAAAAGACCATTTCTCTCAATTATTGTTCACAAATCTGTCTAAATCTGTGTTAGTGAGCACTTCTCCTTTGCCGAGATAATCCATCCCACCTCACAGGTGTGGCATATCAAGATGCTGATTAGACAGCATGATTATTGCACAGGTGTGCCTTAGGCTGGCCACAATAAAAGGCCACTCTGAAATGTGCAGTTTTGCTTTATTGGGGGGGTCTGGGGGGGTCAGAAAACCAGTCAGTATCTGGTGTGACCACCATTTGCCTCACGCAGTGCAACACATCTCCTTCACATAGAGTTGATCAGGTTGTTGATTGTGGCCTGTGGAATGTTGGTCCACTCCTCTTCAATGGCTGTGCGAAGTTGCTGGATATTGGCAGGAACTGGAACACGCTGTCGTATACGCCGATCCAGAGCATCCCAAACATGCTCAATGGGTGACATGTCCGGTGAGTATGCTGGCCACGCAAGAACTGGGATGTTTTCAGCTTCCAGGAATTGTGTACAGATCCTTGCAACATGGGGCCGTGCATTATCATGCTGCAACATGAGGTGATGGTCGTGGATGAATGGCACAACAATGGGCCTCAGGATCTCGTCACGGTATCTCTGTGCATTCAAAATGCCATCAATAAAATGCACCAATGTTCGTTGTCCATAACATACGCCTGCCCATACCATAACCCCACCGCCACCATGGGCCACTCGATCCACAACGTTGACATCAGCAAACCACTCACCCACATGACGCCACACACGCTGTCTGCCATCTGCCCTGAACAGTGAAAACCGGGATTCATCCATAAAGAGAACTCTCCAACGTGCCAGACACCATCAAATGTGAGCATTTGCCCACTCAAGTCGGTTACGACGACGAACTGCAGTCAGGTCGAGACCCCGATGAGGATGACGAGCGTGCAGATGATCTTCCCTGAGACGGTTTCTGACAGTTTGTGCAGAAATTCTTTGGTTATGCAAACCAATTGTTGCAGTAACTGTCCGGGTGGCTGGTCTCAGACGATCTTGGAGGTGAACATGCTGGATGTGGAGGTCCTGGGCTGGTGTGGTTACACGTGGTCTGCGGTTGTGAGGCCGGTTGGATGTACTGCCAAATTGTCTGAAACGCCTTTGGAGACAGCTTATGGTAGAGAAATGAACATTCAATTCACAGGCAACAGCTCTGGTGGACATTCCTGCAGTCAGCATGCCAATTGCACGCTCCCTCAAAACTTGCGACATCTGTGGCATTGTGCTGTGTGATAAAACTGAACATTTCAGAGTGGCCTTTTATTGTGGCCAGCCTAAGGCACACCTGTGCCATATTCATGCTGTCTAATCAGCATCTTGATATGTCACACCAGTGAGGTGGGATGGATTATCTTGGCAAAGGAGAAGTGTTCACTAACACAGATTTAGACAAATTTGTGAACAATATTTGAGAGAAATGGTCTTTTGTGTATGTAAAAAAAAATGTTTTAGATCTCTGAGTTCAGCTCATGAAAAATGGGAGCAAAAACAAAAGTGTTGCATTTATATTTTTGTTCAGTGTATTTTTTGAATGCGGTGTCATTTTCACCTGCAGCTGGGCTTACTTCTACCTGACTGGTTTCATAACTTTTGTGATTTGACTATTCCTCTCATTAATCTATTCATATTGTCTGTAAAGACATTAATATTACTGGGTACTGGTCTTAGGTCTATCACCTTCAAGAACTTGTACTTTTCCAAGTACAATTTCTCGAGTACATGGGACCATAATAAACGGTCTATAATATTCTCAATATGATACACTTTTCTCCTATACACACTTTCCCCCTTAGATCCCTTTTTCCCTAATTCTAACAACCTCAGAGGGGCGTACAACCACAAAGACATAATTCTGTTTTTTAGCAAAATGTCTTTTTAAATCCAACACATATGTTTAAAATATATTTTACGGACACACGCTTTTAAGATAACAGCCCATTACATTGTATTAACTGAAGTCCAAGTCAGTCTTAGTTCACAGCAACAAACCCACATGTATGTGTGAATGAAACGTCGGAAGCAAGGATGGACGGATGAACTTCTGCTCTAACCTGCTTTATCTGTACCGGTCCTATGTTTTATTTTTTTGTTGTTGTTTATCAGAGAAGCCCAGTGACATGACTGTCCCCATCACTGCAGCAGTGGTTGTTCTCGTCCTCGTCGCTACCACTGGATTCATCGTGTACAAAAACAGAAAAGGTGCTGTTTAGTTTTTTTTATAGGAGAGTCCAAAGAAAAATATGATGTTGAATGGTGTTGCCTTTTTATAAAATCAGATAAAGGATTCAACCCCACCCCAGCCCAATGAATGTGTACAGTCTCTAATTCAGGTCAATTTAAAACTATCAAACTGAGTTCACACTGTTTCCATACAGCATAGCTACTAGGGTGCAACGGTACAAGTAGCCCACAGTTAAGTCTGTACCTCTGGTTTTAGGCCACGGTTTCGGTTCAGTTTCGGTACGTGTTTTGTGCGTAAAGAGAACAATTTTTTCCCCAAAATTATCTCTTTATTTTTCTTGTCAGCTAAATCTACATTTCGCAGTAAACAAATTCCAGTATCACTGGTGTACTGATAACACTTTTCCAAATGCAGGCATACTGTAATTCACTTAAGTTACCAGCCTCTTAACCTTGACAACTCGTACAGTATACACTACAGTTGTTTTTTTCGCTGGTGTTACCTTCTCGAGTCCTCGACTGTCTCACGTTGGAGATGCATGCTCATATTGCTCGTGTTTCCTTTTACGTATGGGACATGTTTCAAGCAACGTTTGCAGACAGTGACATTTCTGTTAACTGTTTCACTCCCTCGTCGTTGTATTCAACAGCGAAACCGAAATGATCGCACACCGGAGATTTGTATGAAGCCGGTGCTTCTTGAAACTTCAGTCTCTCAACTCCTCCGCTTTCGCTTGACATGGCTCTCTGTTTGTTTTTTTCCCGCTTCTTTTCTGTGTGTGGTGAGCGCCATTTTCCCCGGCTCCAGTTACAACAATGTGAGGGGATGAGTGGGCTTAGCCACAACAATGACTGGACGTTAAGTCGCGGGGAGGGCTTTTGTGCAGCAGGCTGACTCGGCTGTTCTCTGCACATCCTGTGGACAGGCACACACACACACACACACACACACACACACACACACACACACCTACACACACACACATACACACACACACACACACACACACACACACACACACACAGTGGCCTGTAACGCATCAATGCAAAATTAATTGCAGAACCGAAAACCCGCGGTCCATAAGGTCGTATTGACCCGTGCAGGGCGGACTGAACGGTTCAATATTGTACTGAGAACCGTTGCATCCCTCATCGCTACACTGACAGAACTGAACCTCCGACCTGCCTGTCAAACACAAATCAAACCATAAACCTGCCTCAGACAGTCCGGACTGAGTGGAGTCCTGTGGAAATCAACAGATGTGAAGTCTGGCAGCTGGCGGTTGCTCACTCTGCTGCAGTTCAGCAGCTAACAACCAGAGCTAGCTGCTAATAGCCAACGCTACATCCAACAAACTCCAAGAATCTATTTAACAACTCCACCCTCCACAGTCAGACATACACGCCGCTTATATACTGACGAATTTCAGCTCACATCTCGTGCGTCTGACGCTGCTCTGGTGTGAATGTTTTGCAGGTTAGCAAAACATCCTGGTGCTGACTATTTACTGGAGGTTGTCATCTATAGGTGCTCTGATCTTGTTCTGCTCATATGGTATCAGGAAATACAATTTCAAGCATGACTTGGCTTCCTAGTTTTAAATATTTGTGTTAAGAAGCATTCTTTTATATTGTGTACTCAATTTGCTTTGTGATTGTACTGCTGTTTACTGAGGGGCAGTGTTTTGTGTTCACCACAGTGAGGCGCAAGTCTACAGGTATGCTGCATCATCACATTCTTGTTTAGGCCATGCCCAGTCATGTTTCTGTCTCTAAGAGATCAGAGTTCATTCCCTCCGTGACTGAAGAAAATGTGAGGTCTTCAATAAATATGGCATGCAGGCTAAAGACTATTATTGCCTCTGTCAGATTATTCCTCGAGTTCTGCGCTGGTGAGGCTGTGGACCTCAACAATTTGTCCAATACATTTCAGGAAACAATTTATCACTCTTGTCCTCTTCTCACATTCTAAATGTCCCACAGCGCAGCATTAACAGTTTAGTTCTGTCTCGTCTTGTCAATGAAAATAACACATACATTTTGACCTAGATTTTATCAAAGATTTTATTAAGCTCTTCAACCAACAAAATAGGTTGTTGGCAAATATTTTTTGTCATTGTTTTCATTAACAAAATGAACACTGATGGCAGATCATTTTAGTAATAACACATTAAAACTACTATTCATACATACTATTGTTAATTTCAATTTAAAAGAAAACCTTATACAGACACCCTTAAAATTTTACACAATCTCAAATATTGTCATGAAATATTTGTGGAAAAATCTTTTTTTGTGTTTCAAAAGGTGTGGCTGCATTAGACAGACACAAACAAATACAAATTATATATATTTTTTGTTTATTGTTTACAAGAAAAACTAACAAAACTAAATTCTTGACAGTTCCAATGTGTCAGTTCTCAACATTGTTGGTATCAAAGTCAACAAATAACAGAGAATGTGTTCAAAACTGAACAAAAAATAAATAAACCATCACATCATCAAATGAATATTTAGTAGTCCTGCCATTAGCATGCAGTAGAGCTCTAATCCTGGCTGGCATGTTCCCCACGAGCCATTCACACTGTTGAGGGGTAATCTTGTCCCATTCTTCTTGAATTACTGCTTTTAATTCTTCTAAATTCTTTGGTTTACGCTTTGAAACAGACCTTTTGATAATCCACCACAGATTTTCAATGGGGCTCATGTCCGGGGATTGAGCTGGCCACTCTAAGACCTGGATACTGTGCTCCTGCAGCCAGGTTCTACTGGCCCTGGATGTGTGGCAAGGGGCATTATCTTGTTGAAACATCCAGTTTTGACCTTGACGGAACAGTGCACGTGCAGAAGGGAGCATGTGGGTTTGGAGAATGGCACAATACTTGGCAGAGTTCAATGTGCCATCACAGACAGTGAGATGACCAACACCAGCAGCACTCATGCATCCTCAAACCATGATACTGCCTCCACCATGCTTGACAGTGGGTACTGTACATGCTGGAGATAATGCTTCGCCTGGACTTCTTCGTACCCTCACATTAGCAGGAGGAAGATAAAGCTGAAAACTGGACTCATCTGACCACAGAATCTTCCTCCAATTCCTGGCTGTCCAGTTCTTGTGTGCTTGGGCCCAACGACGCTGGGCTAACCTCTGTCTCTCATTGATCAGGGGCTTCTTGACAGCCTTGTAGGACCTTAAGCCATGATCTAAAAGTCAGCCACGTACAGTGCGGGTGGAACACTGGACACCAGTTTGGTTTGACCACTGCTGCTGAAGCTCCTGTGATGTCGTTCGGCGGTTTTCCCTGCACATGTGGATCAGGATGCGGTCATTTCTTGCTGAAGAAACCCTTGGACTCCCAGGTATTGGTTTGTCTTCCAAGCTGTTGGTTCGTCTGTATTTCTGCAGAGTGTATCCAACTGCTGAAGGACTGCATCTGCACTTCCTGGCTATCTGGCAGCAGCTGTATCCTTCCTGGCTGAGAATCTGTATCTTCAGGCGTGTTTCCTGCGTTAGGTTCCTTGTTTTAGCCATTTTTGTCTCTGAAGAACTTTCAAATGTGCTGGCTTTATATAGACACGAAGCACGGCAACAAAAATTGTGTCTTTTAATAAAAAGCACAACCTTCATTAGTGGATCACTGGTGCCAAAATGACCCAATACTCAAAATTTCTTGTGTATTTTTAAGGAGCCAATCAATTTTAAGTTTTTAATGGCTTTTTTAGGATTTATTTAGTAATTTGGCTGTGACTGTACTAAAAGAAATTGCACTTGAAGACCTTAGAGTGATTCTTAATGCAATATTTCACAAATGCATGGGGTGTCCGAAAACTTTTTACCACCACTGTAGCTACCTATTTCCTTGTTGACATTGATCATTCAGGTAAATTTGCATCTCTACAGTCTGGTCATTGTATGTTTTGTCAGTTCTACTGAGTTTTATTTCTCTCTTTTTTTAATGAAACCGCAGATTCACCCAGATTCATACAGTCCCTAAATTAGTTGTGTCAGAAGAGAGACACCGTGTGTGTGTGTGTGTGTGTGTGTGTGTGTATAAATAACTCATGTCCACATTTCAACATAGGAGGTGGCAGTAATGCACCTTAATGCTGGTTGCCACCCGCCATCAAACCTAAAAGGAGAAGAAGAAGACACTCCCTCCTCCCAGTGCAAGGAAAAAGCAGAACAAACAGCTGATCCAGCTCGGTCACTTCTTTATCAAAACAAGATGAAAAAATTACTTTTGCTGCTTCTCTTGTGTCATGTTTCGTCATCAGGTGAGATCACACTGTGAATATTTGCTTCACTTTACTCTCAGCTCTGTATTTTATTCCTGCGTAGCTCCAGGACACACCTGTTCAGTTCAGTTTACTTTCACTTTTACAGTACTGAAGAATTTGGTAAGACTGTAAGTTTAAAATGGATCACACTGAATGTATCATATTTATGATGAAGGTGATGATGATGATGTGTATATTTAAACTGAATGTACTTTATTTGTCCTGCAGTAAAACACTCCCTGAAGTTTTTCTTCACTGCATCTTCTGGAGTCACAAACTTCCCACAGCTTGTGGGTGCTGCAACGGTTGATGACCTTCTGGTGGGTTACTGCGATACCGATATAAAGATAATAGAAATAAAACACGACTGGATGAAAAAAGTATTAGAAAACAATCCGCAACATTTAGAGTGGTACACTCGATACTGTTTTGAGATCCTGCCACACATCTACAAAGCCAGGATGGACAGCTTGAAGCAGCGCTTCAACCAAAGTGGAGGTACAGTTTGTATTTCACTCTCACTGTTAAAGTGCTCTGTATCTCAGTTGTAAAGTAAAGTGACCCAAATTCATTCCCAACCATCAATCAATCAAAAGTGCACTCAGTAGAGTACTGGTTCCCAACCTGGGGGACCCTTGTAAGAGGACGCCAAAGTTTCATGGGGGGCTGCGAGGCCTTCATGGGTTGTAGGAAAACTTTTCTTTTACATATACAGTAGGCCTTTATCTCAGCAATTCATTTATTTCTGTGAAGAAAAGTAACTGAAATTGTTATTTCTAAAGTTCAGATTATTATTGAAGTTGTATTATCTCTCAGGATAAGTGCATGATAAAGTCCTGAACAGAAGCTGTATTCATAGAGCCTTCAGTCTCTGTGAAACAGCCTCATCCTGCATGAGAAAAGTGTGCAGTTAAAACAACTACAGAGCTTATAGAACAATGGCCTGTTAAACATAAGACAGAGAACTGTATAAAGAAGTTCTAAAAATATTAGTCAACTCATCTCTGATGTAAAATTCACAGAAATAAATCTCAAAATTCATCCATTCACTGGTTTTACACAACTTCCTGCAGTGATTGAGTTCACTATTTGAGTTAATTGTACAGCTTCACTTGTTCTGTCCTGCCCCCTTGCCCAATTTGCTTGAAGTTATGCAATAATGATAATTCAGTGAATTCCTGGATAACTGTCAGATGTACTGGTCACTGGAACCTGGGGCTGCATCCAAGGCTGAGGGTATTAGACGGCACCAGTTCAGAGATGACAGACAATGAGGGGGAAAGAGATGAGGTCCTCAGCTGGACACCAACCAGTAACACTGCTGCTCGTGTTTGGCATCTTTAAGGAATGTTTTAATCATAAAATAACCATTTGTAAATCAATTAGTCTTACTCTGTTACCTAGGAGTGAAGATCACTTCATTTTACTTGCATGCCTTCATGGAAAACAGTGAACATATTGATTTATTGATTGATTGGGGACCACATTTAACAACAGCAAAACTACATTTACAGTTACCACTGTAACTTTTAAACTGAAATAGAAATTGGGTTTCATCACTCACATCAAGAAACAGTGCACTGATTATCTGCTCTTGAATCATAAACACACCACAAGACTGAGAGGATAGCAGAGCATCACACAATGTACAGTATGTTTAAGATCATCTTTCCACTGGAGATATCATCTGTACATTTCTGTTAATTACAGTCTCTGTTTCTCAGATATCCACATTTTCCAGAGGCTGAGTGGCTGTGAGTGGGATGATGAGACCGGAGAGGTTTTGGGTTTCATGCAGTATGGTTATGATGGAGAAGACCTCCTAGCATTGGACCTGAAGACACTGACATGGGTCGCTCCAAAACAACAGGCTGTCATCATCAAACTGAGATGGGATGCTGACAAAATCAGACTAAAAGACCATGAAAACTACTTTACTCGTGTTTGTCCTGAGTAGCTGAAGACTTATGTGGCCTTTGGAAAGAGCGCTCTGCAGAGAAAAGGTAGAATCACATGACCTGATGTAGTTTCATGGACATAACAATGTTCATACAGCCTGCTCAGAATGAACTGCCATTGTATTTTCACTCCAAACTGTCTGACACTAACTTCTCTTTGACTGTTTTCTGTGGCAGTAAAGTTTGATTTAGCCCTCACCAATCAGTAGAGACTGACATGTTGGAGTGCTCTGATGTTTCTGTCCATCAAAGCTGAGACTGTGATAGTTAGTGCACAGTTAACAGGAGTTAAGTGAGTTCACAGAGTTTCAGAATAGACTTATTGCTGTTTCATTGAACATTGTTGCGAACTGCTGTGCTGTAATCCACAAAAACAGGCAGATCCTTCTTCTCTGACTCTAGTGAGTTTTAAAGTGGTGGTGTGATTCCCTTTTCTGTCCACATACAGACAGTGTGGAGGTAGCTAAGGTGGGTGTAGCTGATGGGTTGTTATGTAGCACAGTCGTGTGGTTTTAAATCTCATCAGATTGTATGGGCCTGTACATGTCATGCATTTATCTGACAGAAAAGTGCTTTATATTTTATTAGTCTGACTTATCTGTTGTGTCTTGAGTTCACTTAAAGGAAACCTGTGGGGTTTTTGACCACTAGAGGTGCTACAGAGCAATCTTATTATAAGTGGATTCCTGTTTGTTTGTATCATGGTGGCGTTGTGATTCACATCATGCTGCTGGTTTAACAATGGATGTGATAAATAATGCGTGGTTTTAAACATTTAACAATCAGATATGCAAATGTTTCTCGAGGAAGGACATGCATTCAACACTTGTTAGAACTCAAAGATACACACAATGTACTATGGTGAGAAACACTGGAAATATAACTGTTGTTGGTTTACAAGGAAACATGGCCCTCAGAGGAGAAACATTTGGTATGATTGACATCATGGTCTGTTTTATTAGCAGCACTGTTGTTGAATATTTACTTATTCATTGATTTTGCCCAGAAGAATTTCCACACCTTCTGTTGTTGATTGAGATCACTTTTAGACTGACCATCATCTACCACTGGTATGAACAAGCATCCAGATTCACTGTGCAAAAAAAAGACGTAACTCGCATATGTCTTTACTTGCTTCCCTCTCTTCCTGTCTCTCAATTTCAAATCTTCCATTTTCTATTTCTTATCTTGATATTTCCCTATTTAATTTGTCTATCTTTCTTTTACCTCCTTCTTTCTCTTACTGTTGGGCCTTTCTCATCTTTCTCTACCCCCTCTCATGCTCCCTCCATTGTCTGTATCTCTTTCTCTTCCACATTCCTTCTCTCTGTGCAGACCTTCCCTCAGTGTCTCTCCGCCAGAAGTCTCCCTCCTCTCCAGTCAGCTGCCACGCTTCAGGTTTCTACCCTGACAGAGCCATGATGTTCTGGAGGAAAGATGGAGAGGAGATTCATGAGGACGTGGAGCTCGGAGAGATCCTCCCCAACCACGATGGATCCTTCCAGATGAGTGTTGACCTGAACCTTTCATCAGTCCCACCTGAAGACTGGGAGAAGTATGACTGTGTGTTTCATCTCTCTGGTGTGAAGGATGACATCATCACCAAACTGGACAAAGCAGTGATCAGGACCAACATGGGTAAGAATGGGATCAGAGGGTGCTGAAAGGGACTGCATGTCTATAGCTCCCTTTACAATGGGAATTTACATACATACATTTACATAATTTATATACACAGGAATTTTACACCATCATTCCGCCTCGCTGTAAAAAAGGTATAATTGAGGAATGGGGGGACAGTTGTCTCGCCTTTAAGCCGGCAGCTGAGGTAGTAACAGCCTGTAAGCAGCATCTGTGTAAGAGGCGCAGCTGGCATGACAGGACCATGGATGGGACTGGTGTGACGTGTTATGCGTGCGACCCACTGCCAGAAAATTTCAAAAGCAGCTGATAGCAGTTAGCGGCTAACTCAAAGAAGAGGAACAGCAACTGTAAATGTCCACAAATTGGGAAAACAATGAGATCTGGGAACTACTTACCCTCCAAGCAGAGGGTGAGATCAGCCGCCATGTGACAGGGACGGTAAATGATTGTTACTGCTGTTATGCTATTGTTATCTTTTATAAGGTGCTACCTGTCGTATACGTTAAGTGTCACACTACAGGCTGACATTGTTGTGTTACACATCACACCCGTCACGCCTCTTTTGATTCCACAATGCCACGATGCTGTGTAAAATCACACACTGGAGCGGCATGATGCTGTTGTTGTTTGATTCTGTGTAAAAATGCAAAGGAGGCATGAAGAAAGGACTTCATAGCGGCTCTATAGCTTGACCTCTGTTTAAAAAGGGCTGATGGTTATTAAAGCACGTTACTTGCCTCAGGATCAGTGGTCAGACCATCTGAGCCTTACAAGACTATTTGATTTTCTTAAGGTCATACAAAGTTTTCAAACATTTTATAGGTCACATTGACTACATGTTTACGTGCCGAAATTATTCTGGTTTTTACCCTCATTCTGAAAAAGATTACATTTCTCCCAAGCTGTTTACATGACTGTATTTACATGTGAATGTATTTATTATTTTTTAATGCCTCTGTGCTGGCGATAGCCGTGGCTGCAGGTGTTATGTTTCCAGGTTTTCCATCTGTCCCATTCTCATGAACGCTATATCATGAACATCTTGAGAAAGTTTCTTTAAATCTGGCACAAACATGTTCTTTGACTCAACAATGAACTGATTAGATTTTTGTGGTCAAAGGTCAAAGATCACTGTGGCCTCAAAAAACATGTTTTTGCCCATAATTTAATAATTCATATGCTATTTCTCACCAAATTTCACACAAATGTCTGATAGGGTAAAATGATCAATTGATAACATTTTATATCCAAAAGGTCAAAGGTAAACTTCACTGTGACATCTTAAAGTTCTGTAAAAATACTTTTCATGCCATTACTCATCTTCATCACTCAGGAACAGAAGAAGAGACATTTGGTCAGATACTGGATTGTTGACACTGAACTTGGAGACACATCCTGGGAGCTTATTGTATAGATCGTCTGTGCTGCTGGGTTGAAAATGTGTGTGAGGCATTTATGTTTTAAAGTTTGAAGCTTCTTTGCAGCAACACCCATATTTGAAGCATTGTCTGGTGTCATGACTACACATGAGTCTGGACAGATATAACAGAGGGAAGGTTACCTCCTGGATATTACTTTGGCTGGCTGAGTAACCCTTTAGATATCAACCCGGTTAGAGAGTATGGTGGATCTTTTTACTTACGGTGGAATGAGTAGTGTTACCAGTGAACAGCCACCATCCACAAAGGAGAGAAGATAAATGAAATGAGAAAAGTGACTACAGGTGTCACTCTGTTAGTGGGCGGGGTTTTCTGGTCTGGTCAGCAGGGGCTGTGTTGTATTCCGCCTAGCAACAGTGACAGCCTCCTTTTTATCTGCAGGACTTTTGCACAACAAACATGGATGTAAACTGTCACTGCAACTTGACTGATTCGCTGAGGTTTACCACAGCAAGGTGCTAATTCTAGTTTTTACATAATTCTCCACAGCGTCGGCTTTAAAATCCAACACATGAGGGTTTTCATATATTTTTACAGACACACACTTTTAAAATAACAGCCAATTATACTGTATTAACTGTAATTCTAGTTCACAGCAGCAAACCCACATGCATGAGTGAATGAAACACTGGATGGATGGATGTGCTTCTGTTCTGACCTGCTTTATCTGTACTCATCAGAATTTTTGTTGTTGTTGTTCAACAGAGAAGCCCAGTGACATGACCGTCCCCGTCATTGCTGCAGTGGTTGCTCTTGCTCTCATCCTCATCGCTGCCACTGGATTCATTGTTTACAAAAAGAAGAAAGGTGAGAGAGACAAATGGAAAGATTATCTGTTTAATTGGCTTTTCCAGTACTTTGATTTTAGTTGATGCTTTATCCAGGTTGCAAATTGAAACAAGCGTCAGTTCACTCCATCCCATAATTTGAAGAAACCAATAGGCGTTGTTGGGCTTAAAGCCTGTGAGTCATAATAATATAACTATACCATGATAATATGGGAGAGGAGATAAGAAAACTAGAAAGTGCAGTCAGTAGAGTGCAGATCTCTGCCAGGCAGCCAAACAGCTGCCCGGGGAGATTGTGACCACTCTAGATAACTCTGGTAACTCCAGCAGACACACTGCATTGTGCCTCAGAAGCTAATATAAATACATGCCTTGTCCATAGTTGACAGAGCTGTTGAGTAGAGCATAAATCTTTGATCCATGTCGTCCATTAGGAGACTGTTTGTGGTTTTTACTTTGTTTGTCGGCTACAGCACAACTAAGTAGGAAATAACAACAATAAACATGATTAAAATAGACCAAAAAAGAAACCAGTCACTCTCTACTTACTTACTGTTGGAAGAAGCACAGTTATCAAGAAAAAAAAAGGACCAAATCGACAAAACCTCCACGTCTTAAAATTTGTGCAGGCAAAACGCTCCGTGTCTGAAACGCTCTCAGTGTGGTACAACACTGTGCAGTGGATGGAACAAAGCCTGATATGAAATTATTCTGCAGATGCTCCGGTTCAAAATGAGACCAACCTTCTCTATGGATGTCAGTTTATGAGTCACAGTGAGGGCCAAAATGTGGCCTGCAATAGATGGTAAAGCTTGATTTGTTTTAGGCTGCATTCATATTAAATCAGGTGTTGCAGTGAAAGCACCAGCCCTCCCATTCATGTGAATGTGGGTGGTGTGTCTAAGCTGCGGTGCTGGGGTCAAAACTTACAGCAAAAAGTCGAAAGAGAAAAAACTTTTGGAGAAATGCAACCTGATAATACGTTGTGATGGCCAGTCATGTAATCGCCAATCAGACAGAAAGACACCAGCAGTTCACGGATTGGGGGGGTCTTCTTTTATTGTTAAATATTACAGTGAGTAAAATAAACTTTTGTTACCAGCTTGTGTACTCGTCTTCAAAAGGAAAGCACTGGTTTTGTTTGTGTGTGTGCATACGTGTGTCTTTTTGTGGTGGTAAATATACTACAGTGATGATAATCAACAGCAATTCTACAGGCCAACGTAAACACACTCAGTGAAGACATATATTCAGCCGCTGAGATGGTGAGATTGGCTTTCTACTCCACCCTCCTGCGACTAGACCATTTAAGTCCCACACAACCCAATGGCTAATCACCACAGCAACTGATTTGGAACCTATCAGTATCAGTCTGGCGAACAACGGCCAATATTTCGAGACTTCTGATGTAGTAAGTGGATATCAGGGCCAAGACTTCCTCCTCTGTGTGCGGGTCATCAAGGCCAATCTCTACACAGATATCAGCATATGAGTGCAGATACATTTTCAATAAAGCTTACATAAAGCTAACACATTAAATAATAGCTGATGGTTTCCTAAATTGCATTTGAGCTAATGCGTTCTGCCTCTCCACATGGACTGTTTACCTGCCACTCAAACATGATTGGTCAATGCCACTCGAACTACAAACAGACTACAGATTCTGCATATATATGCAGATACCTGTTTTAGTGTTAGTGCTGCCTTAGCAGAGCTGATTTCTGGAAAACTTGCGGCCAATAACCAGCTGGTTAAGAGGAGTGTCAGCTGCAAGTCAGCAGTCAGCGATGGCATGAAACAGTCAATAATAAAAATTTTCCAACAATTGTGAATAACTACAACTACGAGGTCCGTCAGTATACAGTCACACATACAAAATATGGGGGCTGATGAGGCTGATCATTTACCAGCTGTGATCCGAGCGACACACACTGGTGCACGGCCGCCGCGGAAGCGAGGGAGGCGGGGAGGCGTCCGGGAAGGTCTTCGCCAGAGAGCCAGCAAACCACCGCTGCCATTAATCATCCTGAGCAACATGCGGTCACTGACTCCTAAGATGGACGAGCTCCGTGCGAACCAAAAGAGCTGCTTCGAATACTGGGAGGCTAACCTGATGGTATTCACCAAAACATGGTGCCACCAAGGAGTCCCAGATGCTCTGCTGGACCTGGATGGTTTTTCGCTGGTGCGCAGTGACCGCTCTGACGCGTCCGGCAAGAGGAATGGAGGAGGCGTGTGCATACATGTGAGTGACAAATGGTGTAAACAATATACAATTAGAGACACAGTATGCACCCCAGACATAGAACTGCTTTGCATATCAATGAGACCCCATTACCTGCCAAGGGAGTTCGGAAACATCATTATAGGTGCTGTTTATATACCCCCCAGCGGCAACGCAGGCAAAGCAGCTGCGCGCATAGCAGAGCTACAGCGCACACAGACTGCCTTAGCAGACTTTGAACAATATGTGAATTGTCACACCAGACACAACAGAATATTGGACAAATGCTACGGCAATATCAAGGGTGCATACTCTGCAAAGCCAAAGCCCCCTCTTTCTAACTTGGACCATAATACAATACATCTGATTCCTTCATATAAATCAATCTTCAAATCATGCAAACCTGTACATAAGACTGTTCATGTCTGGACAGATGATTCAATTGAGACATTAAAAGGGTGTTTCCTGGGTACAGACTGGTCCATATTTCACACTCTAGAGCTTGACGAGGCTACAGATACTGTAACGGACTATGTGAAATTCTGCGTCGATAATGTGGTAGCCAAGAAGGATGTCATCATCTATCCTGACAACAAGCCCTATATAACAAAAGAAATCAAAGAGTGCATAAATAGGAAAAAGCAAGAATTTAGTAATAAAGACAGAGCAAGTCTGATAGAAGTTCAAAAATAACTGAAACAACTTCTAACTAAAGCCAGAGAACGACACAGACAATCAATGGAACAGAGTCTCTTAACTTCAAATACTAAAAAACTCTGGGATACAATTAAATCAGCAACTAATATGAATCCTGCAAAAAATGAATTATCACTCTGGATGAACAGCAAAAATCAAATGAGCTGAATGATTTCCATTTGAGATTTGACTCTGAGAATTTTTCTTACGAGTGCGACAGAGTGGCACGGTCACTACCAGAAACCGATACCACCGGCTGGCTGGAGGTGGACCCACCTACTGTCCAGCGTCTTTTTCGTACTGTGCAAACTGATAAATCCACTGGCCCGGATGGACTGCCAGCTTTTCTGCTCAAAAGCTGTGCAGAGGAACTGATGCCAGCATGATGTCCTATATTCCAGCGGTCATTAGACACCCACACTGTCCCAGCTCTGTGGAAGAAGTCAATAATAACACCAGTGCCCAAAAAGCCTTGTGCTACAGAGAACAATGACTTTCGCCCTGTAGCCTTGACCTCGATAATTGTGAAATGTTTTGAAAAATTTGTGTCACTGCTCAAAACAGAAGTACAGCCCATGTTAGATGCATGTCAGTTTGCCCACAAACATGAATGCACTACTGAGCATGCAATTCTATGCATGTTGCACTTTGTTTCTAAGCATCTGGAAGAGACAAAAGCTTATGCTCGAATTTTATTTATTGATTTTAGTTCAGCATTTAATACTGTGCAACCTCACCTGCTTTTGGAAAAATTGAAGGACATGAATGCCAACACTACCCTAATTAAATGGTTGTATTCTTTTTTAACTAGCCGCACACAGCAAGTGAAGGTTAATCAGACACTGTCAGACATCAAACTCTGTAATACAGGAGTTCCACAAGGCTGTGTGCTTTCACCTATCCTTTTTACACTTTACACCAATGACTGCAGGAAAGTACATCCCAATAATTTTTTTTTTTAATTTGCAGATGACACAGCAATTGTGAGTCTTCTGCATAAGAACATGGACTCTTTTGTATACCACAATGAGACTGACACCTTCATTAAGTGGTGTGACAAAAACCATCTGATTTTAAATGTGGCAAAAACACAAGAGATGGTCTTTGACCCAAGGCAAGTGACTATACACGAGCCAGTGGTCATTAAAGACCAGACTATCAATCAGGTGACAACATACAAATATCTAGGGGTCCATGTTGATAACCTGCTGAGCTGGAAATCACACATTGATAACTTGTGCAACAAACTGCAGCAGAGACTGTATTTTTTGAGACGACTGAGGCTGTATGGTGTTAGCAATCAGATCATGCTAATTTTCTACAAAGCTAATCACAATCTGGTTTGGCAACCTTACAGTACAACTGAAAAACAGATTGGCTAACATGCACAGAACAGCAATGAAGATAACTGGTGTGAAACAATATGAGTCCATAGAGAATTTGTATAACCAGTCAGTTATGACACAAGCAACAAAAATCTCCTCAGACTCCTCTCACCCACTATCCTCAGAATACGAACTTCTCCCATCAGGAAGAAGATTCCACGTGCAAAGTGCAAAACAAACCGTCTCAAATTATCATTCTTTCCTGCTTCTATCAAGCTATCTGCTGAACAATGTAAAAAACTAGTGCAATAGAGCAACATGTATCTCCTGTTTTTAGCTCTGTTTTAGTAGTTAATGTTTGTGTTTTTATGCGATTGCCCTGTGAAGCAATAATGTAGCACAACGCCCAAGACAAATTTCCCTAACGAGACAATAAAGTTTACCCTGACCCTGAGTTTGGCTGCGGACAGACAGAAAGACACACTCACACATGACCAAAAACATGATCCAGTCCAGGTTTATGCCTGGCAGAGACAGTACAGTAAGGACTGAAGAGAAGGGTGGGATTCATTTATTTTTCAGTTGGAGTGAGCAGAAGAGGGGATCATACTCATTGGGGATAAGGTGACAAAAATATTCTGGCATTTCCAACTGTAACTGAAATGATTTGTCTTTTATTTTAATTTCAGCCAAATGTCCCCCATCTGGTAAGTAAAACTGACTTTTATTCTATTTCTACTGATCTGACACACTTTATGCTTTAGATTAAAACAGGTTTCACATTTATTGTGCAGATGAACTTTTCCAAGACTGTTTCCTGTATTTACTGTTTATAAAAGTTCAGAGCAGGATGAGTGGACTTCACACAGTTTCACACCAACAGTTTGTTTCTGACCTCACAGCTCCTGACAGCAGCTCTGAGCTTCATGAGAAACTCAATCCAGAAACCTGACAGACATAAAGAGTAAGCACTTTGATATGTGTCACTTTATAGCTTTAGAGAATAAAGAGATGGCTTCCTGCAATCAAAATGAAGTGGTTTATCGTATTTATGCTATGTTTACCGCTGATTTTTCATGAATCTTTATTTTCTTACTCATTTTACTGTGATGCAACAAAGTGTTTCGTGTTTCTTTGCATGCTCAGTGAATGTTTTTTGATTTGATTTTGATTTGATTGTAATATTTTATGGCTTCAGAGTAAATGAATTACAGGTTTCTGTAAACATGTAGAGACTAAATACAGTGCTGAAAATCACGTCTTGTGGTGGATTAGACAGGACATGTGAAGGGAGGGTTGTTAACTAGTGTCTGTTGGTATGAGGAACCACATAGACAGTGATGTGCAGATCATGACATTCTTGAAGTTTCCTGTCAAGCCAGTTGGGCCAGCCACTGTAGTTCAGCCTGAGCAGATATTATGAAGATATAAGGCAGCAGAGTTTCAGCTCTTTTCTTGTGTGGGTGAAGGACTTAAAAGCAGCTTAAAGATATGGTCAAGGTTAGAGAGTGGTGTCACCTGTCAACTGCAGGACCTGATGAAAGGTCAGACATGATTTAACATGAATGTTGTTCTTCCATAGGAATCCACACAACCTTTGGCCCATTTTACTGTGTACTGATAACCATAAATGAATGTGAAAATCAAATGTATTGCTCTTTATTTTGGTGCTGATGTTTTGCTTTTCAATAAAGTCCCCAATATTCAAAAGTGTGTCTTGAGTCCACATACTCATCTGTGACTATAGCTGCAGTAATATGAACATTACCTGAGCATTCAGTGTTCTTACAGAGGGGGTGGGTGACAACACCAATATCAGTGTTGTATCAGAGTTAGCTCCAAAACAAGGTTAGCTCAGCTTGGCATGATCACCAGAGTTCAGGTGAAAACTGGTTTGCGTGTTCTTAACATACTGTAAGTAGTTTCCTGTTTGTTCATTTGTGGAGAAAACATCCGTTTCTTTCCTGACATGCTCCTGAAGAGACAAGAGTATCATGCTGTGTGTTTATATGCTAATCATCATGCAACTTAACAGGTGTTAGTCAGTTTCCCTTCTTGTCTTTGTTCATGTGCACTGACATTTAAACTAGTTTAGTGCATTGTAATTTGAGTTATGCTATTGTCCACCATTATAGAGTGGCTAAACCATCATCATGTGACATTTGTAGTTAATTTAGTGACTGCGTCACTGGCTCTCAGCTGCCGTACACTGTTAAAGCTGAATATCACTGTTTACTGCTCAGGTTAATTTTTATGTTATTTAGACAAAAGCCCAGTTCAGAACAAAGATTTGCGATAAGACAAACCATTTTATAACATTACAGAGAAAAAGTTGCAGCGGTGTGAACTGGCTGGTCTGAGCTCAACACAAGCTGGCTGATGATGTCACCTGCAACTCTGCTGGCAGCTGGTTTTAGAACTTAAGGCTGGTCGCCTGTTTCGACAGCCAATCGGCTTGTAGTGAAGTCCACTGGTAAAGTCAAAATGACCGCAGACGGCTTGTTTACTTGCTGTGGCAGGCACTTCGTCTCCACTGAGCCCTCTGTTTCTGTCCTCACATGCACCAGTGGGTTGCTGCTGCTGCTCGCTTTATGTGCTTATGCCCCCCCTGATTAATTGACACTGCTTACTTATATTATTGTGGCATAATTATTATCAATACAGTCAATCTGATGCTGGTTTTGTTCTTTTTGTTCACTGTTTCATCACTACTACAAATGCAACTGTAGCCAGCTGAACTAGCCATCGGGCATGGTGATTTTGGGCTGGGCCTTTTTTTTTTTTTTTTTTTACTACTAGACAGACAGACAGACAGACAGACAGACAGAGAGAGACAGAGGCAAAGGCGGGTGTGTGAAACAAAGGGCCATTTGGCCTACAAGACAAAATGGCTGACAACAGAGAACTGCAAGATGGCCGAATCAAGGCTGGCTTCAGATCTGGGGAGGTCTCCCTGACTGTGTGGTCAGGACAAAGGTAAAGGAAAAGAAGTGGGAACTTTGCGTGTAGCTATGCTGAAATAATGCTATGCGCAGTTGTTACATCACCAATCTTTGGATGGGTAGGGGAAAGAGTTGCTTTGTGGTGGCTTCTTTTGTCAGCCGGCAGATGAAGGCTGGAAAGGGCTGTAGTTCCAGGTGCAGTCTTTGCTGTGTCCTTGTTTTAAAGTTGCAGATCTGAGGAAACCAGTCGCTCGGTGTCTTTGCAGAGTTAGAAGCTGGGGTGATAACTCAACTGGGTTCTCCTTGTTGCTAGAAAGTTAGTTGCAAACCTTGTTTTTGGCATACTAACTTCTTTGGTCTCCAGATTTTGCTGCTGCTGTGGGCATGCAGGTTGTGGTCCGGGAGAAAGAGCAGCAAAAAAGTCTGTGGTGCAAGTGGGCATCAGGTAACTGGACTAACAGGGTTTCACATGTCTGTACAGATTTCATTTCAAGAATCCTAAAGCCCCACTTTTCATCTAAAATTCTGTGTTGCTGCATAATTGTAAGATTAAGTCATTCTAATATTATATCTAAATAATTTGGAATTCATTTCATTCACCTCTCTAGGCTGATACAAGTTTTCATCACATGCAGAATAAATATTTTGTTACGAAGTAAACTTTCAGAGTACAAAATAAGACTAAGAAAATCTAAATCTGTACAATTATTAGAAAACTAACATGGTGGTTTTCATTGGTGTTTTCCATTATACAGTGGTGGAAAAAAGTTTTCGGACACCCTTAAAATTTTACACAATCTCAAATATTATCATGAAATATTTGTGGAAAAATCTTTTTTGTGTTTCAAAAGGTGTGGCTGCATTAGACAGACACAAACAAATACAAATTATATTTTTTTTGTTTATTGTTTACAAGAAAAACTAACAAAACTAAATTCCTGACAGTTTCAATATGTCAGTTCTCAACATTGTCGGTATCAAAGTCAACAAATAACAGAGAATGTGTTCAAAACTGAACAAAAAATAAATAAACCATCACATCATCAAATTAATATTTAGTAGTCCTGTCATTAGCACGCAGTAGAGCTCTAATCCTGGCTGGCATGTTCCCCACGAGCCTTTCACACTGTTGAGGGGTCATCTTGTCCCATTCTTCTTGAATTACTGCTTTTAATTCTTCTAAATTCTTTGGTTTACGCTTTGAAACAGACCTTTTGATAATCCACCACATATTTTCAATGGGGCTCATGTCCGGGGATTGAGCTGGCCACTCTAAGACCTGGATACTGTGCTCCTGCAGCCAAGTTCTACTGGCCCTGGATGTGTGGCAAGGGGCATTATCTTGTTGCTGTGATGTCATTCGGTGGTTTTCCCTGCACATGTGGATCAGGATGCGGTCATTTCTTGCTGAAGAAACCCTTGGATGCCCAGATCTTGGTTTGTCTTCCAAGCTGTTGGTTCATCTGTATTTCTCAGAGTGTATCCAACTGCTGAAGGACTGCATCTGCACTTCCTGGCTATCTGGCGGCAGCTGTACCCTTCCTGGCTGAGAATCTGTATCTTCAGGCGTGTTTCCTGCGTTAGGTTCCTTGTTTTAGCCATTTTTGTCTCTGAAGAACTTTCAAATGTGCTGGCTTTATATAGACACGAAGCACGGCAACAAAAATTGTGTCTTTTAATAAAAAGCACGACCTTCATTAGTGGATCACTGGTGCCAAAATGACCCAATACTCAAAATTTCTTATGTATTTTTATGGAACCAATCAATTTTAAGGTTTTAATGGCTTTTTTAGGATTTGTTTAGTAATTTGGCTGTGACTGTACTAAAAGAAATTGCACTTGAAGCCCTAGGAGTGATTCTTAATGCAATGTTTCACAAATGCATGGGATGTCCGAAAACTTTTTTCCATCACTGTACATTGAAGTTAAAGTAACTGTGGTGCCTGGTTGTAGAAACTGCAGCTGCCTTCATCTGATGTGATTACCATTGCTGATGACTGCATGACATCACAGCAAATCAGGATTAAGAGAAATACAACATAGGTCCCTAGCTGAGCTCCAACCAGGGACGTTGCAGCTCATGGTCGGCATCATAAACCCCAAGCCATGGTGTGACTTTGTGTACTGTATATAACAATTTGATGTAGACAGAATGCAAGAAGACATAACCATTTCTTATCGCTTCCATCTGGGATTTACAGATTAAAGTGCATTGATCATCTGCTGCATGTGATGTTTAAGGTCACATTTCCACTGTCATCATTATTTACAGTCTCTGTTTCTGTTTCTCTTTCAGGTGACCACATTCTACAGAGGATGTTTGGCTGTGAGTGGGACACTGAGACTGGAGAGGATAATGCTTTCAATCAGTATGGTTGTAATAGAGAAGACTTCCTAGCGTTGGACCTGAAGATACTGGCATGGGTCGCTCCAAAACCACAGGCTGTCATCACCAAACTGAGATGGGACACTGAGAAAGTTAGACTAAAAGACTATGAGATTTACCTCACTCACATTTGTCCTGAGTGGCTGAAGATGTATTTGGCATTTGGTAGGAGCTTCCTGCAGAGAAAAGGTAGAATCACGTAATCTGATGTAGTTTCATGGACACATCAGTGTTCATACAGCCTGCTCAGACTTTATTCTTTATTCAGGATCCTCATTAGTCATTACCGTGGTAACAACTACTCTTCCTGACGTCCTCACAAAACAAGACAAAACATTAAATTATGACATCATTTACAACATCAACAAATTTAAATAAAAGCCAAACAAGAGACATCAGTAGTTATCTCCCATTTACAATGTCATCCCATCATTAGATCACAATAGCAAACCAGTAGAGCCCATAACCTGCATCAACTGCATCAACTATATGTGACTGCAGAAAACATGGTTATACACTGGCATCACCTAAAAGAGCGCCACAAATACACATAACCTTCACAAACATTACACCTTATGCTGGTAAAACTGATTTTTTTTTTTAAATAATTGTTGTTCTTAGTTTATTTTTAAAAATACTAGTAATACTTACAAGTGCTACCAGTAACCTGGGTTGAGCATAGTGGTAGTTTATTCCAAATCGACATAGCTCTGTACATTACAGTTCCTTTAAAGAACTAGTCTTCAGTAAGGGTAGCATCTGAAGTCTACACCCTGCAGAGAGTCCACTTGAGGCCCCTTGTGGACTGAATGAATAGTGGATTTTGACAGCCCTAAGCGCTCCCAGACTTTCCAAGAACAGGCCCGCAAAGTCAGCGAGTCTGTAGATGCAGTGAAGTCTAGACATTTGGATTCAGCCAGAACATGGTTCTCGCCTGTTCTGAGTTGTTGAAAGTTTTGTGCTTCACTGTCTCAGTTGGTCTGTCGGTTTCCCATTCTTCTGCTTCTCTCCAGAAGTGACCACACAGACAGGTGTGTGTCTGTGTATGTGTGAGAGTGTGTTACTATGGTTACTATGGTTACCGTGATGCTCTGTGTCTCTTTGTAACTCTCATGATTCATAACAGGTTTTTACATTAATCTGTTTTTACAACCATCATGAATGTGATTGTACTTTGTTACCAAAATCTAGGGACATAATTTTACATTTTTGTTTAACATAATTCAAGAGGAGGAAGCCTCAGAGTGTTCGTCATGAGGATAGGCTGCGGTCTGTTATCAAAAGTATGAGCAAATCATGTGCTGGTGCAGCAGCGCTACCAGTGGAAAAAGTCAGTTTAGAGGCAGGTGAAACCTGTAATGTTGAAAAATCAGTGTGCCCCCCTGGAAATATTTAATCCCCCCCCGGGACAGGAAGTTACAGACAGACAGCAGGGGGCAGCTCAATCAGGAGCACAACCTCAGGGAGGAGTACATTTAACATTTTTTGAAGATCTATGATCATAATTCTCATCATCTCAAAAATGTATGTATTTATTTATTTTTATTTTATTGTTAAATTTATTGAATATGTTTTGTATCTGGTTTTTCGCACACCCCTCACTTGGGTCAGATTTTGTTTTTTTTCTTGTTCAGTCTTTTCCTGTCCCTCTCCATGCTTCCACAGCTCCAGCAGACCACTGCATACAGGATGGCAGACGCTACCACAGTGTCATAAAAAGTCCTTAGCAGTGTCCTGCACACTCCGAAAGACCTCAGTCGCTGCAGCAGGTGGAGACGACTTTGGCCCTTCTTGTACAAGACACTGGTGTTCAAGGACCAGTCCAGTTTATTGTTGAGGTGAACACTCAGGTATTTGTACTCCTCCACAACCTCAATGTCCAAACCCTGGATGTTCACTGGAGTTGTCTGGGGCGCTTTCCTACAGAAGTCGATCACTAACTCTTTTGTCTTGCTGGTGTTGATGTGAAGGTGGTTTATCTCACACCAGTTGACAAAGTCCGTGATGACCCCCCTGTACTCCAGATCATTCCCCTCTGACACACATCCAACAATGGCTGTATGCGTGCATCATCAATGTGGACAAAGTCTGCAACCACTGGAGAAGTGAGAAGGACAGACGGAAAAAAATAAGGTGATATTTTAGTCCCTGTCATCAGATTAAATATGTTCATGTTCTCTCACTCATGAAGAATTATCATCTATGAATATTACGGTAATCACCAGAATTACAACTGCTAATACAATCAGCTGTCTATTCATAGCTTTTGCTGTCTAAGCTAGTTATACAATTTTAAACTGTATCATTTGTGTTTTTAACTTGGGCAATGTCTCTGTTCTATTATTTGTTTTTCAGGATAAGGCCAGAGGAGCAGAGGAGGCCTTTCTTCTTACAACCAACTGCACATAAAACACAGTACAACTCAGTGGGCATTGGACAATGTTTCCATCCTTCTCTCTCATTGTGTGGAGCCGATCGGCAAAATGTGTGTTACGTCGGAACATCAACGAACACCACTGACCACTCGTGAGTTTCATGGCTTTGAAAACAAACGTTTAAGGTGGTTTTAGGAAAGATTTACACATGGCCATAGACAGCATTGTTAAGCCAGGCAGGGGAAAGCCAATTTCTCTCAAATTCTCAGAGAAGGAGCAATCGTCAAGATTTTGGTCTTAACCACTCTATTTCATCATAAACAACCAGGAATGGGGCTCAAAGTGCAAAATACTGGACTTCTCCTTTAAAAACTGGGGGTCTCAGTTCAATTGCAAATAAAGCCTGGTATGGTTCACTTACAATGGGAAATGCAACCAGAGTATCCTGCGAACCAAAGAGAAGAAGTGACGCAAGCGCAGTGCATATGTATGATTTACAAACATATATGTGATCTGAAAACTTTTAAATCCTTGCAATACCTCGCTCGGCGTCTGTTTAACCACAGCAGCACGCCGTAGTCTCTCGCTCTCTGCCGTCTTTTTCGGTACTGCTGCATTTGTCTGTACATGTACAGAGCAACATACTGGATAGGGAATGGAAGGGGATGGATTTCCGTTTTCGGTCCTGGCCAATCGATGAGCCGGGTTTACTTCTTCCCCATGGTTTTTTTCTTCCTGGTCAGTGGTAGTTTCAGGCAATACAGTCCCCAAACGAGCAGCTGTTGTAACCGCGCGATGTTGTCCATGCGGTTTGGTCTGCTTTAGAAAGTGCAGTGTGAAAGTGAACCGAACCAAATGAAGGTGTGAAATTTTTCCGCATTCCCCGCCCAGCCAAACCGAGTCCCCCAGACTATCCTGGTGTGAATGTGCCCTCAGTGAAAGATGCTTATCAACTAATGGTTCACTAGCATTTAGTCCCCCAATCATTCCTCATTAATTCCTTTGGTTTGTCCCTTAATGTGAAACGTCACCTGGCAGGCTGACATGTTGAACTAAGAGGAAAACATGGTAAACACTGAACTTGTTTGTTTAATCTACATACGTAGCCTGACGTCCATACAAAACATGTAATGTATTATGTTCATTGTTCTCATCAAAAAATGTTTTCAGCTGTGTATTTCTTTCCATCTGTTCAAGCAGGTTTGTTCTTGTGATGAATAATCTATTTATTATGGGATCTTTGGCCAAGCTACAGTGACAGATATGTTGTGTTGAACATGTGTTATCAGTGGACCCACAGGGAACCTGCACCTGCAAAAATCCAGAGGCATTTGATTTAAAATAAATACATTACAATAAATGCATATAACTTTTTCTTAAATTATCATTGTTTATCACATCACAAGCAAAACAAATAAATAAACAAACAAAAACAGTCAGCTACATTCTGCAGGTTTTCATTCTTGATCACTGAAGCTGTAAAAAATGGTTCTAGTCAACAGGAAGAAATGTGACCTCATTTCTTGCTTAACTTCTTATCTGAAACTATTTTGTCTTACCATCTATGAGGAAGTAAAATGTGAATTAAAAAAAGCAAGTCAAGCTTTTTGTTTTTACAAGGAAGGCTGTGAGTCAGAGAGGGAGATTAAAAAAAACACAGAAGTACAAAACGAACTAAGACAACTTTCTCTTCAGGGACCTCCATTGGCAACACATTCTCACTCCGACTTTGTCACTTATGGACGTTTGGTTATGGACCTTTCATGTTCAGATGGTCAGTGTCTGATGCTGCAAGTTACTGTCCAAGTGCCAGATTTTTTGAGGACTTTGGAGTGAGACCTGATTGCCATCTGAAAAGGTTTTGGCTGTTAGATATGATTAAGACCCAAATTTCAAAGATGTCAAATACAGTTGAAGGGGGAAAGAAGGAAGTGGAGGAAGTGAAATCTATGAACAGGATGGTCAGTCTTATGATTCTTACTCACATTGGGCTCACTTCTGTAGTGACTATAACATTTTAATTATTCACCATTTTTCTGGGAACCCCTTGCAACTCCCTTAAGGACCCCTGGAGGTCCACCACCTGTATGTGTGCTTATCAAATGGATGGATGTTCTTCTGTTCTGAACTGCCTTGTCTGCAGGTGTTGTGATCCTTTTTCTTTATTTTTATTATTCATTTTTTGTCTGAGCAGATAGCGTGACCCTCCCGATCGCTGCTGCAGTGGTTGTTCTTGTTGCCGTCGTCATTGCTGCTGTTGGATTTACAGTTTACAAAAAGAAGAAAGGTGAGAGACTCACAGCAGCTGAGCTGATGCTCTTCTCCAGACTGATAAACTGGAGCAACATTTAATAATGATGCAATCAGCATTAGCACTGTGAGCCACAGAGTATCTTATACACAAAATATAAAGAGACAAGGTAACAGGTATTATTATTCATAGATTCATATGAAAGAGACGAGAATAAAAATGCATTTTAAACTGTAACAACTGAAATTTCTCTTCTCTTCATATTTCAGCCAGTCGCCCTGCACCTCGTAAGTAGAGCTTATTTTTACTGTATTGTCTCTGACTCACACTCTGTAGATTATAAACGGTTTTAATTATAATAGTTTTTCAGTGTGAGCTGACGTAGTTCAGTGCAGGATAAGAGGACTAACAGTGTGTTTCTGACCTCACAGCTCCTGTCAACAGCTCTGAGCTCTCTGAGAGACTGAATCCAGAAACATGACTGACAAACGCACCATCCAGCACACAGTGATGTCATGTAGATCTACAGAGCAGTCAATGCTGTGTCGTGGAGTATTCACACCTCCAGTTCAACAAGTTTAAGAAGCTAAAAGCTTCTGAAATTGTTTTGCCATTTAATGTAAAACTGTATTGGCTTGAATCTGTCTGGTACAATGCCCCATTGTCAGGTGTCACAGCAGGCTGGTGGCCAGCGGCAGTGGCGGTCTGACCTGTGTCACTGCAGCAACAGAAAGTTTGCTGACCCTGGGGGGGGCTTGGGTTTGATTTGGCTGGATGTGGATTCCTGCAGCCACTGAATGGGGGTCTGTCTGTGTAGCTGCTGCCTACTCTCTTCAGGGTGAGGTGGTCTGTTGTAGCAGAAAGTGAGGAGGAGGACACACAGGGATTCAAGCCTCCAGCTTACTTTAGCTACATAAATATGAACATGAAGCTGCAGCTGTGAGCCTTTGGCTCCAGTTATGAGAAGGCTAAGCGATTAGCAACATTTTCTCTCCATCTCTGTCTCATTGCCAATATTGATATGTTTTGTTTCATTTACTGGCGGACTCTTTTTTAGACTCTCTTTGTTAAATTTGTTCTCCTTATTTGGGTTGCTTTGTAGTGTAGGCAGTTGCTGCCAATGCTGGAACAGCAACTTCCTCTGCAGGATTCTCCACCGATGAATCAGGCTTCCACAAAAGGGACATGCACACACACCTGCATCTGTAGAGCAGCCAATAGGAACACCATCCCTCAGAAATGACCTGTGATTGGCCAAAGTCTCCTGTAACAGGCTATTCTAAAGCCTGAAAACAGAGCCAAGAGGAGGTGCCATTACAATATGCTCAAAGTTTATCATGGGATTTCTGCTCATTGATGCCAAAACAAAACTGCCTACCCCATTCTTAAGAAAAAAAAAACAAAAAAAAAACAAGCTGAACAAGGCATGGACTGGTTGAGGCATGAACATGTCTCATTCATATGCACTGCTGTTTCATTCATTTTGTACTGATGTTTTCCTTTTCAATCAAAAGGTCTGGGGCCAATTGGACAAAACAATAAAATGTTCACTTAGGTATTTATGGTTTCTCCTTGCTCTCCTTTAAGGAATCACTAGGCAGTTGCACAGATGACATTAGCAACCAAAACAAGTTAAAAAAACAAAACAAAAAAACTTAGTGTACCTCTGACTCTATCTTAACTGCAACATGTTCTAGTTTATGGTGGTAAATGCAGAAAACTAACACACCCCAAGAAGGATGTTCTGCGACCAGGAGAACCCAGTAGATACGCTTTTGATTTTACACTATAAATTTGACTGAATTCATTTTCATTGCAGTCTCTTCCTACAGTTGTTTTCTGGTATTTGGGATCAAATTTACTGGGTAGGATGTGTTTTCTATGATTGTATTCCTCCAGAGGTATAGTCTTTTACTCCTCTGAATAATATGGTTCTTTTTTTCTGCCATTTTTCACTGTCTATCGGCCAACTTTGAGAGACGATAACAGGCGTCGCAAGCGTGAGTCCAAGCAAACAAACAATCTCCATGGAAACTATTACCACTGTAAAGTCTCTTTCACTGCAGTAAGTGAGTTAACGTATATCCTTAACCAAGGAAGGCTTTAAAGGGATTCTTTGCAACTGTTTTAGTCCCTCAGGTAAGGAGAAATTAAGCCTTAAGGACAAAATTGACCTGTTTTGTGCAACCAGTCCCTGGCTTTTTTTATGTAAAGACACACAAGTTCATTATCAGTGTCTGTAGTTACAGTGACATGAATATTCACTATTATTCATAGACACCAAATGAATGTGACCCCAACCTGTGGAACTGTAAAGATGAGACAAAATCAGCTTTGTAAATGTATGACAGACTGCTGCAATTGTCTGATTTTAAAATGTTGCTCTTTAACGAATGCCATGTCTTGAATACTTAAACCGTAAACTAAAAGTTGTTTGATTTTTTTGGAGTAAAAATATTGTGGTGCACAAGTTCAGTCCATTAATACCCATTCTTTTAAAAGCTCTGGATCCACAAGTAGAGTTGTTGTGTTTTAACTTGGGTCTGCATTTTGCTCCAAGGACACACCTGTACTTGAGTTACACTTTTACCTCAACTTGATAAGACTGTATTTTAACTTAATCACATTTTCGATAAGAGTGGTGATAATGTCTGTGCATTTGTACTGGATGTACAAACCGTGTTTGTCCTGCAGTGGAACACACCCTGAAGTTTTTCTTAACTGCATCTGCACCACATGATATTCATCACGAGGCACAAAAATCAATATTTATAAAAAAAAAAAGAGTAAAAACAAAATTGTGTTTTAATGATTAATTTACTTTTTTTTTGCCATTTTCATCTTATACAGGTCCAGCCACAGGATCCAGATTTGTCCATAGACATTGGTACAAGGTCCACACAGTTTAAAATATTCAGTGTCATACTTGTATTTGGCCATGTCGTTGAGCTAGTTTGCTGTCTCTGTCAAGTAGCTGTCCGTAGCACCTAAAAATAAAGACTCTGTGCTGGAAATTCACTGCACTTACAAATAAAGTCTGTTTTTTAGGAACTTGACACATTTGTGAGTCACTTGCGGTCTATTCAGAATGGACCCGCAATGCACCAGTTAGGAACTCCTTGTCTCATAAATCTATTGAACTACAAACTGGTTTAATTACAATGAAGAGTTAAATTCAAAGATATCAGCCTGCAAACAAACATTATTTGATCTAATAATTGTTGGACCTAGCACATGTAGAGCTATAGGTAAGATTCTCCTGGTGGCTCCACCTCAAAAAATGAAATGAAATAAAAGAAAAGAAAAAAGAACAATGACAACACACACACACACACGCACACACATATATACATACATATATATATATATATATATATATATATATATATATATACATAAATATAAAATGAGAAATCAATACAAATAAACAACTAACATCATCGTCTATTTCCTTCTCTTTTTTTTTTGGCACTGCGCCCTTGATGGCTTTTGCCTTTTCATTTTCTCTCATTTAACACTCTTCATATACACTTCACTTCACCATCCTCATCAGTGCTCTACCATGTTCTAACTGTGATGAACACTCACTGATGAAAACTTCTCTTATTCGCGCCCGCGCACCGATAGCAGACGGTCGCAAGGCCCTATTGTAATTGCTTTGTTTATTATTAGAGCCTGAGCACCACATGGTGCAAGGACCCTATTGTAATTGAAATCTTCTTCTTTGTCTTTTTCCTCCAAATGAATCACATTTTTGGGGGGCTTAACATGCTCAAAAACTCATGAAACTTTGCACACACATTACATCTGGCAAAAAATGTCATGTTTTAGGGGTCTCATGCTTGGTTTCCAAAAAATGGCTCAGTAGTGCCCCCTACAAATTTTCTACGAAAACTGGTTTGACCTACATGTATAAAAATTGGGAGGCACATGTAACGTCCCAAGACTTACAAAAAAAGTCTCTTAGAGCCATACCCTAAACCCAACAAGTTTTTTTGTCCATTTCCAGACACATAATGACAGTATTTGTGTGTTGTTGTCATTATTTTTTTGGTTGTCCGAATTGAAAAAAATCAGAGATTGCAATTTTACCACGGTCCCTAAGTGCTCCAGTTGCCGCACGGTACTCGCCACAAACACTGAGGTTGTTGAGTTGATGAGACCTGTAAAATGTCTGGCTTACTTATCTCTACAAAATAATACCAACCTGGATGGAATTGGTGCAGTTTTCATGACGCTATTAAAGTTAGAAACAGAAAAAACAAGCGAATGTCGAATATAAAACCAATTTCACCTCGCTAGAAGGACATCGGTTATTTACACTCTTTAGAAGAGTTTAAAGACTGTAAGTAACCGATATTCTTCTCCTCTGTCTCCTTCATAAATAGTTAAAATCGTTAAATAATATTTTCCCCTGCGTTTGTTTGCGATATTTGGGCGAACTGCTTCACTTTCCAAACAGTCAGAGTTTGTGGTTGCTGCAGTGGTTGATGACCTTTTAATCGGTTCCTGCGACACCGATACAAAGACAGTAGAACCAAAACAGGACTGGGTGAAAACAGTGTTTGAACGCATCCCTCAGCAGCTGGAGTGGTACACTCAGCAGTGTTTGGAGAACCTGCCACACGTCTTCAAAGCTGACATGGACAGCTTGAAGCAGCGCTTCAACCAAAGTGGAGGTACAGTTTGTATTTCACTGTCACTGCTATGATGTTGTGTATCTTTCAATTTAAACTTAACACTGTTATTGTTGCTCCCATTTTTCACAAGTTTAAGTTAAATATCAAAGACGTTTTTATGCTTTTAATAGATAAAATTCTCTCAAATGTTGGTTGCCAGTTTGCTTTAATTCAGGTTAGTGAGCACTTATCCTTTTCAAGATAATCCATCCACCTGACAGGTGTGGCATATCAAGATGCTAATTAAACAGCATCATTACTACTACCATGGGATGGTCACAATAACAGACCGCGCTAAAATGTGCAGAAATTATTACTTATTACAAATTATTACATATTTATTCCTCAATAATCCGTGCAATAACTGACTGTATTGTTCAGTCTGTATCTAAGGTTCCTGTATATATTGTAAATTATGTTGTGTGGTCTCTACATATATATTTTGTAAATTATCTTCTTATATTTCTTATATTTTTACTTCTTTTTGCACTATATCTTCTTTCTACACTTGTTTGCACTATCTCTTCTTCTTTTTACACTTGTAAGGAGCACCTGTAACGACAACAATTTCCCCTTGGGGATCAATAAAGTATTTCTGATTCTGATTCAGATTCAGATTTTATCTTGAAAAAAGAGGTTTATAAAGATTTCACATGCCCAGTGTCACAACCTGGCTGTTAGGCTGGACTAAAAGAGGGAGGCACAGGGGTAAATTAACAAATAAAGTCATTTATTAACTAAAATACTCAAAATAAGTCAGACAAGTTGAACAAATAGGTAGAAGAAATCAACAACACATAGCCATGCATTATCATGCTGCAAGATGAGGTCATGGCGGCGGATGAATAGCGTGACAGTGGGTCTTGTTACGGTCTCTATGCAGTCAAACTGCCATCAGCACTTATCTAGAAAATTCCAGTAACCATCCTAACTTTTAAACTGTGGAATTTGGTTTGATCACTCAGTTAAGAAAACGTGCACAGAATATCTGCTTTTGAACGTTTCCACTGGAGATATACATTATTGTTAATAACAGTCTCTGTCTCTGTCTCTCAGGTGTCCACATTTTACAGGAGATGTATGGCTGTGAGTGGGACGATGAGACTGGAGAGGTTAATGGTTTTAGTCAGTATGGTTATGATGGAGAAGACTTCATATCAATCGACCTGAAGACACTGACATATATTGCTCCAAGGCCACAGGCTGTCATCACCAAACTGTTATGGGATGCTGAGAAAGACAGAATAATATACAATGAGATTTACCTCACTCAGACTTGTCCTGAGTGGCTGAAGATTTATGTGGCCTTTGGAAAGAGCTCCCTGCTGAGAAAAGGTACAATCACATGACGTGATGTAGTTTCACAGACACAGTTTGTTGATAACTTTTATGAAAATAACTTTTGTTTGTATTTGTTTAAATCCACACAGTAGTACATGATACAATTAACCTGTGAAAAAAGTCCTGTTCCTCTGACTCTTTATATTGTTTCTGATGGCATTCATTGACAGCCAATCAGAGTCGAGGAGTATCTTGTCAGTCACTGCATGTGAACTGTGGTTAACACTAAAAGACCTAGAACAATTTTGAGGTCGCCTGACTTTCCTGTATTTATTTAGATTTTCTAACTCAATCCAGCAGTCAGCAGTAAGTGCCATACATTGTTTTACTCAGGAAAACCTGATGTTTCAGTCTAATTCATTTAAAGTCATGATTTTACATTTGCTTTTTATGATAATGGATAAATTTCACAGAAAAAAAAAAAAAAAAAACGCCAGGAAATATTTGGTGTGTTTTTTTTAACTATGAACAAAGACAGAACATTATTGAGTTTTTATTTATTTATTTATTTGGAAAGTTGTAGTAAGATATTTTAGACTTCCAAAGTAATTTTGGTCTACACCTAACCTTCCCTTAGCAAGTTACAGCCATTTATTATAAGATTATCCTATGTGTTTTGTTTTTTTTTTGTTGTGAAAAACAGGAGTAGTCCTATATTTTTTTTCCTCAGCCTCGACCAACATTTTGCCATCTTGGTCTTGCTTTGTGCTTTGTCGTGCAAATCTGTGATGTTTTCATGCACGCAAACACGTCTACTTTGTCTCAGTTTCCCTCTGTGTTTGTTAAAATTTCCGAAAAAAAAACCCCCCAATACTGAAACCAAAG
The DNA here is from genome assembly GCA_019142605.1 of Cephalopholis sonnerati. Lineage (NCBI taxonomy): Eukaryota > Metazoa > Chordata > Actinopteri > Perciformes > Serranidae > Cephalopholis > Cephalopholis sonnerati. The sequence continues at coordinate 10,007,431 of JAGQAX010000014.1, read as the reverse complement.
TTGATCGGTGGAGTAGATGAAGCCTTGGACCACCATAGCAAAATTTTGAACCAATCAGAACACTGGGGGTGGGACTAAGTATCCACAACCATTGCTGTTTGGCTCAGAGGACTGAACTACGTGGGTTTCCTTAGTGAATCAATAATGCAGAATGTGATGGCGTAATCACGTTCTCACTACAGAGCCTTTGAATGTCCAAACTAGATGTTTTTAGAAACATATTTTAGTGTACTGTAGCTGTAAAATGAGAGAGTTTGTTCCAGCCGATGGGCGATGCTTCTTTTTTTAGCTCTGTTATCTCCAACATGGTGGCCGGGTCACAAATTTTCTCATTCCAGATTCACTGTGCATAAAACTGATGTAACTCACATGTCTTTGATGGCTCATCTCTCTTCCTGTTTTTTAATTTCTAATCTTTATTCTTTTCTTTTTCTTCCAGTTATCCATTTTCTATTTCTTATCATAATATTTCTCTATTTAATTTCTTCATCTTCCTCTTCCCTCCTTCATTGTTTTACCGTTGGGCCTTTCTGATCTTTCTGCTCCCTCCACCCTCTCTATCTCTTTCTCCTCCACATTCCTTCTCTCTCTGCAGACCTTCCCTCAGTGTCTCTCCTCCAGAAGTCTCCCTCCTCTCCAGTCAGCTGCCACGCTACAGGTTTCTACCCTGACAGAGCCATGATGTTCTGGAGGAAAGATGGAGAGGAGATTCATGAGGACGTGGAGCTCGGAGAGATCCTCCCCAACCACGATGGATCCTTCCAGATCAGTGTTGACCTGAACCTTTCATCAGTCCCACCTGAAGACTGGAGGAGGTACGACTGTGTGTTTCATCTCTCTGGTGTGAAGGACGACATCATCACCAAACTGGACAAAGCAGTGATCAGGACCAACATGGGTAAGAATGACAGATGTGAGAAAGACGTATTTAGTTTATTTTAGTTGTCCTGCAGTTCATGAGTCATTGATTTTTCACTGTTTTTGGTGCTGAATGGATCCGTTAAGCCCTGTTTCCATAAAACACCTTTGGTATGGTTCCCTTTGGAACCAAAAGTAACCCTTCAGACATGGTACTTAAACCCTGGTGTTTCCACCGCAAACAGTGCTCTTTCATGCAGGTACGGTTGTTGTCACTCACTGCTCCGTCCGGCACTCACTGTAATTCCTCATTATCAGTGACACAGATGGAAGTCTGCACCTCGTTTATCATCCACAGAACGAGACTGCACACCGACATTTTCAGAACAAATTAGAACAGGCTGCAGTGAGAGTCTCTCTCCATGGGATATTTAAAAATAGCGGGTTTGTGCATTTAGTCCTTCTCAGGCAAGCTCAAGGGTTTAGTGTTGCCATAGCCCACAGGAACAACGCTCCACAATGCTTTTTTTTTCTCTGAGTGAGGATTAGAATATGCAGTTCACATTACCTGGTCAAAATTTATATGTATATATATACATAATGGAATGGTCAAAGTTGTTAAAGTGAAACTTGAGGTGTGTTGACTGATTTAGGTTGTCAGCTCGTGCACTTGTGTTCACAGCTTCACCTTTTAGTACCAGATCTGTGTGCTACATACCCCAACAGAGGGGTGACCAGAAATGGAGACGGTACGGAACGGTTTCATTGGTACCATCCACAACTTTTTACAGTGGAAACTGAAAAAAGCATACCAAACTGAATTGCACTGTACAGCTTGATGGAAACAGGGCTTTAATGTATGCATGCTACCACATGGACAAACAGCCTAAGCTGTCAGTGAGCGTGTTACCTACCTCAGCTGTAGTTGGGTATTTTAGCTTTAGTTCTCCAGTTTAGCTGGGAAGTCATCTTCAAAGAAATAATAATAATAAATTAATGCACATTGCTCACCCACTGACCTCTGGTCAGATCCTGTGACTACTTTACTTAACTTAGAATAATACAGAACATGACCAGTGTTTTTTATTTTATTCCATTGTATCTACTTTGCTAAACTGAAGACAACTTTAAATTTGATCATTTCAGTTTAAGTTTATTTATTTTCTTATACATTGATTCATTTATTATTATGCCTCTATGCTGGCGATAACTGTGGCAGGAGGCATTATGCTTTCGGGTTTTCTGTCTGCACCATTCTCATGAATAAGATATCTCAAGAGCACCTTGAAGGAGTTCCTCAAATTCGGCACAAACATCCACTTGGACTCAAGAATTAATTGATTAGAATTTGGTGGTTGAAGGTCAAAGGCCACTGTGACATCACACAATGTGTTTTTAATTATGACAAAAATGTCATACGAATGTCTGATAGGATAACTTGATAAAGTAATTATATTTTACATCTGAACAGTCAAAGGTCAACTTCAGTGTGACATCATAATGTTCTGCAAAAACACTTCTCTGACCATTATTCAACATCATATCTCAGAACAGAAGGTGAGACATTTGGTCAGATACTGAATTGCTGACACTGATCTTGGGCGTCCACCTTGAAACTGTGCTGATTGTATAGATCGTCTGTGCTGTGAGGGGAAGATGTGTGTGAAGCATCCATGTTGTTACAGACATGGATGTAAACTGTAAGTGCAAATAAAGTGCTTCACAGAGGCATACACCCAGGAAGAGGTCGTTTTAGTTCTTAACAAAATGTGCCACAGTGTCTGTCTTTTAAAATCCAACACATACGATGTTAAAATATATTTTACTGACACACACTTTTAAGATAACGGCCCATTACACTGTATTAACTCAAGTCCAAGTCAGTCTTAGTTCACAGCAACAAACCCACATGTATGTGTGAATGAAACGATGGATGAATGGATGGACAGACGGACTTCTGCTCTAACCTGCTTTATCTGTACCAGTCTTATTTTTTTGTTGGTGTTGTTCATCAGAGAAGCCCAGTGACATGACCGTCCCCATCACTGCAGCAGTGGTTGTTCTCGTCCTCGTCGCTGCCGCTGGATTCTTCGTTTACAAAAACAGAAAAGGTGCTGTTTGACTAGCTTTGCTAGTTCTTTGGTTTTGGTCTTTGAGTTGATGTTTTTATAATGGGTGCATTGGAATTCAATTGTAACAAACATCAGTTCCCTGCAACTCCATTTTATACAACCAACAGTGAGCGCTGTCAGGCTCAGAGCCTGTCAGTCATGATAATACGATTAAACCACAGTGATGTAGGAGAGAAGAGATAAGAAAATAAAGTAAGGACTAATCAGAGGGGTGGATTGGATTTAGATATTCTGACATTTCCAACTGCAACTGAAATGATTTGTCTTTTATTTTAATTTCAGCCAAACGTCCCCCATAGCATAGCTACTAGTTAGCAACCTCTGTGGTAATGTAGGATTTATACTTCTGCGTCAAAACCCCGCTGTACTTTTGACGTAGGCTCTGTGTCGACGTAGAGTCTACCCTGTACCCTACGCCGTAGCCTGACGTTCACCTCCCCAGAAATGTCACTACATGTGGTGGGGACACAGACCTCCTGTCTATTTTTAAGCTGAAACCATTCCCCTCAGTGGAAAGAAAGCTTTTATTTTCTTTAATTTCACGGATAAGAAACAATAAATTGTGAAGACAATAAAGCCTCCACAAAATAGCATTTTAAGTCTTGTATGTGATTTATCTTGGCTTCATATGAGGGGAGGAATTCTCTGCTCGTTGCTAGGCTAATTATATAGTGTAAAATGCCATAGGCTTGTGCTAATAACATTAGCATGGTAAATTTGTGGAAAAAATGTCTCCAGCAAAAGACAAGTGCTTTGTCTGTGAATCCTGCGAGTTATAATGAAGCTGATTTGTGTAGCTGTGTTTGAAATTGTTGCTATTAAAGGAGAAGTCCAGTATTTTGCACTTTGAGACCCATTCCTTGTTGTTTATGATGAAATAGAGTGGTTAAGACCAAAATCTTGGTCTTCTCTGACAATTTGAGAGAATTTGGCTTTCCCCTGCCTGGCTAAACAATGCTGTCTATGGCCATGTGTAAATCTGTCCTAAAACCACCTTAAACGTTCGTTGAGTGGTTGGTGGTGTTCGTTGATGTTCTGACATAAAAATCGTAGCAAACTGTGGTTTCCATCCGTGTTTTCGCTATTCATCTCATTTATGGAACTATTTTTTCAGCTGCCTCACACCCGTGTGTAAACTTCTGCTAGATCGTTCGTTTGACCCTTGTTCGTTATACACTCCAGCCCACTTGATAGCGATAATGCTCCTTTACATGAGTGTCGCCAACCGTCAGGAAACCATTGCAATGTAATGGGACACAGAAAAGAAGCAGAAGAAGAAGGCTGGCATCGTTCTGCGAAGGTTGTTTACAAGCGAGTAATAATGGGCAAGTTTTGTGTGGTCAGCGACTGCAGGAGAATTCCTCTGAAGAGGAGGAGCTCACACAGCACTGTCGAGCCAGTACTTTCGCTGAGCTAAAAGACTACAATGACTACAACCTTGTCGTAAACAACCCCCTTTCCATTTCCAGTGGCGGATTACTACCATCAGACAATGAGGCTTCCTATAGGAAATCAATGCATGGACAAAATGTCAAATAAATCATCACGGAAACCACAGTTTGCTACAATTTTCATGTCGGAACATCAATGAACACCACTGACCACTCGGTGAGTTTCATGGCTTTGAAAACCAACATTTAAGGTGGTTTTAGGACAGATTTACACATGGCCATAGACAGCATTGTTAAGACCGTCAAGATTTTGGTCTTAACCACTCTATTTCATCATAAACAACCAGGAATGGGGCTCAAAGTGCAAAATACTGGCCTTATCCTTTAAGCCATGTTTAATTTGTGTTTTAGGTGTGTTTTGAATCAATTAAAGTTCACAGCATTTCACAGAAACCCTGCCACTAACTAGTGTTTTGGAGGTGTAGCTGCAGAGTGACATGGACACACCACCTCACAAGTATAAATGCTCACAGCGACGTAGGCGACGTGCGTAGGCTATGGCGTAGGATCTGCATAGAGCTGACACCCAAGTATAAATCCCGCTTAAGACTGGAGGAACCACATAAACAGTGACGGTGGTTGGACAGCTGAGCGGACCATGACAAACATGAAGTTACCTGTTAAATCTGTTGGGCTAGCCACTGTAGTTCAGCCTGAGCAGATATGATGAAGATATAAGGCAGCAGAGTTTTGGCTCTTTGCTTGGGTGAGTGAAGGATTTAAAGGCAGCTTAAAGATACGTTAGGCTGGGGTTAGAGAATGGTGTCACCTGTCAGAGAGCTCAGTAGATTTATAACGCCACAGCTAACCTAGGACCCAGTGAAAGGTGAGATATGATTTAACATGAATGTTGTTCTTCCACAGGAATCCACACAACCTTTGGCACATTTTACTGTGTACTGATAACCATAAATGAATGTGAAATCAAATGTATTGCTCTTTACTTTGGTGCTGATGTTTTGCTTTCAATAAAGTCCCCAATGTTCTAAAGTGTGTCTTGAGTCCACATACTCATCTGTGACTATAGCTGCAGTAATATGAATATTACCTGAGCATTCAGTGTTCTTACAGAAGAGTTGGATTAAAAGACTGATATCATTGTCAGCTCTGAGCAGAGGAAGCTCCCAGACAAGCTCAGCTTAGTATGAACACTGAGAGTCAGGAGGAAACAGCTCACCAGTAGCTCTGTGAACAAGTGCACTCAGTAGAGAGCAGATATCCACCAGGAGGTCACCTGAGCTGACTGTGGTCACTGTAGACAGCAGATGTGCTACAGCGTGTTTCAGAAGCTTCTAAATCTTTGATCCATGTCCTTCATAACTAGACTTTGAACAGTATCAGCTTTTAACAACATAACGTACTGTGGAATATAAATGAAATCCCTAATATCCACTATATCCACCATGATTAATTTTACTGTTATTGATTGTTAGAATAGCAAGTTAAATCGTATCAACTTGTTGTTAACCTTTAAAATTCTTAACCCTCAATATATCTCATATTCTTCTGATATACCTTGCCCTAATAAACCTCATATCCAGCATATTACAAGTGTGATTTATAATTCTTATTTGTATGTCTTGTGCTGAATATACCAAGCATGTGTGACATATAATTTAATGACTACTCTTTAAATATAGATATGTTCAGTGTCCAGTGCATGTTCATTACCTCAGCAAAAATGGCTTTCAGCCTGCAATAGAACTGTTGGTCATGTAGCAGTGTGTGTGTTGCCGCACCTCCTTGACAAAGAGCTCGTGTTTGCTGGGTATTTGGATGAAAGGCAAAGAACAACTGTTTACCTTCCTGAAGGAAGCGTGCTTCTCTGTCCCTCTGACCACTCCACCTAACACTAGCCATTACATCTTGGTGTCATGGAAGCCTTTGATTAATTGACAGGATTGAAGCCTTAATGAAGTTGTTAGTGTTACTTCTGTCATCTTTTCACCTCTATTCTACCAAGTATGGACCTAACTTTATGTGACCTTTTCAACCTTATACAACCTTTTTAAAAAAGGGAAGGTGGGCCCCTCCAGCCCCCTGAAAAATGCATAAAAGAGTTTGCTGTGTTCATTGTAAATCAGTCTGCTCCTGGGACCAGGCTCGAGTTTGTTGGTTTTGCTATCTTGTAGAACTCAATAAACTCTGCTGTCCAGGCAGTCAGCAAAGTATCAAGGGGTTGGGGTGAGGGTTAATTTGAAAAAATACAGGCAAGGTCAAAATCTAGATAAGAATCACAAAACAGATATAAAACAGTGGAAAGCTAAGGCACGTGGCACAAAGACAATCTGGCAGAGAGACAGTGAAAGTGTCCCAGTAAGAAGCCAATAACTTATCAAAACATGTGTTCAGCAAGCATCAACATGTGAACATGTAGACAGCGATATTCAATATGCTCCGTCCACAGTCTCTCATCCACCGACACTAACGTTGTGTCTGACACGCTGATTTAGACAGCACGCTAGTTCAGCTAACAGCGAATTGTTACTAATAAGCTCAAATGACAGCTGTCTGTATGTAGACTAACTTAGTTTGACTCTTATCTTAAAATACTTTTAAACTTAGCTGCTGGCTGAGACAAACAGCCCGTCCTCTCTCTACCAGCACTAATGTTATGTTACCAGCCAACAAGCTGACGGAGGGCACACACTGAATCATCTACGTCATCAGCCTGATTTGAATACATTTTCCAGAACTTTGAGGTGCGGTGGAAACGCAAACCGCACAGATTACCAGGAACTCTTTTCCCCGGGTAAATAAGTTCCTGAGAATGTTGGTGGAAAAGGGGCTATAGGTTGTTGTCCTATATTAGGAGAGAGTGTTGCAGTTGTTGTCATAGGAGAGTCCAAAGAAAAATATAACGTTGAATGGTGTTGCCTTTTTATAAATTTAAATAGGAGATTCAACCCCACCCCAGCCCAATGAATGTGTACAGTCCCTAATTCAGTTCAATTTAAAACTATGAAACTAACCAAAACATTTTCTGAAGCACCAGAGACATGTGAAACTTCAGACGTCAGAGTCACATGGTATTCCTCATTTGCTACATGCTCCATTTCCCAACTTTTGTATCATCCACTCAAAGTTCACACTGTTTCCATACAGCATCGCTACACTGACAGAACTGAACACTGATGGCAGATCATTTTAGTAACAACACATTAAATTATTATTATTGTTATTATTATTATCAAAACAACTATTCATACATACCATTATTTCTTTTCAATTTATTTTTCTTTTCATTGTTTTTTGTCAGTTCTCATTTTGCTTTATCTTATTTATTCATTTATTTAATTTAATCAAACAGGAGATTCATCCCCCCCTGCCCACCCCAATAAGTTTGATACAGTCCCTAATTTAGTTGCATCAGAACAGAGACACTCCCTCCTCACAGTGCAGGAAAAAGCAGAAACAAACACCAGACCAGATGACCAGCTTGGTCACTTCTTTATCAAAACAACATGAAAAAATTACTTTTGCTGCTTCTCTTGTGTCACGTTTCGTCATCAGGTGAGATCACACTGTGAATATTTGCTTCACTTTACTCTCAGCTCTGTATTTTGTTCCTGCGTAGCTCCAGGACACACCTGTTTAGTTCAATTTACTTTCACTTCTAGTGTACTGAAGAATTTGATAAGACTGTAAGTTTAAAATGGATCACACTGAATGTATCATATTTATGATGAAGGTGATGATGATGTGTATATTTAAACTGAATGTATCTCATTTGTCCTGCAGTAAAACACTCCATGAAGTTTTTCTTCACTGCATCTTCTGGAGTCCCAAACTTCCCACAGCTTGTGGGTGCTGCAACGGTTGATGACCTTCTGGTGGGTTACTGTGACACCGACATAAAGGTAGTTGAACCAAAACACGACTGGATGAAAACAGCAGTAGAAAACAATCCACAGCAGTTGGAGTGGTACACTCAGCGGTGTCTTAAGAGCCTGCCACACGTCTTCAAAGCCGACATGGACAGCTTGAAGCAGCGCTTCAACCAAAGTGGAGGTACAGTTTATATTTCACTCTTACTGTTAAAGTGCTCTGTATCTCAGTTGTAAAGTAAAGTGACCCAAATTCATTCCCAACCATCAATCAATCAAAAGTTCACAACCCCAGGTTGGTAACACCCCAGGTTATAGAGGGACGCCAAAGCTTCATGAAGGGCTGCAAGGATGACTCTATTAAAAGGAGTGTAAGAAAACTTTTCTTTTAAATAAACGTAGGCCTTTATCTCAGCATTTCAAGAAAAGTAAAGTTTAAGTGCACGATAAAGACCTGAACAGAAGCTATATTCATAGAGCCTTCAGTATCTGTGAAACAGCCTCATCCTGCATTAGAAAAGTGTGCAGTTAAAACAACCACAGAGCTTATAGAACAATGGCCAAACATCTGGGAGATGAAAACACTGGATTTGTAAAAAAAAAAAAAAATAAAAAAAAAAAAATGTCTATTAGGTATGACTGTTGAAATAAACATAAGACAGAGAACTGTATAAAGAAGTTCTATATATATTTGTCAACTCATCTCTGATGTCAAATTCACAGAAACAAATCTGCTCAAAATTCATCCATTCACTGGTTTTACACAACTTCCTGCAGTGATCGAGTTCACTATTTGAGTTAATTGTACAGCTTCACTTGTTCTGTCCTGCCCCCTCGCCCAATTTGCTTGAAGTTATGCAATAATGATAATTCAGTGAATTCCTTGATAACTGTCAGTTGTACTGGTCACTGGAACCTGGGACTGCATCCAAGGCTGAGGGTATTAGACAGCACCAGTTCAGAGATGCAGTGATGGTGAAATGAAGCCTCATGAAGCATTTTCTTTATTTTCTGAGCCCACTAGATCGTGGTCTTGGTTTAAAGAGAGAGGCTCAAAGAATTCAGTGTGCTTTCAACCTTTTGTTGAACAAAAAGCGCCATCTAGTGGGCTCAGAAAATAAAGGAAATGCTTCATGAGGCTTCATTTTGCCATCAATACAGAGATGACAGACAATGAGGGGGAAAGAGATGAGGTCCTCAGCTGGACACCAACCAGTAACACTGCTGCTTGTGTTTGGCATCTTAAAGGAATGTTTTACCCATAAAATAACCATTTGATAATCAATTAGTCTTACCCTGTTACCTTGGAGTGAAGATCACTTCATTTAACTTGCATGCCTTCATGGAAAACAGTGAACATACTGATTTATTGATTGATTGGGGACCACATTTAACAACAGCAAAACTACATTTACAGTTACCACTGTAACTTTTAAACTGAAATAGAAATTGGGTTTCATCACTCACATCAAGAAACAGTGCACTGATTATCTGCTCTTGAATCATAAACACACCACAAGACTGAGAGGATAGCAGAGCATCACACAATGTACAGTATGTTTAAGATCAACTTTCCACTGGAGATATCATCTGTACATATCTGTTAATTACAGTCTCTGTTTCTCAGATATCCACATTTTCCAGAGGCTGAGTGGCTGTGAGTGGGATGATGAGACTGGAGAGATTAAGGGTTTCATGCAGTATGGTTATGATGGAGAAGACTTCATATCATTGGACCTGAAGACACTGACATGGGTCGCTCCAAAACAACAGGCTGTCATCACCAAACTGAGATGGGATGCTGACAAAGTCAGACTAAAAGACTATGATAACTACTTAACTTGTGTTCTTCCTGAGTGGCTGAAGATTTATGTGGCCTTTGGAAAGAGCTCTCTGCAGAGAAAAGGTAGAATGACATGACCTGATAGACTTCATCAGTAGTCGCCTGTCTGACACTAACTTCTCTTTGACTGTTTTCTGTGGCAGTAAAATTTGATTTATCCCTCACCAATCAGTAGAGACTGACATGTTGGAGTGCTCTGATGTTTCTGTCCATCAAAGCTGAGACTGTGATAGTTAGTGCACAGTTAACAGGAGTTAAGTGAGTTCACAGAGTTTAAAAATAGACTTATTGCTGTTTCATTGAACATTGCTATGAACTGATTAAGATCACTTTTAGATTGACCAGCAACAATTATCTACCAGTGGTATGAACAAGCATCCAGATTTGCTGTGCAAAAAACTGATGTAAATCACATATGTCTTTACTTGCTTCTCTCTGCAGACCTTCCCTCAGTGTCTCTCCTCCAGAAGTCTCCCTCCTCACCAGTCAGCTGCCACGCTACAGGTTTCTACCCTGACAGAGCCATGATGTTCTGGAGCAAAGATGGAGAGGAGATTCATGAGGACGTGGAGCTCGGAGAGATCCTCCCCAACCATGATGGATCCTTCCAGATGAGTGTTGACCTGAACCTTTCATCAGTCCCACCTGAAGACTGGAGGAGGTACGACTGTGTGTTTCATCTCTCTGGTGTGAAGGATGACATCATCACCAAACTGGACAAAGCAGTGATCAGGACCAACATGGGTAAGAATGGGATCAGAGGGTGCTCAAAGGGACTGCATGTCTATAGCCTTGATTACAGTGCCTTTTCAAGGTGGGAATTTTACACCATTATGCCGCCTCGACATTTTGTAAAAGGTATTATCGAGGAATGGTGGGACAGAATTGCAGCGTATGTTATGTATCACATTACAGGCTGACTCTGTTGTGTTACATGTCACACCTGTCACGCCTCTTTTGATTCCACAATGCCAGGATGCTGTCTAAAATCACACACTGGAGTGGCATGATGCTGTCGTTGTTTGGTTCTGTGTAAAAATGCAAAGGAGGCATGAAGGAAGGACTTCATAGCGGCTCTTTAGTGTGATCTCTGTATAAAAAGGGCTTATGGTTTGTTTGGTATTTTGCTTTTGTCCTCCTGTGACTGTGAAGTCTTCTTCATAAAGCTAATGATTCTTAAAGCACGTTACTTGCCCCAGGATCAGTGGTCAGATCATTGGAGCCTAGCGAGATTATTTTATATCCTTAAGGTCATAGAAAGTTTTCGAGCACTTTACAGGCCACATTGACTGCATGTTTACGTGCCAAAATTATTCTGGTTTTTACCCTCATTCTAAAAAAGATGACATTTCTACTGAGCTGTCTACATGAATGTATTTATTAATTTTTCATGGCTCTGTGCCGGTGATAGCCGTAGCCGAAGGCATTGTGTTTTCCAGGCTGTCCTTCTGTCCCATTCTCGTAAACGCAATCTCATGAACGTCTTGAAAAAGTTTCTTTAAATCTGGCACAAACATCTTTTTTGACTCAACAATGAACTGATTAAATTTTGATGGTCAAAGGTCAAGGTCACTGTGACTTTGCGTCCGTCTCATTCTCATGGACATGATAATGCAAGAAGGCCTTGAGGGAATTTTCTCAAATTTGGCACAAACATCCACCTGGGCTCAAAGATGAACTGATAAGCATTTGGTGATCAAAGGTCATGTGACCTAAAAAAAGATGGTTTGGGCCATAACAAAATAATTCATACACTAATTCTCAGCAAATTTCACACAGATGTCTACTAGGATAAAATGATTAAGTGATAATCCAAAAGGTCCAAAAGGTCAAGGGTCAACTTCACTGTCATAAAGTTCTGCAAAAATACTTTTCATGCCATTACTCATCTTCATCACTCAGGAAAAGAAGAAGAGACATTTGATCAGATACTGAATTGTTGACACTGAACTTGGAGACACATCCTGGGAGCTGATTGTATAGATCTTCTGTGCTGCTGGGTTGAAAATGTGTGTGAGGCATTTATGTTGTAAAGTTTTAAGCTTCTTTGCTTCAACATCCGTATTTGAAGCATTGTCTGGTGTCATGGCTACACATAAGTCTGGACAGATATAACAGAGGGAAGGTTACCTCCTGGATATTACTTTGGCTGGCTGAGTAACCCTTTAGATATCAACCCAGTTAGAGAGTATGGTGGAGACTTAATGCACCTATGTTGAGAGGAAATAATTTGGGTCAAAGTGTCTGATGCAGCTAACATCTTTTTACTGATGGTGGAATGAGTAGTGTTACCAGTGCTCAATTCACGCATGGCAGCACTGTTTAACAGCCACTATCTAGGAGGAGAGGAGAGAAAAATAAAGAGAAAAGTGACTACAGGTGTCACTCTGTTAGTGGGCAGGGTTTTCTGGTCTGAGCAGCAGGGGCTGTGTTGTATTCCGCCTAGCAACAGTGACAGCCTCCTTTTTATCTGCAGGACTTTTGCACAACAAACATGGATGTAAACTATAACTGCAACTTGACTGATTTGCTGAGGTTTACCACAGCAAGGTGCTAATTCTAGTTTTTACATCATTTTTCACAGTGTCGGCTTTAAAATCCAACACATGAGGGTTTTCATATATTTTTACAGACACACACTTTTAAGATAACAGCCAGTCATCCTGTATTAACTCTAATTCAGTCTAAGTTCACAGCAACAAACCCACATGTATGTGTGAATGAAACACTGGATGGATGGATGTGCTTCTGTTCTGACCTGCTTTATCTGTACTGATCAGAATTTTTGTTGTTGTTGTTCAACAGAGAAGCCCAGTGACATGACCGTCCCCGTCATTGCTGCAGTGGTTGCTCTTGCTCTCATCCTCATCGCTGCCACTGGATTCATTGTTTACAAAAAGAAGAAAGGTGAGAGAGACAAATGGAAAGATTATCTGTTTAATTGGCTTTTCCAGTACTTTGATTTTAGTTGATGCTTTATCCAGGTTGCAAATTGAAACAAGCATCAGTTCACTCCATCCCATAATTTGAAGAAACCAATAGGCACTGTTGGGCTTAAAGCCTGTGAGTCATAATAATATAACGATACCATGATAATATGGGAGAGGAGATAAGAAAAACAGAAAGTGCAGTCAGTAGAGTGCAGATCTCTGCCAGGCAGCCAAACAGCTGCCCGGGGAGATTGTGACCACTCTAGATAACTCTGGTAACTCCAGCAGACACACCGCATTGTGCCTCAGAAGCTAATATAAATACATGCCTTGTCCATTGTTGACAGAGCTGTTGAGTAGAGCATAAATCTTTGATCCATGTCGTCCATTAGGAGACTTTTTATGGTTTTTACTTTGTTTGTCGGCTACAGCACAACTAAGTAGGAAATAACAACAATAAATGATCAAAGAAACCATTCACCCTCTGTTTACTTAGTGATGGAAGAAGCACAGTTATCAAGGAAAAAGGACCAAATCAAGAAAGTCCAAGTTTTAAAAAATCGTGCTGGCGCTCTCTCTGTGTTGTACAACACTTGATTTGTTTTTAGGCTGCATTCAAATCAAATCAGGTGTTGCAGTAAAAGCACCAGCCCTCCCATTCATGTGAATGTGGGTGGTGTGTCTAGGCTGTGGTGGTAGAGTCATGGGGAATGCCAAAAAATAAATTAATAAAGAAGCTGCAAAAGTTGAAAGAGGATCAACTTTTGGAGAAATGCAACCTGATGTCACGCTTTGGTGGAGAGTCATGTAATCGGCAATCAGACCGAAAGACACCCGCAGCCCACAGGAAGGGGTCTCTTTCTGTTATTAAATGTTATAGTGAGTAAAATAAACTCTTGTTAACAGCTTGTGTTGTAGTCTACAGAAGGAGAGCACTGGTTTTGTCTGTGTGTGTCTTTTTGTGGTAGTAAAGATACTACAGTGATGATAATCAACAGGAATTCTACAGAGATTTTATGCCAACGTAAACAAACTCAGTGAAGACATATATTCCGTCGCTAAGATGGTGAGATGCGCTTTGGACAGTTCGACTCCCCCCTCCACCCTCCCACGATTGGACCATTTCAGTGACACTCCCACACTGCCACACAACCATGAGGTTAATCACCACAACAACTGATTTGGTCTGAATGTAATCTTGGAACCTATCAGTATCAGTCTGGTGAACAACGGCCAATATCTCGACAGTTCTGATGTAGCAAGTGGATATCAGGGCCAAGACTTCTTCTTCTGTGTGCGGCTCACTGGGGCCATTCTCTCCAAACATATATCAGTATATAAATGCAGATACTTTTTTGATAAAGCTTATGAAAAGCTAACTTGTTAAATGATAGCTGATGGTTTCCTAGATTGCATTTGAGCTGATACGTTCCGCCTCTCCACATGGACTGTTTACCTGCCACTCAAACATGATTGGTTACTGCCACTTGAACTGCAAACAAACTACAGATTCTGCATATATATGCAGATACTTGTTTTTAGTCATTTCCAGAGAACTTGCAGCCAATAACCAGCTGGTTAAGAGGAGTGAGAGGTCAGGAGTCAGGGACGGTATGAAATACAATAATTAATTTATTTTTCAGTTGGAGTGAGCAGAAGAGGGGATCATACTCATTGGGGATAAGGTGACAAAAATATTCTGGCATTTCCAACTGCAACTGAAATGATTTGTCTTTTCTTTTGATTTCAGCCAAATGTCCCCCATCTGGTAAGTAAAACGTACTTTTATTCTGTTTCTACTGATCTGACACACTTTATGCTTTAGATTAAAACAGGTTTCACATTTATTGTGCAGATGAACTTTTCCAAGACTGTTTCCTGTATTTACTGTTTATAAAAGTTCAGAGCAGGATGAGTGGACTTCACACAGTTTCACACTAACAGTTTGTTTCTGACCTCACAGCTCCTGACAGCAGCTCTGAGCTCCATGAGAAACTCAATCCAGAAACCTGGCAGACAAACAGAGTAAACACTTTGATATGTGTCACTTTATAGCTTTAGAGAATAAAGAGATGGCTTCCTGCAATCAAAATGAAGTGGTTTATACTATTTATGCTATGTTTAATGTCTGATTTTTTTCATGAATCTCACTTATTTTACTGTGATGCAACAAAGTGTTTCGTGTTTCTTTGCATGCTCAGTGAATGTTTTTTGATTTGATTTTGGAATATTTTATGGCTTCAGAGTAAATGAATAACAGGTTTCTGTGAACATGTAGAGACTGAATACAGTTCTGAAAATCAGGACAGGTGAAGGGAGGGTTGTTAACTAGTGTCTGTTGGTATGAGGAACCACATAGACAGTGATGCACAGATCATGATGTTTTTGAAGTTTCCTGTCAAGCCAGTTGGGCCAGCCACTGTAGTTCAGCCTGAGCAGATATGATGAAGATATAAGGCAGCAGAGTTTCAGCTCTTTTCTTGTGTGGGTGAAGGACTTAAAGGCAGCTTAAAGATACGCTAGGTCGAGGCTAGAGAGTGGTGTCACCTGTCAACTGCAGGACCTGATGAAAGGTCAGACATGATTTAACATGAATGTTGTTCTTCCATAGGAATCCACACAACCTTTGGCACATTTTACTGTGTACTGATAACCATAAATGAATGTGAAAGTCAAATGTATTGCTCTTTATTTTGGTGCTGATGTTTTGCTTTTCAATAAAGTCCCCAATTTTCAAAAGTGTGTCTTGAGTCCACATACTCATCTGTGACTATAGCTGCAGTAATATGAATATTACCTGAGCATTCAGTGTTCTTACAGAAGAGTTGGATTAAAAGACTGATATCATTGTCAGCTCTGAGCAGAGGAAGCTCCCAGACAAGCTCAGCTTAGTATGAACACTGAGAGTCAGGAGGAAACAGCTCACCAGTAGCTCTGTGAACAAGTGCACTCAGTAGAGAGCAGATATCCACCAGGAAGTCACCTGAGCTGACTGTGGTCACTGTAGACAGCAGATGTGCTGCAGCGTGTTTCAGAAGCTTCTTAAAAGCTAATAATAATACACTTCATCTATTGTTGACAGAGCTGCAGCAGTTTTTACAGAGCAGTATGATTTCTCCTGTCAACAGGCACTGTGAATTATAGATAAAATAATTATTAGGATGAATGACTTTAATAAATAAAACACAGCCAGAAATCTTTGATCCATGTCGTTCATAACTAGACTTTGAACAGTATCAAGTTCTAACAATATAGTAGCCTACTCACTTGTGGTAAAAGCACAAACAGAAAGGAAAAACGACTACATCATGAAATTTTCCACTCTACAAAATGGGCCAGGTGAAACGCTCCATGTGTCACACTTCAAAGACAAAACCCCAAAAGCACGACTCAGAAGGCAGATAAACTGAACAAGGAGTCTTTACCAGGCAAAAATACAAAGAAACAAAAATCCAGGCAGTTAGCAAAGTATCAAGGGGTTGGGGTGAGGGTGAATCTGAAAAAATACAGGCAAGGTCAAAATCTAGATGAGAATCACAAAACAGAGCTCAAACAGTGGAAAGCTAAGGCACGTGGCACAAAGACAATCTGGCAGAGACACAGTGAAAGTGTCCCAGTAAATATAGAAGGGAACTAATGACGGGATGAGGAACAGCTGAGTGATGATTAGCAGGTGGAGTGAATCTACTGATGGGAGGGCAGTCAGTGGGAGCAGAGTCAGACGATGTACAAACATGCCAAATAAATAAATGAATGATAAATAAAGTCTAATTCAAAACCATGACACCATGCTCGTGGCGTGGTACAACGCCATGTGCAGGATGGAACAAAACCAGGTGGCAGCCCGACAGTGGAGAGCCGCAACTGGTAAATTTGTCCCTCCTGGCTCCCTTACAGTCAAGATGGCAGCAAAGATAACAAAAAATTATAGCTGCTGCGCAGCGATGGGTCGGCATTTTTAGGCAATTCTGAGCAACAAGCAGAAGAATAGAAAGACATCAAGGAAGTTGATATTACAATCTGCATTTACCATCAGCTGAGTCATTTTGCAGGTTGCATCATCTGGAAATTGTACTGCAGCAATTGAAAAGTAAAAGTGGTTGAATATTGGAATAAATTTGCAAAGTACACCTTTGTATCAGTGGAAATCACTACACAATAATAAATAAATAAATAAATAAATGTTGGTGATTTGTTTTTAACAATAAGTGCTTTGCTTCACAAGAGAAAATCTGATTTAAAAATACCACTCTTAAAGTGACTGCAGTTGTTCTGAAAATATACATATTGCATCTAGACAGCATTGAGATGTTGGTAATTTTTTTTATATTTTTTTGGGGGGGGGCTTTTTTGCCTTTAATGGAAAGTGAGTGTTGCGAGAGTCAGGAAATGGAGAGACAGAGAAGGGGATGACACACAGGAAAGGACCTTCCAACACAGGATTCAATCTGCAGCCACCTGCATTGAGGGCTGTATTTTCTTTCATGGAGCGGCTGCTCTACCAACTGAGCTAAACACCGCCTCCATGTTTTGTTTTTAAGAATGATTGATTTGTAAATAACTGTTGTTCAAAATACCATTCTTGCATTGATTCTGATATGTATTCGTCAAACATCATCTACCATGACTCTAAAATTTTATAAACTTGTTTCTCAAAGACTCTTTGTAGTTTTGTTGGGTCTTGAACCCAGAGTCCTTGGTGCTGTGACAAAGCTCCTAACTCACTGAGCTAATTGTCTGGAAGTGAGACCTGTGCTGTGTTCCGAAATCTATATTGCCATGAGTACACTTACACACAGTACACTGTCCGCACTTACAAAGTGCACAAAGTGCTGTTCCGATTCATTGCTCTATGTCGCACTTACCGGATGTTACGATCACGACTACGGCTGCGACTCGTCAGTGACGTCACCCGCCAAAAAACTGGAACAGACAGTAAGTGTTCCCGCCTCTTCCGCTACGTAGCTAAGATGGCGGCCGTTGAGTACGAAAAGTGTACAATGTTCCACACTCTCAATTTTGGCCGTTATAAGTACACATCCGGGTCTTTTAGGTACACTTATCTTTTGCCGCAATCGTAATGTGAACACCCTATGTACCCAAAGTAGGTACAAAAAGTACAGAAAGTATGGGTATTGGAACAGACCGCTGGTGTGTGGCTTCTCAAATAGACTCAGGAAGTCACCGACCGGGCTGCAGTTGTTGTGGCAGATTTCAAAAATAGTCAAAATGTCACAAATTCTGTCATCTAAACAAAAATCTGACAATACATAAATTGCATCTAGACAGCAAGGACATGTTGGTGATTTGTTTTTAATGATAAGTGTTTTGCTTCACAAGAGAAAATGGGACATGTCCTTGGAGTTGAGTAAATCTGGCATGGGGTCGGACATTTCTGTAAAGTTTGGTGAGTTTTTGCCCATGGGAAGTATGATTTCCTCGGAAGAAGAAAGAAAAAAAGAAAGAAAGACAGAAAAAAAGAATTCTTCCGATTACAATAGGGTCCTTGGCTGCTTAGCAGCCCGGACCCTAATGAGGATTTATTCATTGAGTATCATGCCTAACTTTGGTGCATCATAACATATAAGGTTTTGGAATTAATCTGCAGATGTTCAAAATGAGACCAAACTTTTCTATGGATGTCATTTTGAAAATACTGGGGTGCACAAGTTCATTATTAGCCACAAAACTTTATTAACCATTTATTTAACAGCTCTTTATTCAAAATAAGCCCCTTTTCCACTGCAGAAACTTTGTTCATTTACCCGGGTAATTGAAAAGCCTCTGAGTGTTTCCACCGAAATTACCCAGGTAAATAAAGTTCCCCCTACCCCCAAATTCCCCTGAAAAAAAATACCTAGTACCGGGGTAGGACTTTTCAGATTACCCGGAACTTTGAGGGGCGGGGCTGTGTGCTGAAGAACGCTGATTGGTGGAACACACACAGCGTTCCGCACTTCCACGTCGGTGTGACTGCAAACTTTCTACAAATAAACATTTCTACCGTGTATTGATAAGTGCTAACGGTATCGGTTCTTTTAACAGCACTTTTACACATTTTGGTTTAATTCATTATCATCCTGCAGCCTCTCCTCTGCGCTCTGTGCCGGCGCTGAACACACACCTACACGCTACAGTAAGCAGTGAGCAGCCGAGCGGCAGCCGCAGTGGAAACAAACTCAAAAATGGCTCGAGCTGACGGCAGCTACACTCGTTACTGTAAGTGGAATTAAACCTTAGCGAGTAAGAAGCCAATAATTTATCAATACATGTGTTCAGCAACATGAACATGTGAACATGTAGACAGCGATATTCAATATGCTCCGCCCACTGTCTCTCAACCACCGACACTAACGTCATGTCTTACACGCTGATTTAGACAGCACGCTAGTTCGGCTAACAGTGAATTGTTACTAATAAGCTCAAATGACAGCTGTCTGTATGTAGACTAACTTAGTTTGACTCTTATCTTAAAATACTTTTAAACTTAGCTGCTGGCTGAGACAAACAGCCCGTCCTCTCTCTACCAGCACTAATGTTATGTTACCAGCCAACAAGCTGGCGGAGGGCACACGCTGAATCATCTACGTCATCAGCCTGATTTGAATAAATTTTCCGGAACTTTGAGGTGCGGTGGAAACACAAACCACACAGATTACCAGGAACTCTTTTACCCAGGTAAATAAGTTCCTGAGAATGTTGGTGGAAAAGGGGCTATAGATTGTTGTCCTATATTAGGAGAGAGTGTTGCAGTTGTTGTCATAGGAGAGTCCAAAGAAAAATATAACGTTGAATGGTGTTGCCTTTTTATAAATTTAAATAGGAGATTCAACCCCACCCCAGCCCACTGAATGTGTACAGTCCCTAATTCAGTTCAATTGAAGACTATCAAACTAACCAAAACATTTCCTGAAGCACCAGAGACGTGTGAAACTTCAGACGTCAGAGTCACATGGTATTCCTCATTTGCTACATGCTCCATTTCCCAACTTTTGTATCATCCATTATAAGTTCACACTGTTTCCATACAGTATAGCTACACTGACAGAACTGAACCTCTGACCTGCCTGTCAAACACAAATCAAACCATAAACCTGCTTCAGACAGTCTGGACTGAGTGGAGTCCTGTGGGGATCAACAGATGTGAAGTCTGGCAGCTGGCGGTTGCTCGCTCTGCTGCAGTTCAGCAGCTAACAACCAGAGCTAGCTGCTAATAGCCAACGTTACATCCAACAAACTCCAAGAATCTATACAACAACTCCACCCTCCACAGCCAGACACACACGCTGCTTATTTACTGACGAATTACAGCTCACATCTCGTGCTAACAGCTGACACTGCTCTGGTGTGAGTGTTTTGCAGGTTAGCACAACATCCTGGTGCTGACTATTTACTGGAGGTTACCGTCTATAGGCGCTCTGATCTTGTTCCGCTCGTATGGTACCAGAAAAAAATAATTTCAAGTGCAAATAAAATTTGCATTGTTTCAAACATTTTTCCAATACATTTCATTTGGGATAAATAACTCCAATATAGTGGTTGGCAGTAATGCACCTAAACGCACCACCATAAAACCTAAAAGAAGAAGAAGAAGACACTCCCTCCTCCCAGTGCAAGAAAAAGCAGAACAAACAGCTGATCCAGCTCGGTCACTTCTTTATCAAAACAAGATGAAAAAATTACTTTTACTGCTTCTCTTGTGTCACGTTTCGTCATCAGGTGAGATCACACTGTGAATATTTGCTTCACTTTACTCTCAGCTCTGTATTTTGTTCCTGCGTAGCTCCAGGACACACTAGTTTAGTTCACTTTCACTTCTACTGTACTTTAGAATTTGATAAGACTGTAAGTTTAAAATGGATCACACTGAATGTATCATATTTATGATGAAGGTGATGATGATGTGTATATTTATACTGAATGTATCTCATTTGTCCTGCAGTAAAACACTCCATGAAGCTTTTCTTCACTGCATCTTCTGGAGTCCCAAACTTCCCACAGCTTGTGGGTGCTGCAACAGTTGATGACCTTCTGGTGGCTTACAGTGACACCAATATAAAGATAACAGAACTAAAACATGACTGGGTGAAAACAGTATTAGAAAACAATCCACAGCATTTGGAGAGTTACACTCAGCAGTGTTTGCAGATCCTGCCACACGTCTTCAAAGCCGACATGGACAGCTTGAAGCAGCGCTTCAACCAAAGTGGAGGTACAGTTTGTATTTCTCTCTTACTGTTAAAGTGCTCTGTATCTCAGTTGTAAAGTAAAGTGACCCAAATTCATTCCCAACCATCAATCAATCAAAAGTGCACAACCCCAGGTTGGTAACACCCCAGGTTATAGAGGGACGCCAAAGCTTCATGAAGGGCTGCAAGGATGACTCTACTAAAAGGGTTGAAGGAAAACTTTTCTTTTACATATATAGTAGGCCTTTATCTCAGCATTTCATTAATTTCTGTGAAAAAAAAGTAAATGAAATGTTATTTTTAACGTTCAAGTGTATGATAAGATCTGAAGAGAAGCAACATTCATAGAGCCTTCAGTCTCTGTGAAACAGCCTCATCCTGCATTAGAAAAGTGTGCAGTGAAAACAACTACAGAGCTTATAGAACAATGGCCAAATATCTGGGAGATGAAAACACTGAATTTGTAAGAAAAAAACAAGAGTCTGTTAAGTATGTATGACTGTTAAACACAAGACAGAGAACTGTATAAAGAAGTTCTAAAAATATTAGTCAAGTCATCTGTGATGTCAAATTCACAGAAACAAATCTGCTCAAAATTCATCCATTCACTGGTTTTACACAACTTCCTGCAGTGATCGAGTTCACTATTTGAGTTAATTGTACAGCTTCACTTGTTCTGTCCTGCCCCCTTGCCCAATTTGCTTGAAGTTATGCAGTAATGATAATTCAGTGAATTCCTTGATAACTGTCAGATGTACTGGTCACTGGAACCTGGGGCTGCATCCAAGGCTGAGGGTATTAGACAGCACCAGTTCAGAGATGACAGACAATGAGGGGGAAAGAGATGAGGTCCTCAGCTGGACACCAACCAGTAACACTGCTGCTCGTGTTTGGCATCTTAAAGGAATGTTTTACTCATAAAATAACCATTTGTAAATCAATTAGTCTTACCCTGTTACCTTGGAGTGAAGATCACTTCATTTTACTTGCATGCCTTCATGGAAAACAGTGAACATATTGATTTATTGATTGATTGGGGACCACATTTAACAACAGCAAAACTACATTTACAGTTACCACTGTAACTTTTAAACTGAAATAGAAATTGGGTTTCATCACTCACATCAAGAAACAGTGCACTGATTATCTGCTCTTGAATCATAAACACACCACAAGACTGAGAGGATAGCAGAGCATCACACAATGTA
This sequence comes from Cephalopholis sonnerati, assembly GCA_019142605.1. NCBI lineage: Eukaryota > Metazoa > Chordata > Actinopteri > Perciformes > Serranidae > Cephalopholis > Cephalopholis sonnerati. Next base: position 9,984,993 of record JAGQAX010000014.1, on the reverse strand, counting down.
CAGTATGTTTAAGATCATCTTTCCACTGGAGATATCATCTGTACATTACTGTTAATTACAGTCTCTGGTTCTCAGATATCCACATTTTCCAGAGGCTGAGTGGCTGTGAGTGGGATGATGAGACTGGAGAGATTATGGGTTTCATGCAGTATGGTTATGATGGAGAAGACTTCATATCATTGGACCTGAAGACACTGACATGGGTCGCTCTGAAACAACAGGCTGTCATCATCAAACTGAGATGGGATGCTGACAAAGTCAGACTAAAAGACCATGAAAACTACTTAACTCGTGTTTGTCCTGAGTGGCTGAAGATTTATGTGGCCTTTGGAAAGAGCTCTCTGCAGAGAAAAGGTAGAATCACATGACCTGATGTAGTTTCATGAACATAATGTTCATACAGCCTGCTCAGAATGAACTGCCATTGTATTTTCACTCCAAACTGTCTGACACTAACTTCTCTTTGACTGTTTTCTGTGGCAGTAAAATTTGATTTGTCCCTCACCAATCAGTAGAGACTGACATGTTGGAGTGCTCTGATGTTTCTGTCCATCAAAGCTGAGACTGTGATAGTTAGTGCACAGTTAACAGGAGTTAAGTGAGTTCACAGAGTTTCAGAATAGAAATATTGCTGTTTCATTGAACATTGCTATGAACTGCTTGAGATCACTTTTAGGTTGACCAGCAACAATTATCTACCAGTGGTATGAACAAGCATCCAGATTCACTGTGCAAAAAACTGATGTAACTCACACACGTCTTTACCTGGTTCTTTCTCTGTAGACCTTCCTTCGCTGTCTCTCCTCCAGAAGTCTCCCTCCTCTCCAGTCAGCTGCCACGCTACAGGTTTCTACCCTGACAGAGCCATGATGTTCTGGAGGAAAGATGGAGAGGAGATTCATGAGGACGTGGAGCTCGGAGAGATCCTCCCCAACCACGATGGATCCTTCCAGATGAGTGTTGACCTGAACCTTTCATCAGTCCCACCTGAAGACTGGAGGAGGTACGACTGTGTGTTTCATCTCTCTGGTGTGAAGGATGACATCATCACCAAACTGGACAAAGCAGTGATCAGGACCAACATGGGTAAGAATGACAGATGTGAGAAAGACATATTTAGTTTATTTTAGTTGTCTTGCAGTTCATGAGTCATTGATTTTTCACTGTTTTTGGTGCTGGAGGAGACTGTTTGTTTTCTGTGTCCATGTTGTAGCATGGACACAGAAGCAATAACCTTAACTACCAGTTAGCAGGCTGGCTTCCTCAGTCGCTAACCCGATAATAAGTTAATGATTTGGAACTATAATTTTTATTAGCGCAGATGAAGAAAGTGCAACCGCTTCTTCCATTTTTCAATCCATGGAGCTCTAGACAAGAGTTTTATGTTGCTTTAGCTCTTGTCATCCAGTTCAGTTTGGAATTCATCTGTATTTTTTTAGTTTTTGTTTCGTTTCAGTGTCAAACCAATGCATGCAAACTGTTGTAGAATAAACTAACATCACATGTAATGAGTTCATAACTATACTGCTAAAGAAAAATGAAGGGAACACTCAAACCACACATCAGATCTTGGTGAACAAATTATTGAAGTTGAATATCCTTACTGATGTACATTGTATAATTTGTTGAGAACAAAATGATGTAAAAACGGTCAATGGAAAACAAAATCATCAACCCACTAAGGGCTCGATTTAAAATCACACCAAAAATCAGAGTAAAAAATTTAAATCACAGGCTGATCCAACTCGTGTGAATGTTATCATGGCATCTCATAATGTGACTCAGTAGTGTGTATGGCCCCTGTATGAACTCCTGACAACGTCTGGGCATGTTCCTGATGAGTTGACGGATGGTGTCTTGGGGGATCTCCTCCCAGACCTGGATCAGGGCATCAGTGAGCTCCTGGACAGTCTGTGGTGGTACTTGGCGGTGTCAGATGCACCGATACATAACGTTCCATTGGTGCTCAGTTGGATTTATGTCAGGGGAACAAGAGGGTCAGTCAATGGCATTAATGCCTTCATCATCCAGGAACTGCCCACACACTCTGACCACATGAGGCGAGGCATTGTCCTGCACCAGGAGGAACCCAGGGCCCACTGCACCAGGAGGAACCCAGGGTCACTGTGCCAACATAAGGTCTGACAGTCACTCTGAGGATTTCATCCCAGTACCTAACAGCAGTCAGGGTACTGTTGGGTATAACATTGAGGTCTGTGAGACCCTCCAAAGATATGCCTCCCCAGACCATCACTGAGCCACCACCAAACCGGTCACACTGGATGATGTCACAGGCAGTATCTAACGTTCACCATGGCGTCTTCAGACTCTTTCACACCTGTCACATGTGCTCAGTGTGAACCTGCTCTCATCTGTGAAGAGAACAGGGCGCCAGTGGCAGACCTACTAATTCTGGTGTTCTCTGGCAAATGTCAGTTGAGCTGCATGGTGCTGGACTGGTAGCACAGGTCCCACTTGAGGATGTAAGGCCCTCATGCCACCCTCATGGAGTCTGTTTCTGACAGTTTGGTCAGAAACATGCACACCAGTAGCCCGCTGGAGGTCATTTAGTAGGGCTCTGGCAGTGCTCCTCCTGCTCCTCCTCACAGATAAGAACAGATACTGGTCCTATTGCTGGGTTGATGCCCTTCTACGGCCCTGTCCAGCTCCTGGTGTCTCCTCCATGGTCTTGAGACTGTGCTGGCAGACACAGCAGACCTCCTTGCCACCTCATGTATGGTATGTACCAGCAGTGACAAGGACACTAGCAGAACACCAAACTAGAGAAGAATCAGTCAGGAGGGATAAGGTGAGAGAAACTGTCTGTGGCCACCACATGTAAAACCATTCCCTGTTTGGGGTTTGTCTTGCTTTTGCCTCTCCATTGTTCCTGTTGTCACTTTCATTTGCACCAAAGCAGCTGAAACTGATTCACAATCACTTGTGCTTCCTAAATGGACAGATTGATATCCCTGGAGTTTAACTGACTTGGCGCTAAACTGTGACCATTAAGTGTTCCCTTCATTTTGTAGATGAACATGTGTACAGTAGGTTTTAATAAAGGGATGTAATTCTGCTCCAACCTGCTATGTCTATATGATCTTAGCCATGTTGTTGTTTTGGTTTAACAGAGAAGCCTTCTGACCTGACCATTCCCATCACCGCTGCAGTGGCTGTTCTTGTTCTCATCTTCATCGCTGCCACTGGATTCATTGTTCACAAAAAGAGGAAAGGTGAGAGAGAAAAATGAAAAAGGTTTCTTCTTTTGGATTTTCAGTTTACAAAAAGAAGAAAAGTGAGAGACAAGACTGAAACATTAAATCTTTACATTTTTGGAGAGCTACGTTTTTTTTTTTTAAACTTGAGGTTAAAAAGGTAAAACAAGCCTCAGTCTCTATTGTGAAGCAACCAACAGAAACACTGTGGCATGATGATGATTAGACAAAGAGAAGAAAAATAAAAGATATCTATTAAACGTGAGTAGGAGAATGACTGAAAAAGGGGATCAGAGTCGTTGGGGAAAAGGTGACAACTAAAATTATTTGTTGTCTCTTCTTCTTCTCTGCAGCTGAACAATCTCCGTGTCGTAAGTAGACTTTGTTTTTATGCTTTTTTATCTGGTCTGACATTAACCTACCTGTCTGCAAACCTTGAAAGTGTTGCATTTGTACATTTCATATGTAGCAGAAATATTGACACTTTACGTTTCTTTACATTTCAGCTGTAACAACTCTGTGGTTAACATGTGGTTAGGTTTAAGGACAAAAACCACTTGGTTAGGGTTAGGAAAACATCATGTTTTTTCCTGGATTGTTTGGTCAATGGAAATGTCACGCCATCTCGTTAAAAAAAATACCCACAAATGTTGGTCTTGAACAGAGGTCTGCAGCAGCCATCCTAGGTGTCACAATATCCATCCCATCCTCCTCCTGATGAGAAACTCAGCTCATATGTTATATGAACAACATCATACATATGAAACAAAAAATGTATCATATTCATAGTTTGGAGACACAACAAACACCAACTTTATATACGACAGAGCATTCTCCATTCTGAATGACCAGCTTCTTCAACAGGTAGTAGCAGCTGTTTATTAAAGGTAGTTCAGTGCAGGATGAGTGGAATAACAGTGTGTTTTGTCTTACAGCTCCCGAAAACAGCTCTGAGCTCTCTGAGAGACTGAATCCTGCAACTTGATTCACAGACACATTCTGCACACAGTGAATTACTTCTAATGGGAGGGCAAAGCAGTGATTGCTGTGACATGGGCTATTCACATCTACAGTTAAACAACTTAAATTTTAAGCTACCCACAACAAACCTTTATATAACAACGCCCCTGAAAGCTTGCTTTCAGATCTTCCGTTTTTCCCCTATAACATTAAATATTCATGACGAAAAGCAACAATTAATGTTAAAGCATCTCATGATATCATTTATCTGTTTCATCAGGGCTTTGTTGGTGTGATTTCATTACATTTGAATCATGTTGTAAAATCACAACACATTCTCATCCCAACTCGTCAGATGTCACCATTACGTCATTGGATTTAGATGTCTATATATTATGTGCGAGGTATCCTGCTGCATCTGTTGTTGATGTTTCAGGACACTGTATTAATTTACACTTGTTACATGCATTGTGTCTTTTTAAAATACACTTTCACTTTCACAGGCAATGCACAGTTTCTGATCATTATCTGCGTACAGTCTTTTACAAAATAAACTTATGACGTAGGTAAAACACCTTGTTTTTACATTTAATTTCATTGTGCAACAAAAGCACATGTTTAGGCTTACAAAAGGCAACAAAAGCTGGTGGTTAGGTTTTTTAAAAAACATCATGGTTTGGTAACATTTACGCATGGTACGCATGAAGCAAACAGTGGGCTCCCGGGTAAACGTCCAGGATTTATTGGACCCATCCACCTCCCCTCCCATCATTCCTATAGGGACTAACACCTTTGACACCACCTGGCGGCATATCATGCCATTGTGAAAGGCGCCTTTTTGTGACGGTGTCTGATGCCAAAGTTACTAACAAAGCATGTGGTATTTGATGAGTTGGGAATGAGAACTAGCTGAGAATCCAAATTGGTGCAGGGAAGTATGTGTCATTTTGCAAAACAAACAAAAAAGAAAAAAAAAAAAAGCCCAAATGTCCAGTGCTGTCAGAATCATGCCAAACCAAGAGGCTGCAATATAACTGTAACCCTAAAGCCATATTGGCCAATCAGCAAAGAAGACATTGGTGCCATCAGTGTCTAGCGGCCCCTGACGGCTTCAGGAGGCAACAAGAATCATCGACTTTTACCCTGGGAGGCCAGTGTTCTCTTCCTGTATGAATGTACAACCAAACCCTGTTATTTTTTTTTAAACCCAACCATGTGCTTTTGTTGCCGAAAACTAACCACATGCATTTGTTGTTGAAGGAAACAAAACGTCAATTCTCTGTGTTGTACAAATGTAGTTCATATATTTGGAAAGAGAGTGCATGCCAACTATACATTTCCTGTGAAAACGTTAATGTATTTTGAAAAGACACAAGGCATGTAACAGGCAGAAGTTGACATGGCGTCCCAGAACATCAACAACAGATGCACCCAGGGTACCTTGCATGTCATATGTAGACGTGGAAAGTCCATGACCAAGTGACGATATGTGACGAGGTCGGAGTAAGAATATGTTTTGCAAACATGTAAAAGTCCTGTTAGCAAGGTTAGAGCCACAACTATTTTGGTCATATTGCCATTGGATGAAGTGTCACCTCACTTTTTGATGCCTCACAAAGGAGAGAACGGTGTACACCAGTGGTTTAGTAGCAGTTTGCCCCGTTTCCACAGTGCAGTACAGTACAGTTCAGTTCAATACGCTTTTTTTTCCGTTTCCACTGTGACAAGTTTTGGATAGTAGCAATGGAACCGTTCCGTACCGTCTCCATTTTTGATCCCCCCTCTGTTGGGGTACCTAGCACACAGATCTGGTACTCAAAGGTGAAGCTGTGAACACTGCAGGTCACTCTGCTCCGGGCCGCGTTGTGGCTGGTTTTGACACGGAGGCCACTGCTCACATCGTGGAGAGTTTTATTAGTAGACTGTAACTATAAAATATAAGGATGTTTTGCTGCCTCTTGCAGCACCCGCAGTCGGAGAAAAAATTAACTTACTTCACTGGGCCGACTGCCGGGATTTTTAAGGTGGAACATTTACTTGTAATGTTACTCAATGCATGAGGTGACAATGTGACTCAATCAACACACCTTAAATATTCCTTATGACAACTTTGACCATTACTTTAGCTTTAACATATGACATACACTTTTAGTTATGAGTGGATCTCCAGGCGTTTATATGTATTAATTTCAGCCAGGTTATGTGAACTCCATATATTCTAATCCTTACTTGGAGAAAAAAGAGGGTCAGGTAGCATTGAGCTATGGCAATACTAAACCCCTGAGCTTGCCTGAGAAGGACTAAATGCACAAACCCGCTATTTTTAAATATCCAATGGAGAGAGACTCTCACTGCAGCCTGTTTTATTTTGTTCTGAAAATGTTGGCGTGCAGCCTCATTCTGTGGATGACAAACAAAGTGCAGACTTTCCTCTGTGTCACCAGTGATGAAGAAATACAGTGAGTGCTGGACGGAGCAGTGAGTGACAACAACCCCGCCCACATTTAAGAGTACTGTTTGTGGTGGAAATGCTAGGGTCTAGGTACCATGTCTGAAGGGTACGTTCCAAAGGTACCCTACCGAAAGTGTTTGGTGGAAGCAGGGCTTGACCGGTGGGTGTACTACTTGGTAGATGTGTAGGTTAACAAGGAGGGAGTGGGTATACTCTCCTATATATCTGAATGGCTTTTTGGCTGATAGATGGCTATACCCTGTTGTACCTGCATATACCCTCCACGACATCACTGGTGCACACTGATGTCACAAGCCAAAAACTCTGTTTTGGCCATGACTACGTGTCAACACTAAAAACAGAATCTCTGAAAATCTTCACCCCAGACAGAGTTTAACAAAAATCTGTTTTCAGTGACCTAAAACACAGTTTGCATGTGGACAAAAGGCCAAAACACATAGAAAACACTACTTTTGAAAATTACCTCAGTATGTGTGGACTGTACCCAAGTTTTCAGGGCCTTAAAATAAAGACAGGTGATTAAGAAAAAAACTAACTTTAGAGGCACAGATACTACTTGATAAAGCATCTATTTTGTGTTATATTATGACTCCAAGTTTAGAAAATGCTGAACAAGGAATTAAAACAAAGGATGTCACTTTCAGAGCAACTGAAATTCTCTTGAGGATGTGGCTTCATAGAGTTAAAATATTTCTGGTTTTTGGTTGGTTTATTTGTTGTTAGTGTATATGTGTGATTATCCTTCCTGTATTTTAGGTTTGTGCACACACAGTCAGTTCAAGATACTCACCCACATAACTCTATTTGTACTTTTTCTAGACATGTCTGTAGTTTGTCTCTTATGTGCCGACATTTTGACATATAAATAGAATTTGCTCTGTTTGAAAACTTGACAGCCATGTCCTGATAAAAAAAAATGTTAATGTGTTAATATTCCGTCTGTATATTTCTTTAGTGTTGTAATACTTTTGCTGGAATCTCAACCAACACTAAGGACATATGTATTTGATAGCCTAATATTTTGTATTTTATTGTAGAATCATTATTGTCAAATAAAATTACTCTAAATCTTAAATGCATTCATGTCTGTATTTTTTTTCCTTTTGTCAGAAAAGGTAAACATTACATCTTCTGAATTATGAATAAGATTTTAAAATTATTAGTCAAACTTTGGCACAAGACAGACGTTTTGTGGACACACTGCCTAATCTTTCAGTACATTCTAAACCAGGAGTGTAAAATTCATGTACGTCCATTGGCCACATACAGTCCAGTTAGATCCCCAGTGAGCCAGACCAGTAAAACCATTGCACAATAACCTATAAATAACAACTCCTCCAAATGATGAACAGGCAGAGATGTCTCAAGCAAAAATAAGGACAATTTCAACAATATGCCTCAGTTTTTCCACATTCAGTTAGTCTACTACTCATTGTCATTGCATGTGCATTTTTCCATACACTTCCACTGCTGTGTAGTACTGCTGGCATCACCACGCCAAACTAAAGTGGTAGCTATTAAGGAAGCCCATGAAGTTCTCTTTGATTTCACTCTATTATGCATAGGATGTTTGTGTTAACAACACCTTTCAAAAACTACATACAGTAACATAAAATAGGTATTTGCAACGCAGCTCATCTCAAGTCCTCACATGTTGCTGCTTTGTCAGTGGCCTGTCACATCTATCGATTACACACCAGGTATCTGGGACGCTGCTACAAACACCAGGACGTCAAAAAAAGCCTGTGGTTAGGTTTAGAAAAAACCATCATAGTTTGGTTTTACATTTATAGGGGAAGTGAACAGCGGGCTCCTGGGTGAAACTCCAGGGTTTGTTTGATTTGTTTGTTGGAAACTGGCCACATAATGCTCATTCCTCAAGACACTGAAACTAATAATAGGAATAGGGCTTTGGTATACTCCTGTTCTTTACTGATTGAAGACAAAATAAAATTCTGTGTTTATGCTGACAACCAGTTATTCAGCATAATCCATGACATGAAAATCTGTTTGTCCAACCCTGAATGACCCTTTCTTCACTGCATCTTCTGAGGTCCCAAACATCCAGGCGATATACACTGAACAAAAATTTAATGGCAGCACTTTTGTTTTTAGCTCCTGTTTTTCACAGATTTAATTAAAAAATTTATGACTTTTTCAGTCTTTGATCTTGTCATTGAACTTCCCTATTTGCATGAGCCAAGACTTAAAACTTACATTTTCTGAAACACCAGTAATATTTGAAGCTTCAGATGTCAAAGTCAAATGGGACTGCAAAGTAAAGAAACATGCAAAATAAAATCTCTTATTTGTCCTTCCTATTTCTCCTGGACACCATGTAGCTCAGTGTAATATCAGTAAGATTTGGACCATTTCCTCATACTTCTTAAATTCAGTTCCTGAGAAATAGCCTTCCTCTTTTCTCAGCCAGATTCTAATTTTAGACCTTAAAGGCTCTTTTTGCTCTCTCACTGCACTGATCTGTATTGGTCTGAAAAGGATAAGAAAACTTGATTTGCCTACAAGTGACCCTGCACAAATTCAAAAATTTCTCACGGTAATCAAATTCAAGTCTCAACTCTGTGTATTTTATTTGTTGGGGTGTTAGGAGAAACATTCTTTCTCTTTGCTTTAAATTAGTGTGCATGCAAACTCACTGTCAGATTCATGACATTGCGCACTGGCGTATGTTGATGTGTTGGAGTAAGCATGGAGCCCACACTGTAACTAACTGCACTCCCTGAAGAAATATTATCATATTTTTGGAAAGATTAAATAGTGATTCCAGAAGCAGACAGAGGAGTCTACAGTCTGTGTTTGAAGGATATATCCAGGATGTCAAACTGACTCAGCAGCAACAACAGGTTAAAAAGACAAAGACAGTTAGAAGCTAGAGCCCAACTATAGGCTACAGATCATGGTGTAAAAGCGAACCACCACATCACTGCTGATCGCCACAGAAGACAATGAATAAAGGGAACTGTGTGGCATCACAGTGTGTGCAGATGAATGGTGTTTGGTAACCGGACCTTAGCTGCCGGACAGGCAGGGATCTCCGGGAAGTCAAACAACGTTCATCTGCGCACAATGTGATGACACACAGCTGGTTGAATATCAACAAAGTTTCCCTGCTTCCCTTCACTGGTTCCTGTACAGCAGGGTAGGTCTTTTTTTTAGTTTTATGATCACTGAAATGTGTGTGTGTGTGTATACATTCAGTAGGCTATATCTTAAGCAGCTAGTTCGTTAACCCTACACTTTTCAAGGTTTGATTTTGGTTTTGGAATGAGGAAGAAATGTTTATCTTCTTCCAACCTCTCCAGAGGCCTGTACTACGAGGCAGGATTTTGAGTTAGCAAGGTAACCTCAGGGTTAACTCTGGGTTTTCAGTACTACGAAACTGGTTCTCTTTTTACTGGTATAAATCACCGTGGTCACTTATGCTGAAAACATAACCTGCTCCAGAGCAGGTTACGTTCTTCTACAGTCGCATCGCACTTCAATACGCAACACTGCCCCCAAGATCTCCAGTGGTACTGCTGTTTCATCCGAATCTGTAAACTTTAACAAAACATGCACAGATACAGAATAAACAAAGGCAGAGTACGGACAGAAGGCTCCATCTGTGTCTGTATATGTATCTGATATTGAGCAGAAATGAGTCCAAGGAGGAGTGTCTGTGGTGGAAACACGAGAAAGATCCAACATTTATGTACATGCTTGTACAAGTTTTAAAGGTACTAAACTGAAAGTGTTTGGTGGAAACATGACTATACACACACCTGATGCCTGTTAGACTAGGAATCAACAGTGGAAGAAATATTTAGATACTTTTCTTAAGTAAAAGTGTCATGTGGTGTAGAACAGGTGGACCCAAGTGCAGGAGCCTCCAGGCAACAGGCACTCAAATAAATCACTTTTATTTCAACATTCAAGCAAGAACACACAAAACTGATCATCACATAAGAAAACCAAGGATCCAACCAAGACTTAAAACCAGGACTTGAAACCAAGCTAATGTGATGAGGGGATGAAGTGCAAGTGGAGAAAAGGGCAGAGAAGAAGAAGGTGAGGGGAATGAGGTAATTAGTCAGGAGAACAGGCAGGGAGCTGATTGGCTGGGAAAAACTCAGGAGCAGGGAAGGACTAATGAGGCTGATGCAGGACAGGTGTGTAGATAGATAAATGAGGGAAAGGCCACACATGAACATGGGAGAGAGGTAAAAAACAGTAAACCAGAAACCCCAAAATTCAGAAAACACATTCCTAATACTAATAAAGTGAAAACAAAGACAGAATAATTCAGGCAACATAAATGATTCTACAGTCTATTACAGATACAACTCAGTTCAGTCTTCCACAAAAGTTTGCAGGCATCTGTACACAGAGCAGACTGTTACATAAAGTACAAATACAACAATGTAAAAATACAATAGTACAAGAAAAAGTCCTGCATTCAAAATCCTACTTTAACAAAAGTCCAGATGTATCATCAGAAAAATGTTGCTACTTAAAGTATCAAAAGTAAAAAACCTGTTCTGAAGAAAAATGTTCCCTGTGAGTGATGTATCAGTACAGGTGGAGCTAAGTTGGACTGCTTTATATACTCTGACTTATCGTGACATGCTCCTCTGAAATGTTCTGAAGAAGAAATATGAAGTATCATGAAATAGAGATACTCACGTAAACTACAGGTATCTGAGAATTGCACCTCAGTACAGTCCAGAAACAGATAAATTGCAATTTACATATTAAGTATAATAAAGTCCACTATGAAGTCTGATACGTATTTAATTAGTTGTTCAACCTGCTAATTTATTACTCTGTCTCAACAGCCTGACTGTGCAGAGTTTACATGTTCTACCTGTGTCAGCTTGGGTTTTCTGTGGGTTCTGAGGTAAAGACATGCGGGTCAGGATGATGTGTGACTCTAAATTGGCCGTGGTGTGAATGTGAGTGTGAATGGTGTCTGTCTCTATGTGTCAGCCCTGTGATAGTCTGGTGACCTGTCCAGGGTGTACGCCTCTCGCCCAATGTCAGCTGGGATAGGCTCCAGCCCCTCGCAACCCCAAACAGAATAAGCGATTATGGAAAATGAGTGAATGAATTAATCTCAACAGGCTCCTGCTGAAGATTAGGAGACTACTCCAATGAAGTTATTGTGGCATCAAAATTTGTTTTCTGTTTCAGAGAGCACTTGATTCTTATTTACACACCAATTTTAAATGTATTTAGTATCAAAATGTGTATTTATGATTGAATGTATATTAAACCTTCTATGTGAAATCAGAGAAGCTGTCAAAATGTCACAGGAGAAGTCAGACTGTATTAGTGTGAATTCATGTTCACACCAAAGATCATTGAAGTGACAGTGACTACATTTACATCCACAGAATATTCTGTTTTTAGTACTTAATCTGAAAAAGACAATATTCCTTCTAAGCTGTTTACATGACTAATGAAAATGAATATTATACTAATAACGTCCTTTACATGCAGCCGTGCATACCCTGATTAACATGCCCTGATATGTTGTTAATCACGTCAAATACGGAAAAGTGAAACAGCTGTCGCTTGTGCCGTTTTGCTTTTTCACATCAACATAAGATTCTTTCAGAGTTTTCCACAGGCGGTGGGCTTGTTGGACCGTGCAAACACAGCCTCCCTCTTTCACTCCTTCAAACACCTTCTTGAAAAGATCGACATTGCAATATTTGTGCATATCTAAAAACCTGTTAATGTCCAAGTCTTTCATAATGTGTAAAGTAGGTGTGTTTCTCCTTCCAACCAGAAATGTAGACTGTTTTTTGGGGGGCATGCATCTGCAGCCTTTCAAACTGTTGGTGAGTTGGTTTGTGAACAACATATCCATGAAAACACACAGAGCTGACTGTAAACTGGGCCTCTTTGAAACGGCTTTAAAATTCTGAATGTGTACACACATTTATCTTTATATTCTCCTTTTAGCTGCTTTTTCATTTTTGTGTTGCTGTTGTTCAGGGACGTGCACACATAGACCCCAGGTGGTGCTCAGGCACCTGCCCTTTCAGTCTCTGACAAGATAAGTGCCCGTTTTATTTTTTACTTTTCTTTTCATGTTGTAGTTTTTAAGTTTGGCACATGGCATTATTCTCAGTTTAAAGTGTGTTGCATTTGTTTTAATTCTGTGAGACTGCAGGAGCCCCTGGCCCTCCCTCTTTGACTTGTTGTCACAGTCGCCACAGTTAAAACACACAAATCGAACATGCCCTACCAGAGGCCTGGGAGTTTGAGGGTTTTTTTTATTTCCTTGTGGGGGAGGTGGGAGTGTCTCTGTTCTGATGATACAGAACTTGTTTCACTTCTGTGATGATCACTGTTTCAACACATCAGAGCTTGTTTTCAAATGAAGAATACAACATGACTGATGAAATCTGAAGCTTCACACAACACTGGTGTTTCAGAAAATCTTCCCTGTATTTTGACAGCTCTGAAAGTTATGCAGTTAGACTTTGTGATCGACAGACTAGTGGGATTAAGAAGAGAGGAGCATAATTAAACTCAGCCCACAGAATCAATGAGCTGTACATCACTACTTCAGCAAAAATATGTTATACCTAGGATTTTGGATGATGCTTTCATAATATAGAAGAAGAACTTTGCTAATCCCTGGGGAAAATTTCATTTTTTTCACTCTGTTGTAATATACATACAGGCCCAAAATACACACATACACACACGCGCGCACACACACACAGCGGCAGATGATAATTTGAACGACAGCACAAGGCTAATTTAATCAGTCAAAATCTGTCTGCCAGGGAGGTGGACCAGCTGTATGTGCCAGAGCAAATAAATATAAATGACGTCACAGATTCTTCTGGTTCCCAGGTTAGAGTAAAACTCACTTATTTTCATCTACAATAGACATCGCTGGTCACAGAGAAACCATCTCCTTGTCAGACTGTTTTTTTTATTTTACAAATGTAATGTGACAGCAGTTTTACATTAAATGGCAGAACAATTTCAGAGGCTTTTAGCTTCTTAAACTTGTTAAACTGGAGGTGTGAATACTCCACGACACAACATTGACTGCTCTGTAGTCCTACATGACATCACTGTGTGCAGGATGGTGTGTTTGTCAGTCATGTTTCTGGATTCAGTCTCTCAGAGAGCTCAGAGCTGTTGACAGGAGCTGTGAGGTCAGAAACACACTGTTAGTCCTCTTATCCTGCACTGAACTACGTCAGCTCACACTGAAAAACTATTATGATTAAAACCGTTTATAATCTACAGAGTGTGAGTCAGATCAGAGACAATACAATACAAATAAGCTCTACTTACGAGGTGCAGGGCGACTGGCTGAAATATGAAGAGAAGAGAAATTTCAGTTGTCACAGTTTAAAATGCTCTTTATATTTTGTGTATTAAATACTCAGTGCTAATGCTGAGCAAGAGCTGGATAAGAGCATCCGCTCAGCTGCTCTGAGTCTCTCACCTTTCTTCTTTTTGTAAACTGTAAATCCAACAGCAGCAATGAGGACGGCAGCAAGAACAACCACTGCAGCAGTGATCGGGACGGTCATGTTACTGGGCTCCTCTGCTCAGACAATAAATAAATAAAAACAAACAAAGAAAAAAGATCACAACACGAGCAGATGAAGCAGTTAAGAGTAGAAGTATATCCAGCAATATGTTCATCACACATACAGGTGGTGAATACAGTGTAATCTATGTCACAGCAGCCATCAGTGTGTGTGTGGTACATGTGTGTGTGTAGAGATGTACAGAACTTAAAAGGCACCACATACTTCAGTTAAGCTAAGTAGATACATGTTACTGACTGTTGTTTTTAATCAGAGATATTTAAAGAGTGGACAGGCAGCATTAAAGACACCTGTCATTATGTGGTGAGAAAAAAACATTTAAAAACAAGCACCTCAATTTGGACTCGAAGGTCACAACTTTTTGCTGAAGGCCAGTGATACAAACTAAACAAGTGGAGTTTATTCAAAGAAGTAACACTAAGCAGTGATGGTCTAGCTAAAGACATTGTTGAGATGCATTATGGGAAATGCAGGATCCAGTCTTTTGTGGGATTTTGAAGACAGGGGGCCCTCTCTTACACTCGGTGCAAAGTGGCACACAGTGCAGCTGTCATTGCTAGTTTCAGACTCAGATGCCATTTTCACAGCCAGCTCCCATGTTGTAAGTAACAAATGTACCTGTGCCCATCTGGACACCCACAGGCAGCACTGACTGACAAAAACTTGGTATAAAGTCAGAGTGCTGCAGTATTTTCCTGGTACTTAAAGGTAGTGATGGCGAAATGAAGCCTCATGAAGCATTTTCTTTATTTCCTGAGCCCACTAGATGGCACTTTTTGTTCAACAAAAGGTTTAAAGCGCACTGAATTGCCATTCTTTGAGCCTTTCTTTTTAAATCAAGAGTGCCATCTAGTGGGCTCAGAAAATAAAGAAAATGCTTCATGAGGCTTCATGTCACCATCACTACATAAAGGCTATATTATTCAGATAGCAAGATGCACCTACATAGGCAGATTCACAACTCGCACACACTCTGCTTGTGACACACACGGGGACGGACGGGTTGCAGGAGGGTGAAATAATACATCATAAATGAGGAAAATATTAATAACATTCTGTACAATGTGAACAGAAGAACAAAGCTGCACAGCTGCTGTCTGACTCCACAATAAGAGAGATGCTGTGTGCATTTACTCACCAGGAGAACAGTAACTTGGCTGATTATTTCAGAGGCTGAAAGTTTAGTTCTTTTACCCCTGTTAGGATTTAGTTTTGCTGCTTAAATGTGCCACTATATTTGCTGCAGTGACATTACTGCTCTTACTAAATCACTCTCAGCAGAAAAAAGCCGCTTCTCCCGTTTAATGTGCCGTTTAACCAGCAAGGTGAAGTTGGACACACCCTTAATGCAGTTGTGCCATGCACCTTAGATGATGTGCAGTAGATTGTTTAACTAGGGCCGTAAATGTCAGGATATACTGGCCTTTACTGCTAGGCCTCTCACAAGTTAGACTGTGTGATGAAAATACAGTCATAAGTCACTGGAGTGTCCCTTTAACGTAACATTTCTGTGACTTTACTGTATATTAAGAATTTGTAATTAGGAAGTGTACTGTATCTGTAAATTACAAAAAAGGCTTTTCATGTCACGGTGAGGGTCACATGGTCTGACCCATCATCCTGGAAAAGAAGATAAATTAATTTATTACTGATATTGAAATTATTAACAAATCTGGAACAGATGATAAAAGTTACACTGACAAGATGGCTAAACAATGACATCATTCAGCATGAAAAAACAGCAAAAAAAAAAGAACCTTTTCCCAATGTAGTTTTGCCCCAGTTGGTCTTGATCCCTGCTTTGTCCAGTTTGGTGATGATGTCATCCTTCACACCAGAGAGATGAAACACAGTCGTACCTCCTCCAGTCTTCAGGTGGGACTGATGAAAGATTCAGGTCAACACTCATCTGGAAGGATCCATCATGGTTGGGGAGGATCTCTCCGAGCTCCACGTCCTCATGAATCTCCTCTCCATCTTTGCTCCAGAACATCATGGCTCTGTCAGGGTAGAAACCTGTAGAGTGGCAGCTGACTGGAGAGGAGGGAGACTTCTGGAGGAGAGACACTGAGGGAGGGTCTGCAGAGACAGACAGAACAGTTTATATGATCATGAGGCCGGGTTGTTATGTATTAAAAAACATGAAGTCACACCTAATCTAACTAGAAACAGTGAACATATCCTGTGCATCAGTTCAAATGCCCAGCATGCATTTTACCTGCATCAACATTACTCAATGACAACATCCATTACATGTAAAAGTCCTGTACTCAAAACTGATAGCTTTATTTAGTTAGGTAGTTTAGTCCAGTGGTTCCAGACCGGAGGGTTGGCTCCCTCTGCAGGGTCACAACATAAATCTGGGGGATCATGAGATGACGGACATCATGGAGAGGAAAGAGGAAAAATAGAGTTCTGCAATTCAAATCTGGACTAACTGAGACTATTTTCTATTCTGTAATATCTTTCTAATATTTGATAATCTTATCTCTTACAGCCATGAATATGTTTGTTGTTGTTTTAATTTAAGAGTTTACATATCAATGAAATCATTTGAGATGTTCAGGCAGGCCTCCAGGAAGTGCACCACACTTTGAAGCCAATTTGACATAGTGGCCAAATCATGTAACTTCAACTTCCGGGTCCATTACATGATGCCTTGGGGCCCAAAAAGACTTCCCATAGACTTAAATTGGTAGAAGAGTATTCACTGTAAATTAATGACTACATTTTCTTTGAGCGTTACAAGCCTTGGGAAACAATTCATGTCACTATTGGATTTGATCCATTAGGTACAATAACATTCTGAAAGTCTAGAAGAGCTGCACAATTAAATTATCTTATCTTCATGAATGTTAGCAGAGAGCTAAACCAGAAGACAGCTAAGACAGCAAAATGATTAACAATAAATTGTAAAATTTACAATGCATTGTATTTTAAAAGCTTAGCTTATGTTTTTTAAATGTAAAGATATATGTTACTGTTAATAACCACTGTCGGTGAAGGTTCTCAGTCATCCAGGTCATGGTAATGCTAAGTGCTATATCGTAGGCAACTGGACTTGCTTGTGTTTCTTGAAGACGTTTCGCCTCTCATCCAAGAAGCTTCTTCAGTTCTAACCGACTGGTACAGAGTTGCAGGCTTTAAACTCTGTGTGGGTGTGAACCCAGGCAGAGTCGTTAGGGTCACATGTGAGCTCTTAGTTTCAGAGTCGTTAGGTTCACAATGTGAGTCGTTAGCTCACCTCACCATCATGTGAGTCGTTAGGGTCAGGTGGGACTAGCTGTGAATGGGTGCGAAGTGTTCTGGGGAGGGATCCCAGGACTGCATTGTAGGTGGGTGATAAGTGGTGTCAGAGTCCACCTCCTCTGTTTAACAATGGTCGTTCCAGTTTGACATAGATGGCTTATTTTACACCTCTTTCAAACCATCTTTCCTCCCTGGCCAAGATATGCACATTGCTGTCCTCAAAAGAGTGTCCCTTCTCCTGTAGGTGTAAGTGGACAGCTGAGTCTTGTCCTGAGGAGCTGGCTCTCCTGTGCTGTGCCATGCGCTTGTGGAGTGGTTGTTTTGTTTCACCAATGTACAAGTCTGTGCATTCCTGGCTGCACTGAACTGCATACACTACATTACTCTGCTTGTGCCTGGGTGTTTTGTCCTTAGGGTGGACAAGCTTCTGTCTCAGTGTGTTGCTAGGTTTGAAATGCACAGGGATGTTGGTGTTTGTTGAAAATCCTCCTGAGTTTCTCAGATACTCCTGCGACATAAGGAATGACGATGTTGTTGCGTTTTTGTGTCTCTTCCTCTCTGTCTGCTCGGGGTCTTTTGGAGATTTTGGAAAAGGCCCAGTTGGGGTAGCCGCAGGTTTTAAGCGCTTCCCTGATGTGTTTCTGTTCCTTCGCCTTCCCCTCTGCCCTGGTGGGCACGTTTTCAGCCCGATGGTTCAGGGCTCTGATAACTCCTAGCTTGTGCTCCAGCGGGTGGTGAGAGTCGAACAGCAGGTATTGGTCCGTGTGAGTTGGTTTTCTGTACACCTCTATGTTCAGGTTTCTGTCCTCCTCAATGTGCACTGCGCAGTCTAAGAAGGGTAGACTGTCACCTCTGATGTCCTCCCGTGTGAACTTGATGTTGGGGTCCACTTGATGTTGGGGTCCACAATGTGAGTAACGACTCACATTGTGGACCTAACGACTCTGAAACTAAGAGCTCACATGTGACCCTAACGACTGCCTGGGTTCCCATCCACACAGAGTTTAAAAGCCTGCAACTCTGTACCAGTCGGTTAGAACTGAAGAAGCTTCTTGGATGAGAGGCGAAACGTCTTCAAGAAACACAAGCAAGTCCAGTTGCCTATGATATAGCACATAGCGTTAATAACCACTAATTTTTCATGTACAAAATTACCATTAACGTCAGTAATCTATAAATCAACCAATCGATAAACCAGCTCAAATTATTATTAATGTTAATACTACTATCCCAATATGAGATACTGTGAATTAAACATAGAAGCAGATGTGAATAATATTACTAAAGTGAGATTTATGAGAAAAGGGGAGAGGACAGTGAGAGTAAAAGAGATAAAAAGAGGTGAGAGACAGTATGTTCATATCAGTCTGTTTCCATTTGCAGGTCATCAAATACCAATACCCTGTCATCCCCCCAGCGTCTGATAGCGACGCACAGGGCACCCTTTAGTGTATCAGGCTGTTCTCCTACACTGTTGTATGTTTTCCTGAAAAAAGTAATGCACCTAAAACCTTCATAATCATTAGCCAGTAATTCAAGGCTGCAATCATGTGACCAAAGTGCTGACGGGAGAAAATAATAAAGAAGGAAGTGGTTCCATAAGAGGGAAGGCTGGAGAGGTGGATGGGTCACAAAACCCAGGACTTTCCTCGGGACATCAGTGTCTAGAACCATGTGAACTTAGTTATTTCAAGGTGTGTCCTCGCCATGTTTCTTCTCCTAAACCAAACCTCTGTAACTTCATGTTAAATACCTAACTTTACTTTAAGTACATAACATCATTTGTGGGTGCTAATTCATTGGATATCATGCAAACTGTTGTATAAGGATTAAGGTGAGCGTATCCATGTAACGCACAGCTAAAACACATCGTAACACGTGATCAGTGTTATGAAAATGTTGCAGTTATGTTTAGACAATAAAACAACCTGGTTAGGTTTAGAAAGAACATCATGTTTTGGGTTAAAATAAATATGTTTGTTATGTAACATTATGTGACCTAAATACTTCACCTGAGTAACATCACATCAGTTATGTCAATTTGTGACTGACGCCTGTACATAATCTACTTTACATTGCATTAAAACAATGTTGACTTTTGGTTTCACATGGGACACAAACTGCGGTCTCCTGGTGAAAGTTTTGTTTGACCCACTCCCCGTCCACCGTACATGAGCTTTCTTGCTCTCAGATGGCGTTATCTGAAAGCCTAGTGCATCTTATAGAGATGCGAAAGAGTGCCTTTAGAATCGATATTACACAGAGGGGTGTGAAAAGGGGTCAGTGTTTGACGACCTGGGAATGAGAATGGGCTGACAAAAAGCAAGTGTCACACACTCTGGCTCCATACACATTTCTTTTATTTTGATAACATTTTGGCCTTTGAGACACAGGTACAGTGATCTGTTATATGTACCAAAATAACAAAACACTGGCATTAACTCAGTGGTGTATTTAAAGAACAAGATTAAGTTTCACTTTTACCTAAACTTGGTAAGTGATGTGTTTCAAACTGACTCATACTAAATAAATCATATTTATAGCAAGTGTAACAATCATGTGAGTGTATATTTATACTGTACTGTATGTATGAAGCTCGTCTGTCCTGCAGTGAAACACTCCCTGAAGTTTTTCTTAACTGCATCATCTGGAGTCCCAAATCTGTCAGAGTTCATGGCTGCTGCAGTGGTTGATGACCTATTGGTGGGTTACTGCATCACCAACAAAAAGACAGCTGAACCAAAACAGGACTGGGCGAAAAAATTATTAGAAAATCATCCTCAGCACTTGGAGTGGTACACTCAACAGTATTTTTGAAAATGAGCTTAACTTCCCCAAAGCCACAATTCACAGTTTGAGGCAGCGCTTCAATCAACGTGGAGTTAGAGTATATGGTTTATTTCACTTTTCACTGCTAAACTGTTGTGCATGTTATGTTATGCTTACCATACATCAGATGACTTTTGAAAAGAATAAAGTGTTACAACCTCTCACATCTAAAGACAAAAGTTTTCGGTTACAGACTATAAGATTTTGCGAAGACTGGGGATCTTACAGGGTAACCTTTTTTTAAAGACAAAAACTAGATTCCTTTTGAGATTATTTCTCATCCTGCCTCTGGTGGAAACTATTACAGCAAACTCCCATTGAGAAGTTGGACATTTTAACAACTCCCTACATGTCCACAAAAACACATAACTCTAGAATCACAACAAACAAGGTGTTGTATGTTGTCATTGTTCTTGTCAATTTGGCATCAATACAATTTATCAAGATAAACTGTATTAACTGTGCTATTTTAGTAAAAGGAGACTGTGGGAATGAGAGATTTACCTTTTAAAAGATAAAAAAAATCATCCTCGCATCTCACCCCGTGTTTTATGAGGGTGGAACTAAAACGCGAGGAAGAAACGCAAGTTAGAGAAACGTGGATGCGAGATCAGGTATTGGGATGAACCCATGGACTCCTCTGAGCACATTTAATGAATTGAAATGGCAGGTGTCAATCAATTTCTGGGTCAAGTGATTGAGGATAGAGGAGTTAAGGAGGGATATTGGGATGAACCCTACTTGTAAAATGAAGAAAACCTCTTCATGGCCGCAACATAATAATCAGCCATCACAGCGATTTGCTTATACAGTAGCTTTATCACTATTACAGTCAATCATAAATCAGCTGCTGGTTAGGCTTGTTTGCTGGACCTGTCCAACACAAATTAACTCCCACTCTGAGATGAAGGAATTCAAACCATCCATCAGTAGTCAAAATATCCTCACAATTACACACTTACTGGGCGAGGACAAGCAGGAGTACAAGACATTGTTGTCAGGTAACTGGACTAACAGGGTTTCACATGTCTGTACAGATTTCATTTAAAAAATCCTAAAGCCCCACTTTTCATCTAAAATTCTGTGTTGCTGCATAATTGTTTTTAAAAAAAATCTAGATTTTGTATGATTAAGACATTCTAATATTATATCTAAAGAATTTGGAATTAATTTCATTCACCTCTCTAGGCTGATACAAGTTTTCATCACATGCAGAATAAATATTTTGTTACGAAGTAAACTTTCAGAGTACAAAATAAGACTAAGAAAATCTAAATCTGTACAATTATTAGAAAACTAACATGGTGGTTTTCAATGGTGTTTTCCATTATACAGTGGTGGAAAAAAGTTTTCTCACACCCTTAAAATTTTACACAATCTCAAATATTGTCATGAAATATTTGTGGAAAAATCTTTTTGTGTTTCAAAAGGTGTGGCTGCATTAGACAGACACAAACAAATACAAATGATATTTTTTTTTGTTTATTGTTTACAAGAAAAACTAACAAAACTAAATTCTTGACAGTTTCAATATGTCAGTTCTCAACATTGTCGGTATCAAAGTCAACAAATAACAGAGAATGTGTTGAAAACTGAACAAAAAATAAATAAACCATCACATCATCAAATGAATATTTAGTAGTCCTGCCATTAGCACGCAGTAGAGCTCTAATCCTGGCTGGCATGTTCCCCATGAGCCTTTCACACTATTGAGGGGTCATTTTGTCCCATTCTTCTTGAATTACTGCTTTTAATTCTTCTAAATTCTTTGGTTTACGCTTTGAAACAGACCTTTTGATAATCCACCACATATTTTCAATGGGGCTCATGTCCGGGGATTGAGCTGGCCACTCTAAGACCTGGATACTGTGCTCCTGCAGCCAGGTTCTACTGGCCCTGGATGTGTGGCAAGGGGCATTATCTTGTTGCTGTGATGTCATTCGGTGGTTTTCCCTGCACATGCGGATCAGGATGCGGTCATTTCTTGCTGAAGAAACCCTTGGATGCCCAGATCTTGGTTTGTCTTCCAAGCTGTTGGTTCATCTGTATTTCTCAGAGTGTATCCAACTGCTGAAGGACTGCATCTGCACTTCCTGGCTATCTGGCGGCAGCTGTACCCTTCCTGGCTGAGAATCTGTATCTTCAGGCGTGTTTCCTGCGTTAGGTTCCTTGTTTTAGCCATTTTTGTCTCTGAAGAACTTTCAAATGTGCTGGCTTTATATAGACACGAAGCACGGCAACAAAAATTGTGTCTTTTAATAAAAAGCACGACCTTCATTAGCGGATCACTGGTGCCAAAATGACCCAATACTCAAAATTTCTTATGTATTTTTATGGAACCAATCAATTTTAAGGTTTTAATGGCTTTTTTAGGATTTGTTTAGTAATTTGGCTGTGACTGTACTAAAAGAAATTGCACTTGAAGACCTTAGAGTGATTCTTAATGCAATGTTTCACAAATGCATGGGGTGTCCGAAAACTTTTTACCACCACTGTACATTGAAGTTAAAGTAACTGTGGTGCCTGGTTGTAGAAACAGCAGCTGCCTTCATCTGATGTGATTACCATTGCTGATGACTGCATGACATCACAGCAAATCAGGATTAAGAGAAATACAACATAGGTCCCTAGCTGAGCTCCAACCAGGGACGTTGCAGCTCATGGTTGGCATCATAAACCCCAAGCCATGGTGTGACTTTGTGTACTGTATATAACAATTTGATGTAGACAGAATGCAAGAAGACATAACCATTTCTTATCGCTTCCATCTGGGATTTACAGATTAAAGTGCATTGATCATCTGCTGCATGTGATGTTTAAGGTCACATTTCCACTGTCATCATTATTTACAGTCTCTGTTTCTGTTTCTCTTTCAGGTGACCACATTCTACAGAGGATGTTTGGCTGTGAGTGGGACACTGAGACTGGAGAGGATAATGCTTTCAATCAGTATGGTTGTAATAGAGAAGACTTCCTAGCGTTGGACCTGAAGATACTGGCATGGGTCGCTCCAAAACCACAGGCTAACAGACTATGAGATGTACCTCACTCACATTTGCCCTGAGTGGCTGAAGATGTATTTGGCATTTGGTAGGAGCTTCCTGCAGAGAAAAGGTAGAATCACGTAATCTGATGTAGTTTCATGGACACATCAATGTTCATACAGCCTGCTCAGACTTTATTCTTTATTCAGGATCCTCATTAGTCATTACCGTGGTAACAACTACTCTTCCTGACGTCCTCACAAAACAAGACAAAACATTAAATTATGACATCATTTACAACATCAACAGATTTAAATAAAAGCCAAACAAGAGACATCAGTAGTTATCTCCCATTTACAATGTCATCCCATCATTAGATCACAATAGCAAACCAGTAGAGCCCATAACCTGCATCAACTGCATCAACTATATGTGACTGCAGAAAACATGGTTATACACTGGCATCACCTAAAAGAGCGCCACAAATACACATAACCTTCACAAACATTACACCTTATGCTGGTAAAACAGATTTTTTTTTTTAATAATTGTTGTTCTTAGTTTATTTTTAAAAAAAATACTAGTAATACTTACAAGTGCTACCAGTAACCTGGGTTGAGCATAGTGGTAGTTTATTCCAAATCGACATGGCTCTGTACATTACAGTTCCTTTAAAGCACTAGTCTTCAGTAAGGGTAGCATCTGAAGTCTAAACCCTGCAGAGAGTCCACTTGAGGCCCCTTGTGGACTGAATGAATAGTGGATTTTGACAGCCCTAAGCGCTCCCAGACTTTCCAAGAACAGGCCCGCAAAGTCAACGAGTCTGTAGATGCAGTGAAGTCTAGACATTTGGATTCAGCCAGAACATGGTTCTCGCCTGTTCTGAGTTGTTGAAAGTTTTGTGCTTCACTGTCTCAGTTGGTCTGTCGGTTTCCCATTCTTCTGCTTCTCTCCAGAAGTGACCACACAGACAGGTGTGTGTCTGTGTGTGTGTGTGAGTGTGTTACTATGGTTACTATGGTTACCGTGATGCTCTGTGTCTCTTTGTAACTCTCATGGTTCATAACAGGTTTTTACATTAATCTGTTTTTACAACCATCATGAATGTGATTGTACTTTGTTACCAAAATCTAGGGACATAATTTTACATTTTTGTTTAACATAATTCAAGAGGAGGAAGCCTCAGAGTGTCCGTCATGAGGATAGGCTGCGGTCTGTTATAAAAAGTATGAGCAAATCATGTGCTGGTGCAGCAGCGCTACCAGTGGAAAAAGTTAGTTTAGAGCCAGGTGAAACCTGTAATGTTGAAAAATCAGTGTGCCCCCCTGGAAATATTTAATCCCCCCCCCGGGACAGGAAGTTACAGACAGACAGCAGGGGGCAGCTCAACCAGGAGCACAACCTCAGGGAGGAGTACATTTAACATTTTTTGAAGATCTATGATCATAATTCTCATCATCTCAAAAATGTATTTATTTATTTATTATTATTTTATTGTTAAATTTATTGAATATGTTTTGTATCTGGTTTTTCGCACACCCCTCACTTGGGTCAGATTTTGTTTTTTTTCTTGTTCAGTCTTTTCCTGTCCCTCTCCGTGCTTCCACAGCTCCAGCAGACCACTGCATACAGGATGGCAGACGCTACCACAGTGTCATAAAAAGTCCTTAGCAGTGTCCTGCACACTCCGAAAGACCTCAGTCGCTGCAGCAGGTGGAGACGACTTTGGCCCTTCTTGTACAAGACACTGGTGTTCAAGGACCAGTCCAGTTTATTGTTGAGGTGAACACTCAGGTATTTGTACTCCTCCACAACCTCAGTGTCCAAACCCTGGATGTTCACTGGAGTTGTCTGGGGCGCTTTCCTACAGAAGTCGATCACTAACTCTTTTGTCTTGCTGGTGTTGATGTGAAGGTGGTTTATCTCACACCAGTTGACAAAGTCTGTGATGACCCCCCTGTACTCCAGATCATTCCCCTCTGACACACATCCAACAATGGCTGTATGCGTGCATCATCAATGTGGACAAAGTCTGCAACCACTGGAGAAGTGAGAAGGACAGACGGAAAAAAATAAGGTGATATTTTAGTCCCTGTCATCAGATTAAATATGTTCATGTTCTCTCACTCATGAAGAATTATCATCTATGAATATTATGGTAATCACCAGAATTACAACTGCTAATACAATCAGCTGTCTATTCATAGCTTTTGCTGTCTAAGCTAGGTATACAATTTTAAACTGTATCATTTGTGTTTTTAACTTGGGCAATGTCTCTGTTCTATTATTTGTTTTTCAGGATAAGGCCAGAGGAGCAGAGGAGGCCTTTCTTCTTACAACCAACTGCACATAATACACAGTACAACTCAGTGGGCATTGGACAATGTTTCCATCCTTCTCTCTCATTGTGTGGAGCCGATCGGCAAAATGTGTGTTATGTCGGAACATCAACGAACACCACTGACCACTCGTGAGTTTCATGGCTTTGAAAACAAACGTTTAAGGTGGTTTTAGGACAGATTTACACATGGCCATAGACAGCATTGTTAAGCCAGGCAGAGGAAAGCCAATTTCTCTCAAATGATCAGAGAAGGAGCAATCGTCAAGATTTTGGTCTTAACCTCTCTGTTTCATCATAAACAACCAGGAATGGGGCTCAAAGTGCAAAATACTGGACTTCTCCTTTAAAAACTGGGGGTCTCAGTTCAATTGCAAATCAAGCCTGGTGTGGTTCACTTACAATGGGAAATGCAACCAGAGTATCCAGTGAACCAAAGAGAAGAAGTGACGCAAGCGCAGTGCATATGTATGATTTACAGACATATTTGTGATCTGAAAACTTTTAAATCCTTGCAATACCTCGCTGGGCGTCTGTTTAACCACAGCAGCACGCCGTAGTCTCTCGCTCTCTGCCGTATTTTTTGGTACTGCTGCATTTGTCTGTACATGTACAGAGCAACATGCTGGATAGGGAATGGAAGGGGATGGATTTCCGTTTTCGGTCCTGGCCAATCGATGAGCCGGGTTTACTTCTTCCCCATGCTTTTTTTCTTCCTGGTCAGTGGTCGTTTCAGGCAATACAGCCCCCAAACGAGCAGCTGTTGTAACTGCGCGATGTTGTCCATGCGGTTTGGTCTGCTTTAGAAAGTGCAGTGTGAAAGTGAACCGAACCAAATGAAGGTGTGAAATTTTTTGGCATTCCCCGCCCAATCAAACTGAGTCCCCCAGACTATCCTGGTGTGAATGTGCCCTCAGTGAAAGATGCTTATCAACTAATGGTTCACTAGCATTTAGTCCCCCAATCATTCCTCATTAATTCCTTTGGTTTGTCCCTTAATGTGAAACGTCACCTGGCAGGCTGACATGTTGAACTAAGAGGAAAACATGGTAAACACTGAACTTGTTTGTTTAATCTACATACATAGCCTGACGTCCATACAAAACATGTAATGTATTATGTTCATTGTTCTCATCAAAAAATGTTTTCAGCTGTGTATTTCTTTCCATCTGTTCAAGCAGGTTTGTTCTTGTGATGAATAACAGATATGACAGATATGTTGTGTTGAACATGTGTTATCAGTGGACCCACAGGGAACCTGCACCTGCAAAAATCCAGAGGCATTTGATTTAAAATAAATACATTACAATAAATACATATACCTTTTTCTTAAATTATCATTGTTTATCACATCACAAGCAAAACAAATAAATAAACAAACAAAAACAGTCAGCTACATTCTGCAGGTTTTCATTCTTGATCACTGAAGCTGTAAAAAATGGTTCTAGTCAACAGGAAGAAATGTGACCTCATTTCTTGCTTAACTTCTTATCTGAAACTATTTTGTCTTACCATCTATGAGGAAGTAAATTAAAAGCAAGTCAAGCTTTTTGTTTTTACAAGGAAGGCTGTGAGTCAGAGAGGGAGATTAAAAAAAACACAGAAGTACAAAACGAACTAAGACAACTTAAGTTTGTGTTATTTGACCGACTTCTGGTATAATCAGGAGAATATTAACAAATTGTCACTGTCTGGAAAACTACTGCTGTGCTGCAGACAGTGCCTTTTGTAAAGCATGTTGTACTCACTGACAAGTGCTTTATGAATAAAGTTTTTTTTAATGTTATTATTATGAGCTGTTCAGGAGAATTGCATCAAGTCCAATGAGTCAAATTTTGTGTGTTATATTGTTACAGAGTGACTGTAGGTCTATGTGTGTTTGAGCCTTGTATGTGGGGGCGCTGTTCAATGTTGCTTTTGCGGGGTTTGGCTTGACACGGAGGGACACGAGCTGAGTGGGCAGCCTCGTGACTGGGGGGCTTTCAGCGCCTGTCCAGAGACACGAAAAAGGGCGGATGCAGAGAAGGTGAGACGGACTGTGGACGAGGGACTGCGGTCAAGCCAGCCTCCACTTCGAAGAACATGGTCAAGCCAACCTCCACTTGTTTTGTGGTGCGCATATATACTAGGCATTACGGTACGGGAGCAGCAGGACAACTTTCAAAATAAAAGTAACCTTCTTGTGGATGTGATCTCACGTTGATTCAGTCAGCCTGTCTCATGGTGTGTGTGTGAATCAATGAATGAATCAATTGATAAATTCATCTATTAACTATTTAAATGAAATAATAGGAAGGGAAACAATCCGTACAATGAATTTAAAAGTATTTTCAGTATTTCCACCTAAATTCAGATTGATCTTAAAAGGAAACTCCCTGTTTTCACAGATCAATTTTGATTCAGAATGGTAGTACACTACCCCAGAGTGTCACTCAGACAATTCCAGGGAAGTCTGATGTAGAATGTCAAAATTAAAGCTCTGAGAAATTCCCAATATTTTCAGCAACGATTATCTACCAGTGGTATGAACAAGCATCCAGATTTGCTGTGCAAAAAACTGATGTAAATCACATATGTCTTTACTTGCTTCTCTCTGCAGACCTTCCCTCAGTGTCTCTCCTCCAGAAGTCTCCCTCCTCTCCAGTCAGCTGCCACGCTACAGGTTTCTACCCTGACAGAGCCATGATGTTCTGGAGCAAAGATGGAGAGGAGATTCATGAGGACGTGGAGCTCGGAGAGATCCTCCCCAACCATGATGGATCCTTCCAGATGAGTGTTGACCTGAACCTTTCATCAGTCCCACCTGAAGACTGGAGGAGGTACGACTGTGTGTTTCATCTCTCTGGTGTGAAGGACGACATCATCACCAAACTGGACAAAGCAGTGATCAGGACCAACTGGGGCAGAATTGTGTTAAGAAATGACAAAAGTGAGTTGTTTTTTTCATGCTGAATGGTCTCATGTTTGACTTTCTTTATTTATGTTCCTTTTCAAGGATCACTGGTTGAAAACATGTGACCCTATACAGTGTCATGAAATATTTTGGATGTACAATTTGCAAATACAGTACAGTGCCTAATCACTTATTCTTACTATATAATAAATTCACTGAAAGTTTAAACTTTTAGAGTGGTATTTAAAGCAACTTAGTACTTGCATTTCCATCCTGCTGCCTGACTTGTGAGAGACATAGCAGCAAAGGTCTCAAAAATCCCCCAAAAGACTGGATCCTTTATTTTCCATAATTTGTGTCAATAGTGTCTTTGCTAGACCAGTGTTTGTTAGTTTTTTTCGTTTTTCATGTCAAGGACCCCTAAAAAGAACATGGAAACCCATTTAATAAGATTTCTCTTCAGGGACCTCCATTGGCAACACATTCTCACTCAGACTTTGTCACTTACGGACGTTTGGTTATGGACCTTTCATGTTCAGATGGTCAGTGTCTGATGCTGCAAGTTACTGTCCAAGTGCCAGATTTTTTGAGGACTTTGGAGTGAGACCTGATTGCCATCTGAAAAGGTTTTGGCTGTTAGATATGATTAAGAGCCAAATTTCAAAGATGTCAAATACAGTTGAAGGGGGAAAGAAGGAAGTGGAGGAAGTGAAATCTATGAACAGGATGGTCAGTGAATAAAAATTTAAGTTATAAAAAAAAAAGAACAGGATGGTCAGTCTTATGATTCTTACTCACACTGGGCTCACTTCTGTAGTGACTATAACATTTTAATCATTCACCATTTTTCTGGGAACTCCTTGCAACTCCCTTAAGGACCCCTGGAGGTCCACCACCTGTATGTGTGTTTATCAAATGGATGGATGTTCTTCTGTTCTGAACTGCCTTGTCTGCAGGTGTTGTGATCCTTTTTCTTTATTTTTATTATTCATTTTTTGTCTGAGCAGATAGCGTGACCCTCCCGATCGCTGCTGCAGTGGTTGTTCTTGCTGCCGTCCTCATTGCTGCTGTTGGATTTACAGTTTACAAAAAGAAGAAAGGTGAGAGACTCAGAGCAGCTGAGCTGATGCTCTTCTCCAGACTGATAAAGTGGAGCAACATTTAATAATGATGCAATCAGCATTAGCACTGTGAGCCACAGAGTATCTTATACACAAAATATAAAGAGACAAGGTAACAGGTATTATTCATAAATTCATATGAAAGAGAAGAGAATAAAAATGCATTTTAAACTGTAACAACTGAAATTTCTCTTCTCTTTATATTTCAGCCAGTCGCCCTGCACCTCGTAAGTAGAGCTTATTTTTACTGTATTGTCTCTGACTCACACTCTGTAGATTATAAAGGGTTTTAATTATAATAGTTTTTCAGTATGAGCTGACGTAGTTCAGTGCAGGATAAGAGGACTAACAGTGTGTTTCTGACCTCACAGCTCCTGTCAACAGCTCTGAGCTCTCTGAGAGACTGAATCCAGAAACATGACTGACAAACACACCATCCAGCACACAGTGATGTCATGTAGGACTACAGAGCAGTCAATGTTGTGTCGTGGAGTATTCACACCTCCAGTTTAACAAGTTTCAGAAGCTAAAAGCTTCTGAAATTGTTTTGCCATTTAATGTAAAACTGTATTGGCTTGAATCTGTCTGGTACAATCGCCCATTGGCAGGTGTCACAGCAGGCTGGTGGCCAGCGACAGTGGCGGTCTGACCTGTGTAACTGCAGCAACAGAAAGTTTGCTGACCCTGGGGGGAGCTTGGGTTTGATTTGGCTGGATGTGGATTGCTGCAGCCACTGAATGGGGGTCTGTCTGTGTAGCTGCTGCCTACTCTCTTCAGGGTGAGGTGGTCTGTAGTAGCAGAAAGTGAGGAGGAGGACACACGGGGATTCAAGCCTCCAGCTTACTTTAGCTACATAAATATGAACATGAAGCTGCAGCTGTGAGCCTTTGGCTCCAATTATGAGAAGGCTAAGTGATTAGCAACATTTTCTCTCCATCTCTGTCTCATTGCCAATATTGATATGTTTTGTTTCATTTACTGGCAGACTCTTTTTTAGACTCTGTTTGTTAAATCTGTTCTCCTTATTTGGGTTGCTTTGCAGTGTAGGCAGTTGCTGCCAATGCTGGAACAGCAACGTCCTCTGCAGGATTCTCCACCGATGAATCAGGCTTCCACAAAAGGGACATGCACACACATCTGCATCTGTAGAGCAGCCAATAGGAACACCATCCCTCAGAAATGACCTGTGATTGGCCAAAGTCTCCTGTAACAGGCTATTCTAAAGCCTGAAAACAGAGCCAAGAGGAGGTGCCATTACAATATGCTCAAAGTTTATCATGGGATTTCTGCCCAATGATGCCAAAACAAAACTGCCTACCCCATTCTTAAGAAAAAAAAAACAAAAAAAAAACAAGCTGAACAGGGCATGGACTGGTTGAGGCATTGACATGTCTCATTCATATGCACTGCTGTTTTATTCATTTTGTACTGATGTTTTCCTTTTCAATCAAAAGGTCTGGGGCCAGTTGGACAAAACATCTCAAGATAAAATTTTACTTTGACTCCAAGTGAAGGTGTTCGCAGGATAAAATTGTTTGAACAAAACACCCTCAATTTTTTTTCAGTAAATGTTCACTTAGGTATTTATAGTTTTCTCCTTGCTCTCCTTTAAGGAATCACTAGGCCATTGCACAGATGACGTTAGCAACCAAAACAAGTTAAAAAAACAAAACAAAAAAAACTTAGTGTACCTCTGACTCTATCTTAACTGCAACATGATCAAGTTTATGGTGGTAAATGCAGAAAACTAACACACCCCGAGAAGGGTGTTCTGCGACCAGGAGAACCCAGTAGATACACTTTTGATTTTACACTATAAATTTGACTGAATTCATTTTCATTGCAGTCTCTTCCTACAGTTGTTTTCTGGTATTTGGGATCAAATTTACTGGGTAGGATGTGTTTTCTATGATTGTATTCCTCCAGAGGTATAGTCTTTTACTCCTCTGAATAATGTGGTTCTTTTTTTCTGCCATTTTTCACTGTCTATCGGCCAACTTTGAGAAACGATAACAGGCGTCGCAAGCGTGAGTCCAAGCAAACAAACAATCTCCATGGAAACTATTACCACTGTAAAGTCTCTTTCACTGCAATAAGTGAGTTAACGTATATCCTTAACCAAGGAAGGCTTTAAAGGGATTCTGTGCAACTGTTTTAGTCCCTCAGGTAAGGAGAAATTAAGCCTTAAGGGCAAAATTTAACTGTTTTGTGCAACCAGTCCCTGGTTTTTTTATGTAAAGACACACAAGTTCACTATCAGTGTTTGTAGTGACAGTGACATGAATATTCACTATTATTCATAGACATCAAATGAATGTGACCCCAACCTGTGGAACTGTAAAGATGAGACAAAATCAGCTTTGTAAATGTATGACAGACTGCTGTAATGTTACCGAGGTAATCCCTACAACTATAATGTTAACGCACTATTACATACAACATAAAATATTAGTAACGTGTTGTCTGAGACATTGTTTGCCTGCCGGCCTGTCTGATTTTAAAATGTTGCTCTTTAACGAATGCCATGTCTTGGTTACTTAAACCGTAAACTAAAAGTTGTTTGATTTTTTTGGAGTAAAAATATTGTGGTGCAGAAGTTCAGTCCATTAATACCCATTCTTTTAAAAGCTCTGGATCCACAAGTAGAGTTGTTGTGTTTTTACTCGGGTCTGCATTTTGCTCCAAGGACACACCTGTACTTGAGTTACACTTTTACCTCAACTTGATAAGACTGTATTTTAACTTAATCACATTTTCGATAAGAGTGGTGATAATGTCTGTGCATTTGTACTGGATACAAACCGTGTTTGTCCTGCAGTGGAACACAACCTGAAGTTTTTCTTAACTGCATCTGCACCACATGATATTCATCATGAGGCACAAAAATCAATATTTATAAAAAAAAAAGAGTAAAAACAAAATTGTGTTTTAATGATTAATTTACTTTTTTTTTGCCATTTTCATCTTATACAGTGGTTCCTAACTGGTCCAGCCACAGGATCCAGATTTGTCCATAGTCATTGGTACAAGGTCCACACAGTTTAAAATATTCAGTGTCATACTTGCATTTGGCCATGTCGTTGAGCTAGTTTGCTGTCTCTGTCAAGTAGCTGTCCGTTATTCACTCATTCTACAGCAGGAAATAGCACCTAAAAATAAAGACTCTATGCTGGAAATTCACTGTACTTACAAATAAAATCTTTTTTTTAGGAACTTGACACATTTGTGAGTCACTTGCGGTCTATTCAGAATGGACCCGCAATGCACCAGTTAGGAACTCCTTGTCTCATAAATCTGTTGAACTACAAACTGGTTTAATTACAATGAAGAGTTAAATTCAAAGATATCAGCCTGCAAACAAACATTATTTGATCTAATAATTGTTGGACCTAGCACATGTAGAGCTATAGGCAAGATTTTCCTGGTGGCTCCACCTCAAAAAATGAAAAGAAATTAAAGAAAAGAAAAAAGAACAATGACAACACACACACATATATATATATATATATATCTATATCTATATCTATCTATCTATCTATCTATATATGTATAAAAAATGAGAAATCAATACAAATAAACAACTAACATCATCGTCTATTTCCTTCTCTTTTTTTTGGCACTGCGCCCTTGATGGCTTTTGCCTTTTCATTTTCTCTCATTTAACACTCTTCATATACACTTCACTTCACCATCCTCATCAGTGCTCTACCATGTTCTAACTGTGATGAACACTCACTGATGAAAACTTCTCTTATTCGCGCCCGCGCACTGATAGCAGACGGTCGCGAGGCCCTATTGTAATTGCTTTGTTTATTATTAGAGCCTGAGCACCACATGGTGCAAGGACCCTATTGTAATTGAAATCTTCTTCTTTGTCTTTTTCCTCCAAATGAATCACATTTTGGGGGGCTTAGCATGCTCAAAAACTCATGAAACTTTGCACACACATTACATCTGGCAAAAAATGTCATGTTTTAGGGGTCTCATGCTTGGTTTCCAAAAAATGGCTCAGTAGTGCCCCCTACAAAGTTTCTATGAAAACTGGTTTGACCTACATGTATAAAAATTGGTAGGCACACTTAACGTCCCAAGACTTACAAAAAAGTCTCTTAGGCTACGTTCAGACTGCAGGCCTTAATGCCCAGTTCCGATTTATTGCCCAAATCCGATTTTTTGTTTGGCTGTTCACATTACATTTTAAAATGTGGCCTGCCTACGGACTGATGTGTGAACAGCTCACGCTCCTGAACTGACCCGCATGCGCAGTTCATAGTTGATGACATCACGCGCGCAACTGTGCTTACGGAAGCGAACATGGCAGCGGCAACAGGACTTTATGGTCTTATGTTAAAAACAATGTTTGGCGGCAGCCGGCAAATTTGTGAGCGGGTGCTATCGATAAGGAAGAAGAGGAGAAAGAAAATCAATGTTTTAATGATGGCTTTGTGCGGAGCAATGACTGCAACATCCGTACAGAGGAGTATGTGGATGCGCTGTCGGAGCCAGGAGTGGTGGGATCGAGATGTGACTGGTTTCACAGATCAGGATTTCTTCCAGAACTTCAGAATGTCGAGGAATACCTTTCACTACATTTGTCAGCGCCTGTCCTGGAGACTGTCGAGGCAAGATACGTCGTTCAGGAGATCCATCTCCTTGAGAAAGCGAGTAGGAGTGGGGCTATATTGGTTAGCAACAGGGACGGGTTACCGTACCTTGGCCAACCTGTTTGGCATCGCCAAGTCCTCCGTTTGTTCTATTGTCCATGACTTTTGCAAAGCTGTTCATCATGTCCTCATGCCTGACTACATTAAACTACCCCAGGGAGACGATCTCCAGGAGGTGCTGCAGGGCTTCAGACAGAGGTGGGGGTTCCCCCAGTGTGCTGGGGCGATCGACGGGAGTCACATCCCCATAATTGCACCTGAAGAAAATCATGTTGACTATTTCAACCGTAAAGGCTGGCACTCTGTCATCCTACAAGGCGTTGTTGATCACCAGTTCTGGTAAGCCAATATTGGAAATAGTCTGTTTTTTTTATCTTGTCTTTATCTCAATATTGATATTCATTAAAAGTAGACAGTGTTGTAATCATGAGACCTACATGAAAGAGATGTGTACAGTGATAAAATACCTATTTACAATATATTTACACAAGCACTGCACTTAAGTACAATTCCAGTTGTTGTTTCACACATATATTTCACAATATTTCACACATGTGGCTGATGATTGTCTCTCTAGGTTATGGACATTAAGAAGGGACTAAAGTAAATCCACCACTCTATTCAAGTAAAACCACTGTAAATTATGAAAAACATGTTTTTCATGCCTTAACAACTAATTGTAATATTAACTGACAACATCAATGTGGTATAAACGAACTTTTTTCTGCAGGAAAATAAATTTATCACCAATGAAATCACATTTTCATAAGTTAATTGAAATGTACAAGTATATATAGGAGCTATGCAAACACAGTAACCTGAGTAAAGGTTATCAGTTACTAACCCTGATCACAGTGCACTAGCAATGTAACTACCACCTGGCAATTCTTTGCATTATTTTTGCATGTTATGGATGCTCAATTCATTACATGTTCTCTCATCAGTTTCACCAACATCTACACTGGATGGCCTGGAAGCGTTCACGACGCCAGGGTTCTCAAGAACTCCAGGATCTACATAATGGCAGAGAGAGGGGAGCTTTTTCCAGCGGTAGGTTTTTACCTCAGTCACCACTTTTTCTTTTTACGACAAGACACAATGTTACTCTAATATTGCAGTTTGTGATCACAAATAATGGGCCATAAAAATATGCATTCTTGTCAACCTATATTGAACTTAAATTTGATTAAGGGGTATCCTTTTGAATTGCATTTAATCAAGCAGGTGGTCACAATATTATGACAATGTTATGATATCATGTTTCTCTTATCTTAGGCCACTGAAGAGATCAATGGCGTCCAAGTCCCAATAATGCTGCTTGGTGATCCTGCATACCCCCTGCGAACCTGGCTGCTCAAAGGATACACGGACTCCGGGGCTCTGACAGATCAGCAAAGATATTTCAACGAGCGACACAGCAGGGCAAGAATGACAGTTGAATGTGCCTTTGGGCGACTTAAGGGGCGATGGAGGTGCCTCGGTAAGCGCCTGGATGTGGACATTTCCTCTTTCCCCACCATCATAAGTGCATGTTGTACACTCCACAACATATGTGAGAAACATGGTGAAGCATATGAAGAACCTGCTCAAGCTGCACCACGAGATGAAAGAACAGCAGATGGAGGAGCACAAGATACTGCTCACCCAGCAAGAGTCAGGGAGGCCTTGACAGAACTCTTCTACAGCCAGCGTTGAACTATATCAGCACTCACTATTCACCCTCACATTTAAATGGTTTTGGAAGAACATAAGAACCAGGTGACTTTTCTTTGTCAAAAATAGTAACTTTATTTTACTGTTGATAACAACATTCTCCAAATATTAAATTGAATAAAGTACATGTAGTGCAAAACACAAGATGTCAGGTTTGTCATGTGCAAGAATGAAATAAAAATCCTGGATACTACACTTGCTTAAATTGTCCATTTCTCAAATCGTTGGAAGGGAACAATAGTCTTCCATAAAGGGTAAATATGCTGTGTGTACAACTCTGACTGAATCAGTCCAGGAGGTTTACTGTTAATATCATTCTCCAAATATGGAATTAAAGAAAGTAGTGTAAAACATAAGGTGTCAGGTTTGTCCTGTGCAAGAATGAAATAAAAGTCCTGGACACTACACTCGTGGGAAGGGAAGAAATAGTCTAGTAAAGTAAACATGTTGTGTGTCCAATTCTAAATGCAAACTTTAACTGAATCAGTCCTGGACCTTTAACACATGACATAACAACTTCAGAACAGTAATACAGATAAATAAGGAACCCTGTTTGTCAAGACATGCTGAATGATTTAGCTTTCCTCATCACCTGAAGGTCTGCTGAATGGTGGGTGTGCTGAAACCTGACAGGTGGAGTTGAAGGGTGGAGCAGAATCTGGAGTGTGTGCAGAAGACTGGTTGAATGGCAGAGGTTGTGATAGCTCTTGCAAGAAGGAAAAGGGTTGGTTTGGTGTCTCATGGCTAAATGGCAAAGGCTGAGGTGAAGCCATGTGGAATGGAGGGGGCTGAGTAAAACTGCTGTGGGAGTGCTGAGGTAGTGGTTGTATTTGGTTGTAGAGGTGTGATGGCTGCATTGAAGGAGGCTGTACTGGTGGCGGTTGTGCTTTTGGAGGCTGTACTGGTGCCTGGTAATTAGGTGGATGTGGATAGGGATGTGACCTTTCCATAAACTGACTGAACAATGTGAACATTCTGATTTCATGTGCATGCTGTGCTGCTTGCATCTTCAACTGAAGCTCGGTGTCATCCTTGTTGAAAGTGCTCCCAATCTTTTCAGCAAAGACTTCAAGTGCTGTCTCCATTTTTGTCTTCCTTTTTCTGCTCTTGGAAGATGTAGCTGCAAGAAACAGAAACAATCATTTTGTATTAGTATTTTGTAAAAGGTAAGTAGTAGGGGGTAGGCATGATTGAAGTTAAGATTTCTGTGACACCTTTAACTGCATGGTGGATACAGATCCATCCATAAAAAATAATACAGTATTCAAATTACTGAATTCAAATCTATTTATTTCCATTTTACCATAACTTAGTGCAGACATATCAGTTATTATCTAATTGATTACTGACTCAGCAACTGATAATCTATCAATTTGTTGCAGCCCTGAAGCAAACAGTGTTAAATGCAGTAGCATACAAAGCACCTGATCACAACCATTATTGCTGTTATTGTTACTTACTTTCAGATGACTTGGTGGCTGCTGTGGCCTTCTCACAGGTCTCTGTACTCTGCTGAGGTGATGAGGCGTCACCAGACACACAGGGTGTAGAGAGGAGTGACTCTTCTAGGGCAAAGAAACATATCAGATTACGATGCCACAATGTCAGAGATTAGATTTTTTTTCAGTGACCTATACAACATTTTCACAAATGTATTTTGGGAGCAAATTCACTGCATGTCTGTAGTTGTTTTGTTGGCTTACCTGTGTCGGCGTCTGTGCCAGCTGAACTTGTTTCACTCTCTGGAGTTTCAGGCTCGTCTTCGGCTACAGACACAGAGCTATCTAGCAGCTCCAGTGGCTGAACGCTCGGCTTGTCTCCTAAAATACGTTCGAGTTCTTCATAAAACGGGCAAGTGACACGACCACGGCCGCTACGTTGGTTTGAATCTTTAGCCTCTTTATATTTAGCCTTCAGGCTTTTCACTTTGCGCTGGCACTGCAACCAGGTCCTTCTATGGCCCCGTTCGGACATTTCTTTAGAAATTTCTTCAAAAACAGACCTGTTACGGTATGAACCTTCAAGTTTTGCTTGGACCGAGGTGTCCCCCCAAATACCAATGAGGTCTAAAACCTCGCTATCTCTCCACTGACCGCCTGTATCCACGCTGTCCTCCATGTTTGTTTTCATTGTGTTCCTTGCTCCCGCCTACTCGCCCCGCCTGTGACACTTTATTTTCAATCAACTTTATTTACAAAACAGGCAATGTGGGTCATAATGACATCAAAGTCGCATTCAATGCGTCCTGGCTGTTCAGACTGCGGTCGCATTCAAAAAAATCCGATATGTATCGGATTCAGTACCACATTTGAAAGTGGCCTGAATCTGATTCGAAAATGTCAGATTCAATGTGACTTGTGCTGTTCACACTGTCAAAAGCAAATCAGATATGGGTCACATTTGAGTGAAAAAATCAGATTCAGGTCACTTGTAACTGCAGTCTGAACGTAGCCTTAGAGCCGTAAACCCAACAAGTTTTTTTGTCCATTTCCAGACACATAATGACAGTATTTGTGTGTTGTTGTCATTATTTTTTTGGTTGTCCGAATTGAAAAACATCAGAGATTGCAATTTTACCACGGTCCCTAAGTGCTCCAGTTGCCGCACGGTACTCGGAAGGACATTCAGCGTTAACCCTTTGAGTTTTCGCCACAAACACTGAGGTTGTTGAGTTGATGAGACCTGTAAAATGTCTGGCTTACTTATGTCTACAAAATAATACCAACCTGGATGGAATTGGTGCAGTTTTCATGACGCTATTAAAGTTTGAAACAGAAAAAACAAGCGAATGTCGAATATAAAACCAATTTCACCTCGCTAGAAGGACATCGGTTATTTACACTCTTTAGAAGAGTTTAAAGACTGTAAGTAACCGATATTCTTCTCCTCTGTCTCCTTCATAAATAATTAAAATCGTTAAATAATATTTTCCCCTGCGTTTGTTTGCGATATTTGGGCGAACTGCTTCACTTTCCAAACAGTCAGAGTTTGTGGTTGCTGCAGTGGTTGATGACCTTTTAATCGGTTCCTGCGACACCGATAAAAAGACAGTAGAACCAAAACAGGACTGGGTGAAAACAGTGTTTGAACGCATCCCTCAGCAGCTGGAGTGGTACACTCAGCAGTGTTTGGAGAACCTGCCACACGTCTTCAAAGCTGACATGGACAGCTTGAAGCAGCGCTTCAACCAAAGTGGAGGTACAGTTTGTATTTCACTGTCACTGCTATGATGTTGTGTATCTTACAATTTAAACTCAACACTGTTATTGTTGCTCCCATTTTTCACAAGTTTAAGTTAAATATCAAAGACGCTTTTATGCTTTTAATAGATAAAATTCTCTCAAATGTTGGTTGCCAGTTTGCTTAAATTCAGGTTAGTGAGCACTTATCCTTTTTCAAGATAATCCATCCACCTGACAGGTGTGGCATATCAAGATGCTAATTAAACAGCATACTACCATGGGATGGTCACAATAACAGACCACGCTAAAATGTGCAGTTTTATCTTGAAAAAAGAGGTTTATAAAGATTTCACATGCCCAGTGTCACAACCTGGCTGTTAGGCTGGACTAAAAGAGGGAGGCACAGGGGTAAATTAACAAATAAAGTCATTTATTAACTAAAAATAATCAAAATAAGTCAGACAAGTTGAACAAATAGGTAGAAGAAATCAACAACACATAGCCATGCATTATCATGCTGCAAGATGAGGTCATGGCGGCGGATGAATACGGTCTCTGTGCATTCAAGCTGCCATCGCCATCAGCACATATCTAGAAAATTCCAGTAACCATCCTAACTTTTAAACTGTGGAATTTGGTTTGATCACTCAATTAAGAAAACATGCACAGAATATCTGCTTTTGAACGTTTCCACTGGAGATATACATTATTGTTAATAACAGTCTCTGTCTCTGTCTCTCAGGTGTCCACATTTTACAGGAGATGTATGGCTGTGAGTGGGACGATGAGACTGGAGAGGTTAATGGTTTTAGTCAGTATGGTTATGATGGAGAAGACTTCATATCAATCGACCTGAAGACACTGACATATATTGCTCCAAAGCCACAGGCTGTCATCACCAAACTGTTATGGGATGCTGAGAAAGACAGAATAATATACAATGAGATTTACCTCACTCAGACTTGTCCTGAGTGGCTGAAGATTTATGTGGCCTTTGGAAAGAGCTCCCTGCTGAGAAAAGGTACAATCACATGACGTGATGTAGTTTCACAGACACAGTTTGTTGATAACTTTTATGAAAATAACTTTTGTTTGTATTTGTTTAAATCCACACAGTAGTACATGATACAATTAACCTGTGAAAAAAGTCCTGTTCCTCTGACTCTTTATATTGTTTCTGATGGCATTG
Organism: Cephalopholis sonnerati; assembly: GCA_019142605.1. Lineage (NCBI taxonomy): Eukaryota > Metazoa > Chordata > Actinopteri > Perciformes > Serranidae > Cephalopholis > Cephalopholis sonnerati. The sequence goes on along the minus strand of JAGQAX010000014.1, from coordinate 9,944,597 downwards.
ATTGACAGCCAATCAGAGTCAAGGAGTATCTTGTCAGTCACTGCTTGTGAACTGTGGTTAACACTGAAAGACCTAGAACAGTTTTGGGGTCGCCTGACTTTCCTGTATTTATTTAGATTTTCTAACTCAATCCAGCAGTCAGCAGTAAGTGCCATACATTGTTTTACTCAGGAAAACCTGATGTTTCAGTCTAATTCATTTAAAGTCATGATTTTACATTTGCTTTTTATGATAATGGATAAATTTAACAGAAAAAAAAAAAAAAACGCCAGGAAATATTTGGTGTGGTTTTTTTTTTAACTATGAACAAAGACAGAACATTATTGAGTTTTTATTTATTTATTTATTTATTTGGAAAGTTGTAGTAAGATATTTTAGACTTTCAAATGAATTTTGGTCTACACCTAACCTTCCCTTAGCAAGTTACAGCCATTTATTATAAGATTATCCTATGTGTTTTGTTTTTTTTTTTGTTGTGAAAAACAGGAGTAGTCCTATATTTTTTTTCCTCAGCCTTGGCCAACATTTTGCCATCTTGGTCTTGCTTTGTGCTTTGTCGTGCAAATCTGTGATGTTTTCATGCACGCAAACACGTCTACTTTGTCTCAGTTTCCCTCTGTGTTTGTTAAAATTTCCGAAAAAAAAAAAACCCAATACTGAAACCAAAGTTGATCGGTGGAGTAGATGAAGCCTTGGACCACCACAGCAAAATTTTGAACCAATCAGAACACAGGGGGTGGGACTAAGTATCCACAACCATTGCTGTTTGGCTCAGAGGACTGAACTACGTGGGTTTCCTTGGTGAATCAATAATGCAGAATGTGATGGCGTAATCACGTTCTCACTACAGAGCCTTTGAATGTCCAAACTAGATGTTTTTAGAAACATATTTTAGTGTACTGTAGCTGTAAAATGAGAGAGTTTGTTCCAGCCGATGGGCGGTGCTTCTTTTTTTGCTCTGTTATCTCCAACATGGAGGCCGGGTCACAAATTTTCTCATTCCAGATTCACTGTGCATAAAACTGATGTAACTCACATGTCTTTGATGGCTCATCTCTCTTCCTGTTTTTTAATTTCTAATCTTTATTCTTTTCTTTTTCTTCCAGTTATCCATTTTCTATTTCTTATCATCATATTTCTCTATTTAATTTCTTCATCTTCCTCTTCCCTCCTTCGTTGATTTACTGTTGGGCCTTTCTGATCTTTCTGCTCCCTCCACCCTCTCTATCTCTTTCTCCTCCACATTCCTTCTCTCTCTGCAGACCTTCCCTCAGTGTCTCTCCTCCAGAAGTCTCCCTCCTCTCCAGTCAGCTGCCACGCTACAGGTTTCTACCCTGACAGAGCCATGATGTTCTGGAGGAAAGATGGAGAGGAGATTCATGAGGACGTGGAGCTCGGAGAGATCCTCCCCAACCACGATGGATCCTTCCAGATGAGTGTTGACCTGAACCTTTCATCAGTCCCACCTGAAGACTGGAGGAGGTACGACTGTGTGTTTCATCTCTCTGGTGTGAAGGATGACATCATCACCAAACTGGACAAAGCAGTGATCAGGACCAACATGGGTAAGAATGACAGATGTGAGAAAGATGTATTTAGTTTTCCTGCAGTTCATGAGTCATTGATTTTTCACTGTTTTTGGTGCTGGATGGATCCGTTAAGCCCCGTTTCCATAAAACACCTTTGGTATGGTTCCCTTTGGAACCAAAAGTAACCCTTCAGACATGGTACTTAAACCCTGGTGTTTCCACTGCAAACAGTGCTCTTTCATGCAGGTACGGTTGTTGTCACTCACTGCTCCGTCCGGCACTCACTGTAATTCCTCATTATCAGTGACACAGATGGAAGTCTGCACCTCGTTTATCATCCACAGAACAAGACTGCACACCGACATTTTCAGAACAAATTACAACGGGCTGCAGTGAGAGTCTCTCTCCATGGGATATTTAAAAATAGCGGGTTTGTGCATTTAGTCCTTCTCAGGCAAGCTCAAGGGTTTAGTGTTGCCATAGCCCACAGGAACAACGCTCCACAATGCTTTTGTTTTGCTCTGAGTGAGGATTAGAATATGCAGTTCACATTACCTGGTCAAAATTTATATGTATATATATACATAATGGAATGGTCAAAGTTGTTAAAGTGAAACTTGAGGTGTGTTGACTGATTTAGGTTGTCAGCTCGTGCACTTGTGTTCACAGCTTCACCTTTTAGTACCAGATCTGTGTGCTACATACCCCAACAGAGGGGTGACTAGAAATGGAGACGGTACGGAAGGGTTTCATTGGTACCATCCACAACTTTTACAGTGGAAACTGAAAAAAGCATACCAAACTGAATTGCACTGTACAGCTTGATGGAAACAGGGCTTTAATGTATGCATGCTACCACATGGACAAACAGCCTAAGCTGTCAGTGAGCGTGTTACCTACCTCAGCTGTAGTTGGGTATTTTAGCTTTAGTTCTCCAGTTTAGCTGGGAAGTCATCTTCAAAGAATTAATAACAATAAATTAATGCACATTGCTCACCCACTGACCTCTGGTCAGATCCTGTGAGCTTAACAAGATCATTTTAAAGTCAAAGAAAGATTAAAGCAGTTTATAGACCACATTGTTTTTTACCAAACAATCAGCTTTGTTCTGCGTGTCCATTCTTTACTTAACTTAGAATAATACAGAACATGGCCAGTGTTTTTTATTTTATTCCATTGTATATACTTTGCTAAACTGAAGACAACTTTAAATTTGATCATTTCAGTTTATTTATTTTCTTATACATTGATTCATTTATTATTATGCCTCTATGCCGGCGATAACTGTGGCAGGAGGCATTATGCTTTCGGGTTCTCTGTCTGTACCATTCTCATGAATAAGATATCTCAAGAGCACCTTGAAGGAGTTCCTCAAATTCGGCACAAACATCCACTTGGACTCAAGAATTAATTGATTAGAATTTGGTGGTTGAAGGTCAAAGGCCACTGTGACATCACACAATGTGTTTTTAATTATGACAAAAATGTCATACGAATGTCCGATAGGATAACTTGATAAAGTAATGATATTTTATATCCGAAAGGTCAAAGGTCAACTTCACTGTGACATCATAATGTTCTGCAAAAACACTTCTCTGACCATTATTCAACATCATATCTCAGGAACAGAAGGTGAGACATTTGGTCAGATACTGAATTGCTGACACTGATCTTGGGTGTCCACCTTGAAACTGTGCTGATTGTATAGATCGTCTGTGCTGTGAGGGGAAGATGTGTGTGAAGCATCCATGTTGTTACAGACATGGATGTAAACTGTAAGTGCAAATAAACTGTTTCACAGAGGCATACACCCAGGAAGAGGTCATTTTAGTTCTTAACAAAATGTGCCACAGTGTCTGTCTTTTAAAATCCAACACATACGATGTTAAAATATATTTTACTGACACACACTTTTAAGATAACGGCCCATTACACTGTATTAACTCAAGTCCAAGTCAGTCTTAGCTCACAGCAACAAACCCACATGTATGTGTGAATGAAACGATGGATGAATGGATGGATGGATGGATGGATAGACGGATGGACAGACGGACTTCTGCTCTAACCTGCTTTATCTCTACCAGTCTTATTTTTTTGTTGTTGTTGTTCATCAGAGAAGCCCAGTGACATGACCGTCCCCATCACTGCAGCAGTGGTTGTTCTCGTCCTCGTCACTACCACTGGATTCATCGTTTACAAAAACAGAAAAGGTGTTGTTTGACTAGCTTTGCTAGTTCTTTGGTTTTGGTCTTTGAGTTGATGCTTTTATCCTGGTTGCATTTGAATTCAATTGTAACAAACATCAGTTCCCTGCAACTCCATTTTATACAACCAACAGTGAGCGCTGTCAGGCTCAGAGCCTGTCAGTCATGATAATACGATTAAACCACAGTGATGTAGGAGAGAAGAGATAAGAAAATAAAGTAAGGACTAATCAGAGGGGTGGATTGGATTTAGATATTCTGACATTTCCAGCTGTAACTGAAACGATTTGTCTTTTATTTTAATTTCAGCCAAATGTCCCCCATCTGGTAAGTAAAACTTACTTTTATTTTATTTCTACTGGTCTGACACACTTTATGCTTTAGATTAAAACAGGTTTCACATTTATTGTGCAGATGAACTTTTTCAAGACTGTTTCCTGTATTTACTGTTTATAAAAGTTCAGAGCAGGATGAGTGGACTTCACAGTTTCACACTAACAGTTTGTTTCTGACCTCACAGCTCCTGACAGCAGCTCTGAACTCTCTGAGAAACTCAATCCAGAAACCTGACTGACGGATTATTGTGAAATATTTTATAGCTTCAGAATAAATGAATTACAGGTTTCTGTAAACATATAGAGACTGAATACAGTGCTGAAAATCACGTTGTGGTGGATTAGACAGGACAGGTGAAAACGTTTAGCATAGCTACTGGTTAGCAACCTCTGTGGTAATGTAGGATTTATACTTCTGCGTCAAAACCCCGCTGTACTTTCGACGTAGGCTCTGTGTCGACGTAGAGTCTACCCTGCACCCTACGCCGTACGTAGCCTGATGTCAGGCTACGGCGTAGGACAGATTTACACATGGCCATAGACAGCCTTGTTAAGCCAGGCAGGGGAAAGCCAAATTCTCTCAAATTCTCAGAGAAGGAGCAATCGTCAAGATTTTGGTCTTAAGCACTCTATTACATCATAAACAACCAGGAATGGGGCTCAAAGTGCAAAATACTGGACTTCTCCTTTAAGCTATGTTTAATTTGTGTTTTAGGTGTGTTTTGAATCAACTAAAGTTCACAGCACTTCACAGAAACCCTGCCACTACCTAGTGTTTTGGAGGTGTAGCTGCAGAGTGACATGGACACACCACCTCACAAGTATACATGCTCACAGCGATGTAGGCGACGTGCGTAGGATCTGCATAGAGCTGACACCCAAGTATAAATCCCGCTTAAGACTGGAGGAACCACATAAACAGTGACGGTGGTTGGACAGCTGAGCGGACCATGGCATTCATGAAGTTATCTGTTAAATCTGTTGGGCCAGCCACTGTAGTTCAGCCTGAGCAGATATGATGAAGATATAAGGCATCAGAGTTTTGGCTCTTTGCTTGGGTGAGTGAAGGATTTAAAGGCAGCTTAAAGATACGTTAGGCTGGGGTTAGAGAATGGTGTCACCTGTCAGAGGGTTCAGTAGATTTATAACGCCACAGCTAACCTAGGACCCAGTGAAAGGTGAGATATGATTTAACATGAATGTTGTTCTTCCATAGGAATCCACACAACCTCTGGCACATTTTACTGTGTACTGATAACCATAAATGAATGTGAAATCAAATGTATTGCTCTTTACTTTGGTGCTGATGTTTTGCTTTTCAATAAAGTCCCCAATGTTCTAAAGTGTGTCTTGAGTCCACATACTCATCTGTGACTATAGCTGCAGTAATATGAACATTACCTGAGCATTCAGTGTTCTTACAGAAGAGTTGGATTAAAAGACTGATATCATTGTCAGCTCTGAGCAGAGGAAGCTCCCAGACAAGCTTAGCTTAGTATGAACACTGAGAGTCAGGAGGAAACAGCTCACCAGTAGCTCTGTGAACAAGTGCACTCAGTAGAGAGCAGATATCCACCAGGAGGTCACCTGAGCTGACTGTGGTCACTGTAGACAGCAGATGTGCTGCAGCGTGTTTCAGAAGCTTCTAAATCTCTGATCCATGTCCTTCATAACTAGACTTTGAACAGTATCAGCTTTTAACAACATAACCTACTGTGGAATATAAATGAAATCCCTAATATCCACTATATCCACCATGATTAATTTTACTGTTACTGATAGAATAGCAACTTAAATCGTATCAACTTGTTATCCTTAAATTTTTAACCCTCAATATACCTCATATTGTTCTGATATACCTTGTCCTAATAAACCTCATATCCAGCATATTACAAGTGTGATTCATAATTTATATAATTTATATTATAATTAATATAAGTCCCTAATTCAGTTCAATTTAAAACTATCAAACTAACCAAAACATTTTCTGAAGCACCAGAGACGTGTGAAACATCAGACGTCAGAGTCACATGGTATTCCTCATTTGCTACATGCTCCATTTCCCAACTTTTGTATCATCCACTCAAAGTTCACACTGTTTCCATACAGCATAGCTACACTGACAGAACTGAACCTCCGACCTGCCTGTCAAACACAAATCAAACCATAAACCTGCTTCAGACAGTCCGGACTGAGTGGAGTCCTGTGGAAATCAACAGATGTGAAGTCTGGCAGCTGGCGGTTGCTCGCTCTGCTGCAGTTCAGCAGCTAACAACCAGAGCTAGCTGCTAATAGCCACTACTACGTCCAACAAACTCCAAGAATCTACTCAACAACTCCACCCTCCACAGTCAGACACACACGCTGCTTATTTACTGACGAATTACAGCTCACATCTCGTGCTAACAGCTGACGCTGCTCTGGTGTGAGTGTTTTGCAGGTTAGCAAAACCTCCTGGTGCTGACTATTTACTGGAGGTTACCATCTATAGGCGCTCTGATCTTGTTCCGCACATATGGTACAAGAAAAAAAATAATTTCAAGTGCAAATAAAATTTGCATTGTTTCAAACATTTTTCCGATACATTTCATTTGGGATAAATAACTCCAATATAGTGGTTGGCAGTAATCCCCTCAACGCCGGATGCCACCCACCATAAAACCTAAAAGAAGAAGAAGAAGACACTCCCTCCTCCCAGTGCAAAGAAAAAATCCGAACAAACAGCTGATCCAGCTCGGTCACTTCTTTATCAAAACAAGATGAAAAAATTACTTTTGCTGCTTCTCTTGTGTCACGTTACGTCATCAGGTGAGATCACACTGTGAATATTTGCTTCACTTTACTCTCAGCTCTGTATTTTATTCCTGCGTAGCTCCAGGACACACTAGTTTAGTTTACTTTCACTTTTACAGTACTGAAGAATTTGATAAGACTGTAAGTTTAAACTGGATCACACTGAATGTATCATATTTATGATGAAGGTGATGATGATGATGTGTATATTTAAACTGAATGTACCTCATTTGTCCTGCAGTAAAACACTCCCTGAAGTTTTTTGTAACTACATCTTCTGGAGTCCCAAACTTCCCACAGCTTGTGGGTGCTGCAACGGTTGATGACATTCTGGTGGCTTACTGTGACACCAATAGAAAGACAGTAGAACCAAAACAGGACTGGATGAAAACAGTATTTGAACGAATCCCTCAGCAGCTGGAGTGGTACACTCAGCAGTGTCTTAAGAGCCTGCCACACGTCTTAAAAGCCAGGATGGACAGCTTGACGCAGCACTTAAACCAAAGTGGAGGTACAGTTTATATTTCACTCTTACTGTTAAAGCGCTCTGTATCTTAGTTGTAAAGTAAAGTGACCCAAATTCATTCCCAATTTTTAAAGTTTAAGTGCACGATAAAGACCTGAACAGAAGCTATATTCATAGAGCCTTCAGTCTCTGTGAAACAGCCTCATCCTGCATGAGAAAAGTGTGCAGTTAGAACAACCACAGAGCTTATAGAACAATGGCCAAACATCTGGGAGATGAAAACACTGAATTTGTAAGAAAAAAAAACAAGCAAAAAAAGGAGTCTATTAAGTATGTATGACTGTTAAACATAAGACAGAGAACTGTATAAAGAAGTTCTAAAAATATTAGTCAAGTCATCTCTGATGTCAAATTCACAGAAACAAATCTGCTCAAAATTCATCCATTCACTGGTTTTACACAACTTCCTGCAGTGATCGAGTTCACTATTTGAGTTAATTGTACAGCTTCACTTGTTCTGTCCTGCCCCCTTGCCCAATTTGCTTGAAGTTACGCAATAATGATAATTCAGTGAATTCCTGGTTAACTGTCAGATGTACTGGTCACTGGAACCTGGGGCTGCATCCAAGGCTGAGGGTATTAGACAGCACCAGTTCAGAGATGACAGACAATGAGGGGGGGAGAGATGAGGTCCTCAGCTGGACACCAACCAGTAACACTGCTGCTTGTGTTTGGCATCTTAAAGGAATTGGTTTACCCATAAATTAACCATTTGCATGCCTTCATGATGATTGAAGGCATGATTGATTGGGGACCACATTTAACAACAGCAAAACTACATTTACAGTTACCACTGTAACTTTTAAACTGAAATAGAAATTGGGCTTCATCACTCACATCAAGAAACAGTGCACTGATTATCTGCTCTTGAATCATAAACACACCACAAGACTGAGAGGATAGCAGAGCATCACACAATGTACAGTATGTTTAAGATCATCATTCCACTGGAGATATCATCTGTACATTACTGTTAATTACAGTCTCTGTTTCTCAGATATCCACATTTTCCAGATGCTGAATGGCTGTGAGTGGGATGATGAGACTGGAGAGGTTAATGGTTTTCTGCAGTATGGTTATGATGGAGAAGACTTCATATCATTGGACCTGAAGACACTGACATGGGTCGCTCTGAAACAACAGGCTGTCATCATCAAACTGAGATGGGATGCTGACAAAGTCAGACTAAAAAACCAAGAACACTACTTTACTCGTGTTTGTCCTGAGTGGCTGAAGACTTATGTGGCCTTTGGAAAGAGCGCTCTGCAGAGAAAAGGTAGAATCACATGACCTGATGTAGTTTCATGGACATAACAATGTTCATACAGCCTGCTCAGAATGAACTGCCATTGTATTTTCACTCCAAACTGTCTGACACTAACTTCTCTTTGACTGTTTTCTGTTTTCTGAGCACTTCTTATTAGGGTCCGGGCTGCTAAGCAGCCAAGGACCCTATTGTAATCGGAAGAATTCTTCTTTCTTTCTTTCGTTCTTCTTCCGAGGAAATCATACTTCCCATGGGCAAAAACGACCCCATGCCAGATTCACTCAACTCCAAGGACGTGGGGGGGGGCACAATAAACGTTTAAATTTATAAACTTTAAAAATTCCTACCAAACCAACGATACATGCTACAGTTTTGAAACTTCACCACAATGTAGCCCCAGTACTGCAGAAACTTTTGTCCATTTAGACTCATTCAAATTATGAAGTCCATCACTCTGTTTTTTTCAGAAACTGTAAAACTTATAAAACGTATCTCCTCCCACAATTTTTGCTCAATTGTCACCAAACTTGCTAGAGAGCATCTCCAGACTGTCCTCCATAAAACCTGTTTCTCGGATTTTTGATTTATCAAAAATTGAGCCTACAGTGCATGAAAACGTTTGACGTTTGTAAACGCTACTGTAAACATATACCATCCAATTCTTGCTAAATACATTTTTAATCTTCCTGAAAAAAATTGACAATATTTTGGAGTCGTGGTTGATGAAGTTTGGCAAATATCAGAATTTTATCTCCAAAACTGAATTTTCTAGAACATTTTGAATTCTGCTCTCATGGGAACAACTGGAGTCAATGTAAAAGTGGCATTTTTAAACATCACATTTTCTCTTGTGAAGCAAAACACTTATCATTAAAAACAAATCACCAACATGTCCATGCTGTCTAGATGCAATTTATGTATTGTCAGATTTTTGTTTAGATGATAGAATTTGTGACATTTTGACTATTTTTGAAATCTGCCACAACAACTGCAGCCTGGTCGGTGACTTCCTGAGTCTATTTGAGAAGCCACACACCAGGTCTCACTTCCAGACAATTAGCTCAGTGAGTTAGGAGCTGGATCACAGTGTCAAGGACTCTGAGTTCAAGACCCAACAAGGGGGATGAGTATGACACATCAAAACTACAAAGAGTCTTTGAGAAATGAATGTGTAAAATTTTAGAGTCATGGTAGATGATGTTTGACGAATACATATCAGAATCAGTGCAAGAATGCTATTTTAAACAACAGTTATTTACTTATGAAGCAAATCAGTCATTCTTAAAAACAAAACATGGAGGTGGTGTTTAGCTCAGTTGGTAGAGCAGCCGCTCCATGAAAGAAAATACAGCCCTCAATGCAGGCGGCTGCAGATTGAATCCTGCGTTGGAAGGTCCTTTCCTGTGTGTCATCCCCCTCTTTGTCTCTCCATTTCCTGACTCTCACAACACTCACTTTCCATTAAAGGCAAAAAAGCCCCAAAAATATATATATATATATATAAAAATTACCAACATCTCAATGCTGTCTAGATGCAATATGTATATTTTCAGAACAACTGCAGTCACTTTAAGAGTGGTATTTTTAAATCAGATTTTCTCTTGTGAAGCAAAGCACTTATTGTTAAAAACAAATCACCAACATTTCCATGCTGTCTAGATGTAATTTATGTATTATCAGATTTTTGCTTAGATAACAGAATTTGAGAATTTGTGACATTTTGACCATTTTTGAAATCTGCCTTGAAAACTGCAGCCCGGTCAGTGACTCCCTGAGTCTATTTAAGAAGCCACACACTGGGTCTCACTTGCAGACAATTAGCTCAGTGAGTTAAGAGCTGGTTCTTGTCAGCAACATGTCCAGGTCATCGTTCTCTCTGGGCAAATTGAATTGTAGGCAACTGGACTTGTATTTGTCTTAGGAAGACGTTTTGCCTCTTATCCAAGGGGCTTCATCAGTTCGTATGCATCAGTCTCTCTAGTCGCACTAGTCTGACTAGGTCAGACTAGTGCGGACTAGTCATGGGGTCATGGACATGGGGTGGTGGTGGTGACACAATATGTGTTTAAAATTTAAAAATATATATATTTTTTTTCTTTTAAAACTTTCAGAATTCCTACCAAACCAACGGTACATGCAACAGTTTTGCAGCTTTCACCAAAATGTATCCCAGATACTGCCAAAACTTTTGTCCACTTAAACTCATTATTACAAATTATGAAGTCACTGCAGCCCAGTCGTTGACTTCCTGAATCTATTTGAGAAGCCACACAGTTGTTCTTCTGTCAAGTCAATTAGCTCAGTGAGAAAGGTGCTGGTTCTTGCTGTTAGAGGATGTGGGTTCAAGCCTCAACTAGAACGATGATGGTGTCACATCAAAATGCCATTATGTGGGAATGTGAAATAATAGCGCTGATGATGATGGTTTTACAACACGCCTTTCAAAACTTTGAAAATTCATAACATATCAACCAAATGTGCTTCTTCTTCTTATAAGGAAATCTTGTAATATCAACTTCCTTATGTCTTCCTATTCTTCTGCTTGTTGCTCAGAATTGCCTAAAAGTGCCCGGACCCGACCCATCACTGCACAGCAGCTATAATTATAAGGATTATAAGGACTCGAGGAAGGACATGCATTCAACACTTTTGTTAGAACTCAAAGATACACACAATGTACTATGGTGAGAAACACTGGAAATATAACTGTTGTTTGTTTACAAGGAAACATGGCCCTCAGAGGAGAAACATTTGGTGTGATTGACATCATAGTCTGTTTTATTAGCAGCACTGTTGTCAGTGGCGGCTGGTGAAAAATATTCTAGGTGGGGCTGTGCCATATTAAGCCAGTTTCTGTAACTATCCCAATACAATTTAACACAAATGGCAGGATACCAGTGCTCTGTGAAATAGTAATTATTTAATGCCAATATTAAAAAGTTGAGGTATTCTTGCACAAAAACATAAACAGTATATTGCACAAACACAAGTTTTGCATTTGAAACTGAACCCCAGTGCCCCCTTGTGGCGGAGGTGCACAGCTGCGCTCATGAAACGGTGCATTAGTAGTCAATAGGCAATGCAAGAGACATGCCACCAGAACAGAGTGCAAAGTGGACTACATACAATAACATAAAATTATATAGATTGTAGTAATGTATCTATGAAATTTATACTGTATAAAGGATGTATAATAAAGAAATGAATATAAAGTGGCTGAACTCAAACCTTTGGCTGGAAGAATACTGTACAGTATTTCCTGATCAAGCTAAATGTTACTAATGTGATCAGAACTGCAACAAAAAAGTCGATCAAGACAAATATAATCTGCAACAATTTTGTGATAATGTCAGCATTTGAGTGATTTTCCAAGGTAAGATTCCAAACATTTTTTTTGTTTTTGATTATCAAATGTTAAGTTTTGCTTCTGTCATATGTCTAATATGAGTCAATGAAAAAACATTTTATAGACTAAACAATCAAGAAAATGATGAACAGATTACATATACAATAATATTAGAAAACACACTACTAAGACAAAATATTAGAAATTTCTAAAGTGCAATATATTGCTGGATGATGTCTTGTGCAAAGGTCAACTATATACAAAGAAGATTTGGTCAAGGGAATGCACGTGTGTGTGTGTGTGTGTGTGTGTGTGTGTGTGTGTGTGTGTGTGTGTCTGATATCTATTTGTACAGGAATTTTGCTCTTCTGTCCTTCTGAGTGGCAAAGCTCTCAATTACCCTATTATTGAAGTCAGGGATGTTTTTGACAAGGTTTTTCTCCATGGAGAGCATGGCCAGAGCATTCAGGCGATCCTGCGTCATGGTGTTACTCAGGAAGGTCTTGATCCTCTTTAAAGTAGAGAAGCACCTCTCTGATTCTGCTGTTGTCATGGGTGTGGTGATGAGAATCTTGAGAAGACTGACAGTCTCAGTGAATGTGGCCTGAGGGTTGTTCTCCATGAAAAACTGGAACAGAGTCAGTGCACCACTGCGAGCCTTGAACTCATCGTTCTCATAGATGAGGGATAGCTCTGTTCTGAGCTTGGCCTTGTTCAACATGGGGTAGGCCTCCACGGTGGTTTCTAGTGCTGCATCCGCGAACTGTACGGTGTGGTGCACAAAGAAGGCTCCTTGCAGCAGAGTGGCACTGATGAGGTGCTTGGTAAAAGAGAACTGCTCTCTGGCATGACTCAGAATGGTATCACATACCTATGACATGATACATAAATTAAAAATAAAAAAAAAAAACAGGTCAGTGCACATAGTAAACATCAGAATTTAATTTTCACGTCTGTTAGTCTAAATAACGTCATCAGTATCCTCTTACAAGATGAGCATGTTATTTTGTGAGAAGATGGGATAGCTTACTGCTTAACATCACGAATGTGAAATAACCACATCCAAACACTTCAGTGTCTGCCTTCCTCAGTAGATGTGTGGTGAATTGAACATGGCATAATAAAAACAAATATATAACTCTTAATATTACACAGGAATTGAGGAAGGTAGACAGAGAAACATAGCAGAGGGTCATTTTACACATTAATACATAAAAAAAGTAAAAACAACTAATGGAGTGTAGACAGAAGTGTAATGTTACAGCTTACCTCTGCAGCCAACTGCTGCTGTTCTCCTTGTCCAAGTGTCCTCCATTTCTTTGTGGGCTGCTGCTGCACAGATCCACTGTATTCCTCACCCAGAGAAGGAATGGAGTCCCTAATCAAAAACATAAGTTACCATCCACAATTACTGTTTCAGAAACTAACATACTGGAGACATAAAATAAAATAGTCTTGTCATTGTGTACTGTGTTTAATAGACTGTATACATTATCATCCTAAATGAATTTCCTGTTTACTGTCTTTAAAATGATGAAACAAGTATTTATGATTTGCTGTAGTGTCATTTATGTTTTTACACTGTTTAAGATTGCAACAAAAATATCATAATAAGCATTTTTCTCAGCTAATGATAAATAATTATTTACCTGATGTTTTGCATGTGGTCGGTGAACCTCTGGATGACCCCTGTCATGTAGACCGAGTCGATGTTCCTCTTCTGCAGCTGGTTAAACAGCATGTCCACATGTGGCATGATCTTGTGAAACAACGCCAGGAAAAAGCAGAAATCCTCATCTTCCAGCATTCTCACAAAGCCCCCGGCCTCTCTGACAGTTAGAGGATCAAAGTCACCAGAGTCTCTGATGGTCTGGAAACACTGAAGGAGGTCATCCCTGTGCTCCCACAGTGTTAACAGCATGACTGTGGAAGTTCCACCAGGTTGTCGAAGTTCCAGGAAGTCTGTGTGCCACCACTTGATCAAGCACACTGATTCACTTATATGACCGGGAGAAGAATGCAGCAAATCCACCAAGGTCTGAAAAGAAAGTACTGATCCTGGGGATGTGTGACACAAGCACCAACTGGCAGCGGGTGGAAATGTCAGTTGTCTCATCTGCCTGAATAGCAAGATAATCCGCGTTTTTTTTACTTCCTCCAGAATGTGAGTTTTAAGCACTGACAGCATGCAGTCCAACAGTTCGTTCTTCACAGTCTTTGAGGTGCCTTTGAAAACCGTCGCTGTCTTCAGGTGCTCCTCCAGCACAGCATCGAGCGAGGCGACCACATCGACTAAGCCCCTGAAAACACCTGGGTTGTCTGAGGACTCCGTCTCATTGTGGCCACACAAAGCCAACTCAAAAGCCCCACAGAATTTAACACAGTCAATTATCTTTGATAAAATGTGCCTGTTCTTATCCACCTCTTTGTTGTGCTTCCTCACACCGATCCTGTGACCATCGTCCAGCTGTGTAGCGATGTTAGCTCTGCCTAGCATGGCTAGCTTGACTGTGTTCTCCATATGTGCCCTCGTACACTCATGTTTCTTAATCTTCTCAGATAAATGCTTCATGTCCCTCACTCCTGTAGCAGTCCATGTTGTATCTGTCCCAGTCGTTTTAAAAAGTAAAAATGGCAAGCAAAATACGGCATTTACATGACTGCACCCAGCTAGCCAAGCCTTCCTGTGGTACCAATTACGCGAGTAGTCTCTCGTATACACTTAACCCTTTTCACTGGCTTGTTGGCTAATTTTGATGTCCGGTTGATGTGGGCCGAGCTGTTTTATTTCTAATTTTTCCACCAATGTTCTCCTCTCAAATGGATTTTGGAGAAGAGACCTGATTGAATTAGGGGGCTGCTGCTGAAATCCTCTGTCTTGAGTGTCCGCGTCCATCATTGTCAATGTCTTCAGATATCCACTCGGTCACCAACAGACTCGGCTGTACTGGGGGCGATAAATGAATCGCCCTTTAGGCATCGGATTCGACGACGCTGATTGGATACATTTCTGTTGCTATGCGCATATCTCATGTCAGCAACAGGTCAGCAATTGGCTGCGCTGCTGCACTGACTGGGCGCTGTTTCTATCACCCCAGAAGTTCCGAAGAGGTTAGGAGATGACCAGGAAGCTATTTTCCCCTAAAATATGATGATTTAATTTTATATACGACATGTTTTGGTGCATTTTAAACACACTCATACTCAAAATAAGTGATTATTGTTAATTTTAAAAATGTTTATTAAAAAAAAAAATTAAATCCAAAAATACCAGGGGGGGCAGCGCCCGAGCGCCCTCTATGGGCCAGCCGCCACTGTTGTTGAATATTGACTTATTCACTGATTTTGCCCAGAAGAATTTTCACACCTTCTGTTGTTGATTGACATCACTTTTAGACTTTTTCACTATGCAAAAAAAGATGTAACTCACACACGTCTTTGCTTGCTTCTCTCTGCAGACCTTCCCTCGGTGTCTCTCCTCCAGAAGTCTCCCTCCTCTCCAGTCAGCTGCCACGCTACAGGTTTCTACCCTGACAGAGCCGTGATGTTCTGGAGCAAAGATGGAGAGGAGATTCATGAGGACGTGGAGCTCGGAGAGATCCTCCGCAACCATGATGGATCCTTCCAGATGAGTGTTGACCTGAACCTTTTATCAGTCCCACCTGAAGACTGGGAGAAGTATGACTGTGTGTTTCATCTCTCTGGTGTGAAGGATGACATCATCACCAAACTGGACAAAGCAGTGATCAGGACCAACATGGGTAAGAATGGGATCAGAGGGTGCTTAAAGAGACTGCATGTCTATAGCCTTGATTACAGTGCCTTTTCAAGGTGGAAATTTTACACCATTATGCCGCCTCACCATTTTGTATAAAAGGTATAATCGAGGAATGGTGGGACAGAGTTGTCTCGCCTTTGATCCGGCAGCGTATGTTATATGTGACACTACAGGCTGACTCTGTTGTGTTACATGTCACACCTGTCACGCCTTTTGATTCCACAATGCCAGGATGCTGTCTAAAATCACAGACTGGAGCGGCATGATGCTGTCGTTGTTTGGTTCTGTGTAAAAATGCAAAGGAGGCATGAAGAAAGGACTTCATAGCGGCTCTATAGTGTGATCTCTGTATAAAAAGGGCTTATGGTTTGTTTAAGATAAGATAAGATAAGATAAGATAAATCTTTATTGTCTCCCTTGGGAGAAATTCATTTTGGACAAACAAGAGATTCAAAGCGCCACAGCCGCACAGCCATCTCAGATCCATGCCCCACATATACAATCAAACCACAATTGACATACAACACATAATCCATATATTCCCCCCCAATCCATATTGCACATTGCTCATAAAAAATATACAAAAACTATGTCCTGAAATTGAAATGATTGCACAATGCCCTATTCAGAAATTAAGAAATTAACCACCGCAGCAATGGCCTATGCCACATTATTGCACACTCCCCTCTTCTCACAGCAGTGCACTTACACATATCCACTTCATTACCTGCTGTTAAGTAGCTTGATTGATAGTGGGATAAATGAGAATTTGTACCTGTTTAACATACAATTGGGTACCCTGTACCTTCTGCCTGAAGGCATCAGCTCATACTCCTTGTAGAGGATGTGATTCGGGTCTGTGGTGATTTTTTGACCTTGTTTCTTAACTGCCTGTTCAAATATCTCCTGTAGTGAAGATGGGGGCAGCATGCCAATTATTTTACCTGCCCTTTTAATCAGGTTTTGGAGTTGTGATCTGAATTTGATGGTCAGGTTACCAAACCATGTTGAGATTCCATAGCAGATGATAGTTTCAATGGCTGCTCTATAAAACAGTAGCAATACATTTTTGTCTACACCATGGACCCTGAGCAGAAAATACAGATGTTGACTGACTCTCCTTGGTATTTTGCTTTTGTCCTCCTGTGACTGGGAAGTCATCATCATAAAGCTAATGATTCTTAAAGCACGTTATTTGCCAAAGGATCAGTGGTCAGATCATCTGAGCCTAGCAAGATTATTTGATTTCCTTAAGGTCATAGGAAGTTTTCAAGCATTTTACAAGCCACATTGACTACATGTGTGCATGCTGAAGTTATTCTGGTTTTTAGCCTCATTCTAAAAAAGATGATATTTCGACTGAGCTGTCTACATGAATGTATTTATTAATTTTTCATGCCTCTGATGCTGAAGGCATTGTGATTTCCAGGCTGTCCTTCTGTCCCATTCTCACGAATTCACGAATGTCTTGAGAAAGTTTCTTTAAATCTGGCACAAACATCTTCTTTGACTCAACAATGAACTGATTAGAGTTTGGTGGTCAAAGGTCAAGGTCACTGGGACTTTGCGTCCGTCTCATTCTCATGGACATGATAATGCAAGAAGGCCTTGAGGGAATTTTGTTAGATTTGGCACAAACATCCACTTGGGTTCAAAGTTGAACTGATCAGCATTTGGTGGTTAAAGGTCAAAGGTCACCGTGACCTCAAAAAAGATGGTTTTGGCCATAACTCAATAATTCATACACTAATTCTCACCAGATTTCACACAGATGTCTACTACGATAAAATGATTAAGTGATAGTCCAAAAGGTCCAAAAGGTCAAGGGTCAACTTCACTGTGACATCATAAAGTTCTGCAAAAATACTTTTCATGCCATTACTCATCTTCATCACTCAGGAACAGAAGAAGAGACATTTGATCAGATACTGAATTGGTGTCAGTGAACTTGGGGCAACATATTGGGAGCTGATTGTATAGATCTTCTGTGCTGCTGAGTTGAAAATGTGTGTGAGGCATCCATGTTTTAAAGTTTGAAGCTTCTTTGCAGCAACACCCATATTTGAAGCATTGTCTGGTGTCATGGCTACACATGAGTCTGGACAGATATAACAGAGGGAAGGTTACCTCCTGGATATTACTTTGGCTGGCTGAGTAACCCTTTAGATATCAACCCAGTTAGAGAGTATGGTGGAGACTTACAGCACCTATGTTGAGAGGAAATAATTCGGGTCAAAGTGTCTGATGCAGCTAACATCTTTTTACTGATGGTGGAATGAGTAGTGTTACCAGTGCTCAATTCACGCATGGCAGCACTGTTTAACAGCCACTATCTAGGAGGAGAGGAGAGAAAAAAAAGAGAAAAGTGACTACAGGTGTCACTCTGTTAGTGGGCAGGGTTTTCTGGTCTGGTCAGCAGGGGCTGTGTTGTATTCTGCCTAGCAACAGTGACAGCCTCCTTTTTACCTGCAGGACTTTTGCACAACAAACATGGATGTAAACTCTCACTGCAACTTGACTGGTTCACTGAGGTTTACCACAGCAAGGTGCTAATTCTAGTTTTTACATCATTTTCCACAGTGTCGGCTTTAAAATCCAACACATGAGAGTTTTCATATATTTTTACAGACACACACTTTTAAGATAACAGCCAGTCATCCTGTATTAACTGTAATTCAGTCTAAGTTCACAGCAGCAAACCCACATGTATGTGTGAATGAAACACTGGATGGATGGATGTGCTTCTGTTCTGACCTGCTTTATCTGTACTCATCAGAATTTTTGTTGTTGTTGTTCAACAGAGAAGGCCAGTGACATGACCGTCCCCGTCATTGCTGCAGTGGTTGCTCTTGCTCTCATCCTCATCGCTGCCACTGGATTCATTGTTTACAAAAAGAAGAAAGGTGAGAGAGACAAATGGAAAGATTATCTGTTTAATTGGCTTTTCCAGTACTTTGATTTTAGTTGATGCTTTATCCAGGTTGCAAATTGAAACAAGCGTCAGTTCACTCCATCCCATAATTTGAAGCAACCAATAGGCGTTGTTGGGCTTAAAGCCTGTGAGTCATAATAATATAACTATACCATGATAATATGGGAGAGGAGATAAGAAAACTAGAAAGTGCAGTCAGTAGAGTGCAGATCTCTGCCAGGCAGCCAAACAGCTGCCCGGGGAGATTGTGACCACTCTAGATAACTCTGGTAATTCCAGCAGACACACTGCATTGTGCCTCAGAAGCTAATATAAATACATGCCTTGTCCATAGTTGACAGAGCTGTTGAGTAGAGCATAAATCTTTGATCCATGTCGTCCATTGGTAGACTTTTATGGTTTTTACTTTGTTTGTTGGCTACAGCACAACTAAGTAGGAAATAACAACAATAAATGATCAAAGAAACCATTCACCCTCTGTTTACTTAGTGATGGAAGAAGTACAGTTATCAAGGAAAAAGGACCAAATCGACAAAGTCCAAGTTTTAAAAAAATCGTGCAGGCGCTCTCTCTGTGTTGTACAACACTTGATTTGTTTTTAGGCTGCATTCAAATCAAATCAGGTGTTGCAGTGAAAGCACCAGCCCTCCCATTCATTTGAATGTGGATGGTGTGTCTAGGCTGTGGTGGTAGGGTCATGGGGATTGCCAAAAAATAAATAAATAAAGAAGCTGCAAAAGTTGAAAGAGGATCAACTTTTGGAGAAATGCAACCTGATGTCACGCTTTGGTGGAGAGTCATGTAATCGGCAATCAGACCAAAAGACACCCGCAGCCCACAGGAAGGGGTCTCTTTCTGTTATTAAATGTTATAGTGAGTAAAATAAACTTTTGTTAACAGCTTGTGTCGTAGTCTACAGAAGGAGAGCACTGGTTTTGTCTGTGTGTGTCTTTTTGTGGCAGTAAAGATACTACAGTGATGATAATCAACAGGAATTCTACAGATATTTTATGCCAACGTAAACAAACTCAGTGAAGACATATATTCCGTCGCTGAGATGGTGAGATGTGCTTTGTACAGTTCGACTCCCCCCTCCACCCTCCCACGATTGGACCATTTCAGTGACACTCCCACACCGCCACACAACCATGAGGCTAATCACCACAACAATTGATTTGGTCTGAATGTAATCTTGGAACCTATCAGTATCAGTCTGGTGAACAACGGCCAATATCTCGACAGTTCTGATGTAGCAAGTGGATATCAGGGCCAAGACTTCTTCTTCTGTGTGCGGCTCACTGGGGCCATTCTCTCCAAACATATATCAGTATATAAATGCAGAAACATTTTCAATAAAGCTTACATAAAGCTAACACATTAAATAATATTTCCTAAAATGACATCTGAGCTAATGTGTTCCGCCTCTCCACATGGACTGTTTACCTGCCACTCAAACATGATTGGTCAATACCACTTGAACTACAAACAGACTACAGATTCTGCATACATATGCAGATACTTGTTTTTAGTCATTTCCAGAGAACTTGCGGCCAATAACCAGCTGGTTAAGAGGAGTGAGAAGTCAGCAGTCAGGGACGGTATGAAATACAATAATTAATTTATTTTTCAGTTGGAGTGAGCAGAAGAGGGGATCATACTCATTGGGGATA
Organism: Cephalopholis sonnerati; assembly: GCA_019142605.1. Classification (NCBI taxonomy): domain Eukaryota; kingdom Metazoa; phylum Chordata; class Actinopteri; order Perciformes; family Serranidae; genus Cephalopholis; species Cephalopholis sonnerati. Next base: position 9,924,217 of record JAGQAX010000014.1, on the reverse strand, counting down.
AGGTGACAAAAATATTCTGGCATTTCCAACTGCAACTGAAATGATTTGTCTTTTGTTTTGATTTCAGCCAAATGTCCCCCATCTGGTAAGTAAAACTGACTTTTATTCTGTTTCTACTGATCTGACACACTTTATGCTTTAGATTAAAACAGGTTTCACATTTATTGTGGAAATGAACTTTTCCAAGACTGTTTCCTGTATTTACCGTTTATAAAAGTTCAGAGCAGGATGAGTGGACTTCACACAGTTTCACACTAACAGTTTGTTTCTGACCTCACAGCTCCTGACAGCAGCTCTGAGCTCCATGAGAAACTCAATACAGATACAAGACAAAAAGAGTAAACACTATGATATGTGTCACTTTATAGCTTTACAGAGCTTCACAAAAGAGACTGAAAGATGGCTTCCTGCAATCAGAATGAAGTGGTTATGATTTATGTGCTTGATATTCAAACATTAAATATAATAGATTTATTCTACATCACTAATTTTTTATCTTTTACAAATGTCAGATTTTTCATGAAACAGTTTGTTTCTGACCTCACAGCTCCTGACAGCAGCTCTGAGCTCCATGAGAAACTCAATCCAGAAACCTGACAGACAAACAGAGTAAACACTTTGATATGTGTCACTTTATATCTTTAGAGAATAAAGAGATGGCTTCCTGCAATCAAAATGAAGTGGTTTATACTATTTTATGCTATGTTTAATGTCTGATTTTTTTCATGAATCTTTATTTTCTCACTTATTTTACTGTGATGCAACAAAGTGTTTCGTGTTTCTTTGCATGCTCAGTGAATGTTTTTGATTTGATTTTGGAATATTTTATGCCTTCAGAGTAAATGAATAACAGGTTTCTGTGAACATGTAGAGACTGAATACAGTTCTGAAAATCAGGACAGGTGAAGGGAGGGTTGTTAACTAGTGTCTGTTGGTGTGAGGAACCACATAGACAGTGATGCACAGATCATAACGTTCTTGAAGTTTCCTGTCAAGCCAGTTGGGCCAGCCACTGTAGTTCAGCCTGAGCAGATATGATGAAGATATAAGGCAGCAGAGTTTCAGCTCTTTTCTTGTGTGGGTGAAGGACTTAAAGGCAGCTTAAAGATACGCTAGGTCGAGGCTAGAGAGTGGTGTCACCTGTCAACTGCAGGACCTGATGAAAGGTCAGACATGATTTAACATGAATGTTGTTCTTCCATAGGAATCCACACAACCTTTGGCCCATTTTACTGTGTACTGATAACCATAAATGAATGTGAAAGTCAAATGTATTGCTCTTTACTTTACTACTGTTTTGCTTTTCAATAAAGTCCCCAATTTTCAAAAGTGTGTCTTGAGTCCACATACTCATCTGTGACTATAGCTGCAGTAATATGAATATTACCTGAGCATTTAGTGTTCTTACAGAAGAGTTGGATTAAAAGACTGATATCATTGTCAGCTCTGAGCAGAGGAAGCTCCCAGACAAGCTCAGCTTAGTATGAACACTGAGAGTCAGGAGGAAACAGCTCACCAGTAGCTCTGTGAACAAGTGCACTCAGTAGAGAGCAGATATCCACCAGGAGGTCACCTGAGCTGACTGTGGTCACTGTAGACAGCAGATGTGCTGCAGCGTGTTTCAGAAGCTTCTTAAAAGCTAATAATAATACACTTCATCTATTGTTGACAGAGCTGCAGCAGTTTTTACAGAGCAGTATGAGTTCTCCTGTCAACAGGCACTGTGAATTATAGATAAAATAATTATTAGGATGAATGACTTTAATAACTAAAACACAGCCAGAAATCTCTGATCCATGTCGTTCATAACTAGACTTTGAACAGTATCAAGTTCTAACAATATAGTAGCCTACTCACTTGTGGTAAAAGTACAAACAGAAAGGAAAAACGACTAAATCATGAAATTTTCCACTCTACAAAATGGGCCAGGTGAAACACTCCATGTGTCACACTTCAAAGACAAAACCCCAAAAGTACGACTCAGAAGGCAGATAAACTGAACAAGGAGTCTTTACTAGGCAAAAATACAAAGAAACAAAAATCCAGGCTGTCAGCAAAGTATCAAGGGGTTGGGGTGAGGGTGAATCTGAAAAAATACAGGCAAGGTCAAAATCTAGATGAGAATCACAAAACAGATCTCAAACAGTGGAAAGCTAAGGCACGTGGCACAAAGACAATCTGGCAGAGACACAGTGAAAGTGTCCCAGTACATATAGAAGGGAGCTAATGAGGGGAGGAGGAACAGCTGAGTGATGATTAGCAGGTGGAGTGAATCTACTGATGGGAGGGCAGTCAGTGGGAGCAGAGTCAGACGATGTACAAACATGCCAAATACATAAATTAATGATAACTAAAGTCTAATTCAAAACCATGACACCATGCTCGTGGCGTGGTACAACGCCATGTGCAGGATGGAACAAAACCAGGTGGCAGCCCGACAGTGGAGAGCCGCACCTGGTAGAATTGTCCCTCCTGGCTCCCTTACAGTCAAGATGGCAGCAAAAATAACAAAAAATGCAGATTTATTCAGAGTATCATGCCTAACTTTGGTGCATCATGACATATTGGGTTTTGGAATTAATCTGCAGATGTTCAAAATGAGACCAAACTTTTCTATGGATGTCATTTTGAAAATACTGGGGTGCACAAGTTCATTATTAGCCACAAAACTTTATTAACCATTTATTTAACAGCTCTTTATTCAAAATAAGCCCCTTTTCCACCGCAGGAACTTTTCTCATTTACCCGGGTAATTGAAAAGCCTCCGAGTGTTTCCACTGAAATTACCCGGGGGAAAAAAATTTCCCCCTGTGGTATCCTGACATTTATTTGTATTTCTTAATTATCAATACTTACCTGCTAAATTACATTGGTTAACCCTGTTGTATGTTAATGGATGAGCTACTCTCACGGGTCCACTAGGTGGCGCTCACGCCATGCTGTCAGGAGTGCATGCAAGGTAAAAACAGAAAAAGTTCTCACCAAGAGCAGCAGAGTCTGTACCCCTGTTGTTGTCAGTGTGCAGTCATGAGTGTGTAACAGGCCATGCTCAAGTTTTCAGTAAAAGTTCAGTTCAAACTTGGATGTTGTGGACAGTCGGTTCATCTCACGATGCAACATCTTTTTGGCGACGAGGATAAAGACTACTGGACGACAAACTGCAGAGCGACAAGTCAGGTTAGCGGATGCTAATGCTAACACTGTGTGGCGGCTATCGGCACTGACGGAGACGTGGTTTCGGCTGGGGAAGGAGGAGAGGGTATGGAGAGAGAAGAAATGGCGACTATTGGCACGCTGGCACCGTTTGATCAAAAAAACATGGGAAGAGTATTGTGAAATAATGGAACAGTTTTTTGCGGCCAATAACATTGACGACGGAGATAGACAGAGGGCTATACTCATAAGTGTCGTCGGGGCATCGACATACAGTTTGATGCGGAACCTTCTCAGCCCAGACAAGCCGAAGGACAAGACATACACCGAGCTGGTACGTCTGTTAAAGAGCCACTTTGATCCAAAGCCAAGCGAAATTGTGCAAAGGTACAAGTTTGATTCCCGAAGCCGCAAGCCTAATGAATCAGTGATGGAGTATGTGGCAGAGTTGCGCCGGCTGGCGCAGGACTGTAATTACGGCGACACATTGCAGCAGATGTTGAGAGACAGGATCGTCTGTGGGATTAACGATGATGGGATTCAAAGACGACTCCTGGCAGAATCAGGTTTGACATTTGATAAAGCTTTGGCAATTGCCGTGGCGTCAGAGACAGCAACCAAAAATGCCCAGGATCTACAAAATCCTACTGCTGCAGTTAAGTGCTTCAAAGTAAATAAAGGCTCGCATGAGAGTGGTGCGTTCAAGGGAGCTACGCCGGAGTGTTACCGCTGCAAAGGACAACACTTAGCATCTGAATGTAAGTTTAAACAAGAAAAATGTCATGCCTGTGGAAAAGTAGGGCATATTGCCAGAGCATGCCGTAACAAGAGCACACAGAAGAAATTAACTAAAAAAACAGCTGAAGCTAAGAGAGAGAACGGGCGGAGTTCACACTACCGTTCACACAAAGTACAGGAGAAACAAGAGGACAGTAACTCGGATAGCTCAGAAGATGGCACATTGATGCTGAAGTGCATGACTTTCAAACTGGGTCGCATGAGTGAGGTGCACCTGAGGAAAGTTGATCCATATACTGTGAGTATGAAACTGAATGGGAAAAGTGTTACTTTTGAAATAGACACTGGCTGCAGTCTCACAGTAATGAATGAGAATACATTTCACACAATGTTTCTAGCTGCTAAAACCCCCCGCATTAGGCCAGTCCGGATTAAGTTGGAGACCTACACAGGGCACCCAGTGGAAGTAAGGGGAGCTGCTTATGTCAGAGTCAAGTACAAGCATCAAAGCGTTAAACTGCCCATCGTAGTGGTCAAAGGGGATGGCCCTTCCTTACTTGGGCGAGGCTGGCTGGAGGACATACACCTGGACTGGAAGGAAATCAAGGACAGACACAGAGCTCGTCGAGTGCAGCACATTCAAACAGAGAATCAAGCAGTGCAGCAAACAAAAGAGAAAGCGCTGCAGCAGGTGCTAAGCAAACATGAGGAAGTGTTCAAAGAAGAGCTTGGCACACTGAAGGGCACCAAAGCTACCATCCATGTAAAAGACAATGCTGTCCCACGTTTCTTCCGCCCTCGATCCATTCCATATGCCATGAAAGCTAAAGTGGATGAAGAAATCGACAGGCTGCTGAAGGAAGGAATAATCACACCAGTGAAATACTCAGAGTGGGCAGCTCCAGTGGTGCCGATTTTGAAACCGGTAGGAACCTGAGACTATGTGGAGATTATAAGCTCACAGTGAACACTGTGTCCTCATTGGAACAATATCCAATACCCAGAGTTGATGACTTGTTTGCAGCTTTAACTGAAGGAGAACAGTTTTCCAAACTGGACATGAGCCATGCATATCAGCAAATACTGATGGATGATGACTCAAAGAAATACCTTACGGTGAACACACATCGAGGACTGTTCACATACAACAGACTACCATTTGGAGTGGCTTCAGCACCCGCCATATTCCAAAGGACCATGGAGGGTCTGTTAAAGGGAATTCCACTAGTAGCAGTGTACCTGGATGACATTTTGGTGAGTGGAGTGGATGCGGCTGACCATCTAAAAAACCTTGACACAGTGCTAACAAGGTTGGAAGAGGCAGGGCTGCGCTTAAGGAGAAATAAGTGCACCTTCCTACAGGATGAAGTGGAGTACTTGGGGCACAGAGTGGATGCACAGGGACTTCACCCAGTGGAGAAAAAAGTGAAAGCTATCCAGGAAGCTCCCGCTCCCACAAATGTCACTGAACTCAAATCATATTTGGGTTTGCTTAACTACTACAACAAATTTCTTCCCAACCTAGCAACCCTGCTAGCCCCACTGCACGAGCTGTTGAGAAAAGAGGGGCGATGGAAGTGGGAAAAAGAGCAAGAGGAGGCCTTTCAGAAGTCCAAGGTCTTGTTGAACACATCAGATGTGTTAGTTCACTACTCACCTGACCGAGAATTAATCCTGTCATGTGATGCTTCGCCTTATGGGGTAGGCGCTGTTTTATCACACCGAATGGATGATGGGAGTGAGAGGCCCTTGGGATTCATGTCACGCACGCTACAGCCTGCTGAAAAAAGATACTCTCAACTTGACAAGGAAGGCTTGGCAGTCATGTTTGGTGTGGAAAAGTTTCACAAGTACTTGTATGGCCGTACCTTCACCATTTATACAGATCACAAACCACTGATCTATCTCTTCAATGAGAAGAAACCCATCCCACAAATGGGTTCTCCGAGAGTGCAAAGATGGGCTGTGCGCCTCAGTGCCTACGAGTACAACATAGTCTACAAGCCAGGAAAACACCATGCTAATGCGGACGCATTGAGCAGGCTGCCTGTGACTGAAAAAATGACGAAGGGAGAGAAAACAGAACAAGTCCTGATGATGGATGTACTGGATGAGACACTGGTTGACACAAACCAAATCAAAAGCTGGACAGCTAAGGATGTAATACTGTCACAAGTTCATGCATATGTCCTTAAAGGATGGCCGGCTGAGACTGACGCCTGCTTCAAGCCTTACCATCAGCAGAGAATGGAGCTGAGTGTGAGGGATGGTTGCGTGCTCTGGGGAGCCAGAGTTATTATACCAAAAAAAGGCAGAGACAGAATGATAAAACTGCTGCATCACACACATACTGGCATAACAAAGATGAAAGGTCTGGCTAGGTCTTATTTGTGGTGGCCAGGAATGGACCAGGACGTTGAAAGAGCAGTGCAGTCCTGTGAGGAATGTCAGGCTCACCAAAAGGCACTGACAACTGCACCTTTACATCCATGGGAGTGGCCAGAATCGCCATGGTCTAGGATTCATGTGGACTATGCAGGGCCCTTCCTAGGAGAAATGTTCCTCCTGATAGTGGATGCTCACTCGAAGTGGATGGACATCTACCCAATGAAAACATCCACATCACAGGCTACCATTGAGAAGCTACGTCAAAGTTTCAGTGTTTTTGGCCTGCCAAAAATGCTGGTGTCAGACAATGGCACCTGTTTCACAAGTGCCGAGTTTGAGTCATTCATGAAACAAAATGGCATTCGTCATGTGAGGTCGGCACCGTTCCATCCATCCTCTTAATGGGCTGGCGGAGAGGGCAGTCCAAACCTTCAAGGAGGGGATGAAAAAGATGAAAGGAGACACGTTGCAAACCAAACTGTCCAGGTTCCTGTTCAGCTATCGTATCACACCTCATGCAACGACAGGCTTGTCACCTGCAGAGTTGATGATGTCACGGAGGCTCCGATCTGCTTTGGACTTAGTTCTGCCTGATGTGAGCATGAAGGTGCAGCAAAAACAACTGAAGCAGAAGCAAGCTCATGACAAAAACAGGAAACTGAGAAGTTTCACATCAGGGGACAATGTTCTTGTCAGAAACTACTCATACGGGCCCAAATGGATCCCTGCAGTCATTCAGAGCTCTTCAGGTCCTGTGTCATACACTGTCAGCCTTGGGAGTGGTCAAACTATGAAGAGACATGTGGATCAAGTGAGAGCTAGACTGACAGCTGCAGCACCGAGTGTGGAGTTTGACAAGGACTTGCAACTGTTTCCAGAAAATGATCCAGGTGCTGTGGATCCCTTGCCTGCAGATGTGAGTCAGGGTGGTGGATCTCCTTCAGGTGAGCCTCCAGAGCAACTGCCTGCCCCCGCTGCCGAGGTTCACCTAGAGTCACCTGTTGCACCGGTGGGGCGTCGCTCAACAAGGGAGAGACGTCTGCCTGCTCACCTCAGAGACTTTATTAGTTAGAGTGAGATCTTTTCCAGGAATAGAGCAACAATGCGCTCTGATCTCACTGGGAGGACGTACCTCTCAAGTTAGAGTAACAAAAAAAAAAAAGAGTTCCAATTGAAGTTATTGTGATGTTGGTGACTATTTTGTATTTCAGCATTTGACATCATCTGTTGTTTTTTCTGTTAAGGACCAGTTGTTGACTTAAAGGTGGGGGAGATGTGGTATCCTGACATTTATTTGTATTTCTTAATTATCAATACTTACCTGCTAAATTACATTGGTTAACCCTGTTGTATGTTAATGGATGAGCTACTCTCACGGGTCCACTAGGTGGCGCTCACGCCATGCTGTCAGGAGTGCATGCAAGGTAAAAACAGAAGAAGTTCTCATCAAGAGCAGCAGAGTCTGTACCCCTGTTGTTGTCAGTGTGCAGTCATGAGTGTGTAACAGGCCATGCTCAAGTTTTCAGTAAAAGTTCAGTTCAAACTTGGATGTTGTGGACAGTCGGTTCATCTCACGATGCAACACCCCCTACCCCCAAATTCCCCTGAAAAAAGTACCTAGTAGCGGGGTAGGACTTTTCAGATTACCCGGAACTTTGAGGGGCGGGGCTGTGTGCTGAAGAACGCTGATTGGTGGAAAACACGCAGCATTCCGCACTTCCGTGCCAGTGTGGCTGCAAACTTTCTACAAATAAACATTTCTACCGTAGTATTGATAAGCGATAACGGTATCAGTTCTTTTAACGGCACTTTTACACATTTTGGTTTAATTCATTATCATCCTGCAGCCTCTCCTCTGCGCTCTGTGCCGGCACTGAACATACACACACACCTACACGCTACGATAAGCAGTGAGCAGCCGAGCGGTGGCTGCAGTGGAAACAAACTCAAAAATGACTCGAGCTGACGGCAGCTACACTCGTTACTGTAAGTGGAATTAAGCCTTAGCGAGTAAGAAGCCAATAATTTATCAATACATGTGTTCAGCAAGCATGAACATGTAAACATGTAGACAGCGATATTCAATACGCTCCATCCAGTCTCTCATCCACCGACACTAACGTCGTGTCTTACACGCTGATTTAGACAGCACGCTAGTTCGGCTAACAGCGAATTGTTACTAATAAGCTCAAATGACAGCTGTCTGTATGTAGACTAACTTAGTTTGACTCTTATCTTAAAATACTTTTAAACTGAGCTGCTGGCTGAGACAAACAGCCCGTCCTCTCTCTACCAGCACTAATGTTATGTTACCAGCCAACAAGCTGACGGAGGGCACACGCTGAATCATCTACGTCATCAGCCTGATTTGAATATATTTTTCGGAACCTCATCACTACACTGACAGAACTGAACCTCCGACCTGCCTGTCAAACACAAATCAAACCATAAACCTGCTTCAGACAGTCCGGACTGAGTGGAGTCCTGTGGGGATCAACAGATGTGAAGTCTGGCAGGTGGCGGTTGCTCGCTCTGCTGCAGTTCAGCAGCTAACAACCAGAGCTAGCTGCTAATAGCCAATGCTACATCCAACAAACTCCAAGAATCTACTCAACAACTCCACCCTCCACAGTCAGACACACACACGCTGCTTATTTACTGATGAATTACAGCTCACATCTTGTGCTAACAGCTGACGCTGCTCTGGTGTGAGTGTTCTGCAGGTTAGCACAACATCCTGGTGCTGACTATTTACTGGAGGTTACCATCTATAGGCGCTCTGATCTTGTTCTGCTCGTATGGTATCTACCAGCACTACCAGCCAACAAGCTGACGGAGGGCACACGCTGAATCATCTACATCATCAGCCTGATTTGAATAAATTCTCCTTTGAGGTGTGGTGGAAACGCAAACCACACAGATTACCAGGAACTCTTTCACCCAGGTAAATAAGTTACTGGTAATAAAAGTTCCTGGGAATGTTGGTGGAAAAGGGGCTATACATTTTGTCCTATATTTTATCAAAGGTGGTTGTTTTTAGCTCCTCACATCATCTTTGTCATCAGTAAAAGGTTGTTGGCAAATATTTTTTTGTCATTGTTTTCATTAACAAAATGAACACTGATGGCAGATCATTTTAGTAACAACACATATTAAAACAACTATTCATACATACCATTGTTTATTTTCAATTTAAAAGAAAACCTTAAGCTGCCTATTTCTTTGTTGACTTTGATCATTCAGATAAATTTGCATCTCTACAGTCTGGTCATTGTATTTTTTTCTCTCTTTTTTTAATGAAACCGCAGATTCACCCAGATTCTTACAGTCCCTAAATTAGCTGTGTCAGAACAGAGTCACTTCCATATGGGGTGCTGTTTGTAAAGTTGGTCATGCTGAAAATAACAGCAACATTTTGTCACATTTAGCTAAAAAAATCATGTTTTAAAAAGTGGTGTGAATTTTTGAAAGTCACTTTTTAGCACATTTAACACAATATTTGTTAACTTTGAAAATTTATTAAATAATTAAATCTAAATCTAAATGTTAAATCTAAATGTTTAATCTAAAAGTTAAATCTAAATCTAAAAGTTAAATATAAATCTGAAAGTTAAATATAAATGTTACGCCTAAATGTTAAATCTAAATCTAAATGCAAATATTAAATCTAAATGTTTAGGGTGAAACTAAATATTTACCTAATATGCAAATTCAAGATGCCGGCAACCGGAAGTACCAAAATAAAAGCTCGAGGAGGTCAAAGTCTGTTTATAGTGTCAAATAACGAATAAACAGCGATCTTTTCTGGAGAAACTGACTCTTGGACATAGATTACGGTGATAATAACTACCCAAAATAACAAATCCGTTTGGAGAAACTATATTTTACGAGTACCTTGAGTTTTTAGTGTCACTTTTTTGCGGGGCTTATAACCTGTAGACACTACAGTCAGTCACAAGGGGGCGCACTTTGACAGATCTACCCCCGCCTGCCTCCACCCGGTGCAGTCTGCTGTTGGTCATACATGCCCTGCTGGCATGGCCGCATCGCATAGCTGTCAAGTCTCCCGTTTTGGCCGGGAAACTACCGTATTTTACCCCTCTTTCCCGCCGTCCTCCCGTATTAGTATTCTCCCGTAAATCTCCCGTATTATAATAAAAAAACAACAACATTCCTCTGCCTCTCCAAACTGAACTCTGTCACTAGCCTCGCGAGAGCTGCCACCTGCAGTAGCCTGGGTGGCAGTTGTCGCGAGGTTAGTGCCGACAACGGGAACAAACCCGGAACAACAAAAGAGAGAGATGGGTGGATGTGACGAAGGAGAAGACATTCCTGCCAAAAAAAAAAACAAAACAAAGAAGTCCTGTAAATATAAAATGGGACAGCGAATTTACTTTCCTAAAGAGGAGCAGGATGGGCACATTATGAACTGAAAATATGTTTAAGCAATAAGCCCCTTGAAGCCGTGAGTTACAGTGATTTTACAATGGCTGAGGGGCGTTCAGGGCCCCTCCGCCGTTGTGGAATCACTGTAACTCACGGCTTCAAGGGTTACCCTACATATAGCCCATAAAATAAACACACACAAAAAAGAATCAACAATTTATTGGTAATAATGCAACAATAAAACTGAGAACTATTCATTCTTCCACCAAGCAAGATGGAGTGGACAGAATGGTTGCCAAGCAACACAGACGCTGCGGTCTACCAGTGGGTTACACTGATTTTACAACAGCCCTGAACGCGGCTCAGCCAATCACATTTAAGGATGGGAAGCACCCGTTTTATAAACCATAAATAAATGTGCTTCATATACCCTTTGTGTTTTCATTTAGGCTGTATTATAACGTAGGAATGTTCACAGCATTTCAGTGTCAACAAAGGTTGGCCTATCAGATTCTGATCACCTAATTGTAGTTAGTAAGCGGTTGACAAGTTGTTTTTAGATATCTTGTACACCTGTCTTAAAATGTAAGGGATACTGGAGCTTGGTTGGGGTGGTGGGACGGCTCGCAGCGAGCGCCGGAAAATTTCCCTTATTTTCAAATCCAAAACTTGACAGGTATGCCGAATCGGCGTCAGCCGAAAACATCGGGAGAGCCGTTTTGACGGCCATTCGCACATTTTCGGGAACCACCACAGAGCCAGTGCCACCACAGGCCAGAAAAGATCGCTGTTTATTCGTTATTTGACACTATAAACAGACTTTGACCTCCTCGAGCTTTTATTTTGGTACTTCCGGTTGCCGGCATCTTGAATTTGCATATTAGCTAAATATTTAGTTTCACCCTAAACATTTAGATTTAATATTTACATTTAGATTTAGATTTAACATTTAGGTGTAACATTTAGATTTAACTTTTAGATTTAGATTTAACTTTTAGATTAAACATTTAGATTTAGATTTAATTATTTAATAAATTTTCAAAGTTAACAAATATTGTGTTAAATGTGCTAAAAAGTGACTTTCAAAAATTCACACCACTTTTTAAAACATGATTTTTAGCTAAATGTGACAAAATGTTGCTGTTATTTTCAGCATGACCAACTTTACAAACGGCACCCCATACTCCCACTTATTAAGAGAATTTATTAATGTATTCTTTGTGTGTGTGTGTGTGTGTGTGTGGGGGGGGGGGGGGGATGCCACCCGCTGGATGCCACCCGCCATAAAACCTAAACGAAGAAGAAGAAGAAGAAGAAGAAGAAGAAGAAGACGACGCCCCCTCCTCCCAGTGAAAAGAAAAAGCAGAACAAACAGCTGATCCAGCTCGGTCACTTCTTTATCAAAACAAGATGAAAAAGTTACTTTTGCTGCTTCTCTTGTGTCACGTTTCGTCATCAGGTGAGATCACACTGTGAATATTTGCTTCACTTTACTCTCAGCTCTGTATTTTGTTCCTGCGTAGCTCCAGGACGCACTTGTTTAGTTCACTTTCACTTTTACAGTACTGAAGAATTTGGTAAGACTGTAAGTTTAAAATGGATCACACTGAATGTATCATATTTGTGATGAAGGTGATGATGATGTGTATATTTAAACTGAATGTACCTCATTTGTCCTGCAGTAAAACACTCCCTGAAGTTTTTCATAACTACATCTTCTGGAGTCCCAAACTTCCCACAGCTTGTGGGTGCTGCAACGGTTGATGACATTCTGGTGGCTTACTGTGACACTGATATAAAGATAGTTGAACTAAAACAGGACTGGATGAAAACAGCAGTAGAAAACAATCCACAGCATTTGGAGAGGTACACTCTGGACTGTTTTGAGATCCTGCCACACGTCTACAAAGCCAGAATGGACAGCTTGAAGCAGTGCTTCAACCAAAGTGGAGGTACAGTTTATATTTCACTCTTACTGTTAAAGCGCTCTGTATCTCAGTTGTAAAGTAAAGTGACCCAAATTCATTCCCAACCATCAATCAATCAAAAGTGCACAACCCCAGGTTGGTAACACCCTAAAGGGACTGCAAAGCTTCATGAAGGGCTGCAAGGCCGACTCCACTAAAAGGGTTGAAGGAAAACTTTTACATATATAGTAGGCCTTTATCTCAGCATTTCATTAATTTCTGTGAAAAAAGTAAATGAAATGTTATTTTTATAGTTCAAGTGTATGATAAGATCTGAAGAGAAGCAAAATTCATAGAGCCTTCAGTCTCTGTGAAACAGCCTCATCCTGCATTAGAAAAGTGTGCAGTTAAAACAACTACAGAGCTTATAGAACAATGGCCAAATTAGATTAAAACACTGAATTTGTAAGAAAAACTGAATTGGTAAGAAAAAAAAGAGTCTATTAAGTATATATGACTGTTAAACATAAGACAGAGAACTGTATAAAGAAGTTCTAAAAATATCAGTAAACTCATCTCTGATGTCAAATTCACAGAAACAAATCTGCTCAAAATTCATCCATTCACTGGTTTTACACAACTTCCTGCAGTGATCGAGTTCACTATTTGAGTTAATTGTACAGCTTCACTTGTTCTGTCCTGCCCCCTTGCCCAATTTGCTTGAAGTTATGCAATAATGATAATTCAGTGAATTCCTTGATAACTGTCAGTTGTACTGGTCACTGGAACCTGGGGCTGCATCCAAGGCTGAGGGTATTAGACAGCACCAGTTCAGAAATGACAGACAATGAGGGGGGGAGAGATGAGGTCCTCAGCTGGACACCAACCAGTAACACTGCTGCTCGTGTTTGGCATCTTTAAGGAATGCTTTACTCATAAAATAACCATTTGATAATCAATGAGTCTTACCCTGTCACCTTGGAGTGAAGATCACTTCATTTTACTTGCATGCCTTCATGGAAAACAGTGAACATGTTGATTTATTGATTGATTGGGGACCACATTTAACAACAGCAAAACTACATTTACAGTTACCACTGTAACTTTTAAACTGTGAAATAGAAGATAGAATAGAATAGGTTTCATCACTCACATCAAGAAACAGTGCACTGATTATCTGCTCTTGAATCATAAACACACCACAAGACTGAGAGGATAGCAGAGCATCACACAATGTACAATATGTTTAAGATCATCTTTCCACTGGAGATATCATCTGTACATTTCTGTTAATTACAGTCTCTGTTTCTCAGATATCCACATTTTCCAGAGGCTGAGTGGCTGTGAGTGGGACGATGAGACTGGAGAGATTAATGGTTTTCTGCAGTATGGTTATGATGGAGAAGACGTCCTAGCATTGGACCTGAAGACACTGACATGGGTCGCTCTGAAACAACAGGCTGTCATCATCAAACTGAGATGGGATGCTGACAAAGTCGAACTAAAAGACATTGAAAACTACTTTACTCGTGTATATCCTGAGTGGCTGAAGACTTATGTGGCCTTTGGAAAGAGCGCTCTGCAGAGAAAAGGTAGAATCACATGACCTGATGTAGTTTCATGGACATAATGTTCATACAGCCTGCTCAGAATGAACTGCCATTGTATTTTCACTCCAAACTGTCTGACACTAACTTCTCTTTGACTGTTTTCTGTGGCAGTAAAATTTGATTTGTCCCTCACCAATCAGTAGAGACTGACATGTTGGAGTGCTCTGATGTTTCTGTCCATCAAAGCTGAGACTGTGATAGTTAGTGCACAGTTAACAGGAGTTAAGTGAGTTCACAGAGTTTCAGAATAGAAATATTGCTGTTTCATTGAACATTGCTATGAACTGATTGAGATCACTTTTAGGTTGACCAGCAACAATTATCTACCAGTGGTATGAACAAGCATCCAGATTCACTGTGCAAAAAACTGATGTAACTCACACACATCTTTACCTGGTTCTCTGTCTGCAGACCTTCCCTCAGTGTCTCTCCTGCAGAAGTCTCCCTCCTCTCCAGTCAGCTGCCACGCTACAGGTTTCTACCCTGACAGAGCCATGATGTTCTGGAGCAAAGATGGAGTGGAGATTCATGAGGACGTGGAGCTCGGAGAGATCCTCCCCAACCATGATGGATCCTTCCAGATGAGTGTTGACCTGAACCTTTCATCAGTCCCACCTGAAGACTGGAGGAGGTACGACTGTGTGTTTCATCTCTCTGGTGTGAAGGATGACATCATCACCAAACTGGACAAAGCAGTGATCAGGACCAACATGGGTAAGAATGACAGATGTGAGAAAGATGTATTTAGTTTATTTTAGTTGTCCTGCAGTTCATGAGTCATTGATTTTTCACTGTTTTTGGTGCTGGAGGAGACTGTTTGTTTTCTGTGTCCATGTTGTAGCATGGACACAGAGGCAATAACCTAAACTACCAGTTAGCAGGCTGGCTTCCTCGGTCGCTAACCTGATAATAAGTTAATGATTCGTAACTATAATTTTTATTAGCGCAGATGAAGAAAGTGCGACAGCTTCTTCCATTTTTCAATCCATGGAGCTCTAGACAAGAGTTTTATGTTGATTTAGCTCTTGTCATCCAGTTCAGTTTGGAATTCATCTGTATTTTTTTAGTTTTTGTTTAGTTTCAGTGTCAAACCAATGCATGCAAACTGTTGTAGAATAAACTAACATCACATGTAATGAGTTCGTAACTATACTGCTAAAAAAATGAAGGGAACACTCAAACCACACATCAGATCTTGGTGAACAAATTATTGAAGTTGAATATCCTTACTGATGTACATTGTATAATTTGTTGAGAACAAAATGATGTAAAAATGGTCAATGGAAAACAAAATCATCAACCCACTAAGGGCTCGATTTAAAATCACACCAAAAATCAGAGTAAAAAATTGAAATTACAGGCTGATCCAACTCGTGTGAATGTTATCATGGCATCTCATAATGTGACTCAGTAGTGTGTATGGCCCCTGTATGAACTCCTGACAACGTCTGGGCATGCTCCTGATGAGTCGATGGATGGTGTCCTGGGGATCTCCTCCCAGACCTGGATCAGGGCATCAGTGACCTGAGAGAAGCTGTCTGTGGCCACCACATGTAAAACCATTCCCTGTTTGGGGTTTGTCTTGCTTTTGCCTCTCCATTGTTCCTGTTGTCACTTTCATTTGCACCAAAGTAGCTGAAACTGATTCACAATCACTTGTGCTTCCTAAATGGACAGATTGATATCCCTGGAGTTTAACTGACTTGGCGCTAAACTGTGACCATTAAGTGTTCCCTTCATTTTGTAGATGAACATGTGTACAGTAGGTTTTAATAAAGGGATGTAATTCTGCTCCAACCTGCTATGTCTATATGGTCTTAGCCATGTTGTTGTTTTGGTTTAACAGAGAAGCCTTCTGACCTGACCATTCCCATCACCGCTGCAGTGGCTGTTCTTGCTCTCATCTTCATCGCTGCCACTGGATTCATTGTTCACAAAAAGAGGAAAGGTGAGAGAGAAAAATGAAAAAGGTTTCTTCTTTTGGATTTTCCGTTTACAAAAAGAAGAAAAGTGAGAGACAAGACTGAAACATTAAATCTTTACATTTTTGGAGAGCTACGTTTTTTTTTTTTAAACTTGAGGTTAAAAAGGTAAAACAAGCCTCAGTCTCTATTGTGAAGCAACCAACAGAAACACTGTGGCATGATGATGATTAGACAAAGGGAAGAAAAATAAAAGATATCTATTAAATGTGAGTAGGAGAATGACTGAAAAAGGGAATCAGAGTCGTTGGGGAAAAGGTGACAACTAAAATTATTTGTTGTCTCTTCTTCTTCTCTGCAGCTGAACAATCTCCGTGTCGTAAGTAGACTTTGTTTTTATGCTTTTTTATCTGGTCTGACATTAACCTACCTGTCTGCAAACCTTGAAAGTGTTGCATTTGTACATTTCATATGTAGCAGAAATATTCACACTTTACGTTTCTTTACATTTCAGCTGTAACAACTCTGTGGTTAACATGTGGTTAGGTTTAAGGACAAAAACCACTTGGTTAGGGTTAGGAAAACATCATGTTTTTTCCTGGATTGTTTGGTCAATGGAAATGTCACGCCATCTCGTTAAAAAAAATACCCACAAATGTTGGTCTTGAACAGAGGTCTGCAGCAGCCATCCTAGGTGTCACAATATCCATCCCATCCTCCTCCTGATGAGAAACTCAGCTCATATGTTATATAAACAACATCATACATATGAAACAAAAAATGTATCATATTCATAGTTTGCAGACACAACAAACACCAACTTTATATACGACAGAGCATTCTCCATTCTGAATGACCAGCTTCTTCAACAGGTTGTAGCAGCTGTTTATTAAAGGCAGTTTAGTGCAGGATGAGTGGAATAACAGTGTGTTTTGTCTTACAGCTCCCGAAAACAGCTCTGAGCTCTCTGAGAGACTGAATCCTGCAACTTGATTCACAGACACATTCTGCACACAGTGAATTACTTCTAATGGGAGGGCAAAGCAGTGATTGCTGTGACATGGGCTATTCACATCTCCAGTTAAACAACTTAAATTTTAAGCTACCCACAACAAACCTTTATATAACAACGCCCCTGAAAGCTTGCTTTCAGATCTTCCGTTTTTCCCCATAACATTAAATATTCATGACGAAAAGCAACAATTAATGTTAAAGCATCTCATGATATCATTTATCTGTTTCATCGGGGCTTTGTTGGTGTGATTTCATTACATTTGAATCATGTTGTAAAATCACAACACATTCTCATCCCAACTCGTCAGATGTCACCATTACGTCATTGGATTTAGATGTCTATATATTACGTGCCAGGTATCCTGCTGCATCTGTTGTTGATGTTTCAGGACACTGTATTAATTTAGACTTGTTACATGCATTGTGTCTTTTTAAAATACACTTTCACTTTCACAGGCAATGCACATTTTCTGATCATTATCTGCGTACAGTCTTTTACAAAATAAACTTATGATGTAGGTAAAACACCTTGTTTTTACATTTAATTTCCTTGTGCAACAAAAGCACATGTTTAGGCTTACAAAAGGCAACAAAAGCTGGTGGTTAGGTTTTTTAAAAAACATCATGGTTTGGTAACATTTACGCATGGTACGCATGAAGCAAACAGTGGGCTCCCAGGTGAACGTCCAGGATTTATTGGACCCATCCACCTCCCCTCCCATCATTCCTATAGGGACTAACACCTCTGACACCACCTGGCGGCATATCATGCCATTGTGAAAGGTGCCTTTTTGTGACGGTGTCTGATGCTAAAGTTACTAACAAAGCATGTGGTATTTGATGAGTTGGGAAAGAGAACTAGCTGACAATTCAAATTGGTGCAGGGAAGTATGTGTCATTTTGCAAAACAAACAAAAGAGAAAAAAAAAAAAAGCCCAAATGTCCAGTGCTGTCAGAATCATGCCAAACCAAGAGGCTGCAATATAACTGTAACCCTAAAGCCATATTGGCTATACTATACACTATACTATACTACACTACACTATACATCTCCTGTGAAAACGTTAATGTATTTTGAAAAGACACAATGCATGTAACAGGCAGAAGTTGACATGGCGTCCCAGAGCATCAACAACAGATGCACCCAGGGTACCTTGCATGTCATATGTAGACGTGGAAAGTCCATGACCAAGTGATGATATGTGACGAGGTCGGAGTAAGAATGTGTTTTGCAAACATGTAAAAGTCCTGTTAGCAAGGTTAGAGCCACAACTATTTTGGTCATATTGCCATTGGATGAAGTGTCACCTCACTTTTTGATGCCTCACAAAGGAGATGACGGTGTACACCAGTGGTTTAGTAGCATTTGCCCCGTTTCCACATTGCAGTACAGTACAGTTCAGTTCAATACGCTTTTTTTCCGTTTCCACTGTGACAAGTTTTGGATAGTAGCAATGGAACCGTTCCGTACCGTCTCCATTTTTGGTCACCCCTCTGTTGGGGTACCTAGCACACAGATCTGGCACTCAAAGGTGAAGCTGTGAACACTGCAGTCTGTTGATTGGTCAATAGCAGACGGTCACTCTGCTCCGGGCCGCGTTGTGGTTGGTTTTGACACAGAGGCCACTGTTCACATCGTGGAGAGTTTTATTAGTAGACTGTAACTATAAAATATTAGGATGTTTTGCTGCCTCTTGCAGCACCCGCAGTCGGAAAAAAAATTAACTTACTTCCGACCATGTGCTTTTGTTGCCTAAAACTAACCACATACGTTTGTTGTTGAAGGAAACAAAACGTCAATTCTCTGTGTTGTACAAATGTAGTGCATATATTTTGAAAGAGAGTGCATGCCAACTATACATTTCCTGTAAAAACGTTAATGTATTTTGAAAAGACACAATGCATGTAACAGGCAGAAGTTGACATGGCGTCCCAGAACATCAACAACAGATGCACCCAGGGTACCTTGCATGTCATATGTAGGGAGGTCTGGAGTGGAATGAGGACCATCACTGGCTTCAGGACCAACAACAACAGAGGAGTTGAAGGCAGCGTGGACAGGGCCAATGAACTGAATCAGTTTTTTAACAGATTTGACACTGCTGGTCCCGCCCACCCCCCCACTGACTCTTCTGCTGACTGTCTTGTGCAACCAACAGCCATTCCACCTTCCCCCACCCCTCCTGCTTACACCCCTCTACCCTCCAGTGTGAGCCCCCTTCACACCTCCTCCCCCAGTAGCCAGACTGACCACACTCCTCATCATGAAGACTACACCCCTCCTCCGCCTGACACCTCCACAATGTGCTTCACCACCGATCATGTGAGAAGACAGCTGATGAGACTCCACTCAAGCAAGGCTGCAGGCCCTGATGGTGTCAGCCCCAGGGTGCTCAAAGCCTGTGCCCCCCAGCTATGTGGAGTACTTCAGCATGTCTTCAACATGAGCCTGAGTCTCCGGAGGGTCCCCATGCTGTGGAAGACATCCTGCCTCGTTCCTGTGCCAAAGACGCCGCGTCCCAGTGGCTCCAAGGACTACAGACCCGTGGCATTGACCTCCCACATCATGAAGACCCTGGAGAGACTTGTCCTGGAGCAGCTCCGGCCCATGGTCCAGCCACTCTTGGACCCCCTCCAGTTCGCCTACCAGCCCCGACTTGGAGTGGAGGACTCCATCATCTACCTGCTCAACCGCGTCTACGCCCAACTGGACAAGCCGGCGAGCACCGTGAGAGTCATGTTTTTTGACTTCTCCAGTGCGTTCAACACCATCCGTCCAGCTCTACTGGGTGACAAGCTGACAGCTATGCAGGTGGATGCCTCTCTGGTGTCCTGGATTGTGGACTACTTGACTGGTAGACCACAGTACGTGCGCTTGCAACACTGTGTGTCAGACAGAGTGGTCAGCAATACCGGGGCCCCGCAGGGGACTGTCCTCTCTCCCTTCCTCTTCACCCTCTACACCACGGACTTCAGCTATTGCACTGAGACCTGCCATCTTCAGAAGTTTTCTGATGACTCTGCCATAGTTGGATGTATCAGCAAGGGTGATGAGGATGAGTACAGGGCTGCTGTGGATAACTTTGTCACATGGTGTGAGCAGAACCATCTGCAGCTCAACGTGGCAAAGACAAAGAACTGGTGGTGGATTTGAAGGGAACCAAGACACCGGTGACCCCGATCTCCATCCATGGGGTCAGTGTGGACATTGTGGACTATAAGTACCTGGGGGTCCACATCGACAATAAACTGGACTGGTCTAAGAACACTGATGCCCTCTACAGGAAGGGCCAGAGCCGTCTCTATTTTCTGAGGCGACTGAGGTCCTTCAACATCTGCCGGACTATGCTCAGGATTTTTTATGAGTCTGTGGTGGCCAGTGCTATCCTCTATGCTGTTGTGTGCTGGGGCAGCAGGCTGAGGGTGGCGGACGCCAACAGACTTAACAAACTGATCCGCAAGGCCAGTGACGTTGTGGGAATGGCGTGTGACTCTCTGGTGGTGGTGTCAGAGAGGAGGATGCTGTCTAAACTGCGAACTATCTTGGACAATGTCTCACACCCACTCCACCATGTGCTGGTTGGACACAAGAGTTCTTTCAGTGGGAGACTCATACCACCAAAATGCACCACTGAGCGCCACAGGAAATCATTCCTGCCTGTGGCCATCAAACTGTACAACTCCTCCCTCTGAGTTGCCCTTGGACTGTTTCAACACTATCACCAACTCATAATAAATGATTACATATTTATTCCAAAATAATCCGTGCAATAACTGACTGTATTGTTCAGTCTGTATATAAGGTTCCTGTATATATTGTAAATTATGTTGTGTGGTCTCTACATATATATTTTGTAAATTATCTTCTTATATTTCTTATATTTTCTTCGTTTTGCACTATATCTTTTTTCTACACTTGTTTGCACTATATCTTCTTCTTTTACACTTGTAAGGAGCACCTGTAACAAAAACAATTTCCCCTGGGGATCAATAAAGTATTGCTGATTCTGATTCTGATTCTGATTCACTGGGCCGACTGCCGGGATTTTTAAGCTGGAACATTTACTTGTAATGTTACTCAATGCATGAGGTGACAATGTGACTCAATCAACACACCTTAAATATTCCTTATGACAAATTTGACCATTACTTTAGCTTTAACATATGACATACACTTTTAGTTATTAGTTGATCTCCAGGCGTTTATATGTATTAATTTCAGCCAGGTTATGTGAACTCTGTATATTCTAATCCTTACTTGGAGAAAAAAGAAGGTCAGGTAGCATTGAGCTATGGCAATACTAAACCCCTGAGCTTGCCTGAGAAGGACTAAATGCACAAACACTATTTTTAAATATCCCATGGAGAGAGACTCTCACTGCAGCCTGTTTTATTTTGTTCTGAAAATGTCGGTGTGCAGCCTCGTTCTGTGAATGATAAACAAAGTGCAGACTTTCCTCTGTGTCACCAGTGATGAAGAAATACAGTGAGTACTGGACGGAGCAGTGAGTGACAACAACCCCGCCCACATTTAAGAGTACTGTTTGTGGTGGAAATGCTAGGGTCTAGGTACCATGTCTGAAGGGTACGTTCCAAAGGTACCCTGCCGAAAGTGTTTGGTGGAAGCAGGGCTTGAGCGGTGGGTGTACTACTTGGTAGATGTGTAGGTTAACAAGGAGGGAGTGGGTATACTCTCCTATATATCTGAATGGCGTTTTGGCTGATAGATGGCTATACCCTGTTGTACCTGCATATACCCTCCACGACATCACTGGTGCACACTGATGTCACAAGCCAAAAACTCTGTTTTGGCCATGACTACGTGTCAACACTGAAAACAGAATCTCTGAAAATCTTCACCCCAGACAGAGTTTAATAAAAATCTGTTTTCAGTGACCTAAAACACAGTTTGCATGTGGACAAAAGGCCAAAACTACGGAAGCGTATTGCTGCCACATGAGGAAAAAAAAAAGGATCAGTATCACGTTATAACGTGAAAAGTTTATTGTTCTAACAATAAGTTTTTCACGTTCTTACAATATATTTTCACGTTAAAACGTGATAACATATTGTAAAAACGTGAAAAGTTTCACGTTATAACGTGATATTTATATTGTAAGAACGTGAAAAGTTTCACGTTATAACGTGATAATTTATATTGTAAAAACGTGAAAAGTTTCACGTTATAACGTGATAATTTTATTGTAAGAACGTGAAAAGTTTAATGTAATGAAGAGATGATGAAACGGTGAGCAGAGAGCGGATTTAACTGAGGAAAATGGCTCATTTGCAAGATTTGGTCAAGTTTTACTTCATGCTTGGGATGAGACACGGCGAGATTCTGCTGTTACTGAGATCGGTTGATGACATTGTCATCAGTATGCGCACTCTACGAAGGATTTTAAAAGGCATGGGATTGTACAGAAGGAAGAATCAGTCTGACCCTCTGGAAGTTGCATCTTTTCTCATTGAACAACTCGATGGGCACGGCAGGCACCACGGGTACAAGCTACACCACCTGAGCTGCATCCAGGCAGGGTATGTTGTGACTCAAAGTACAGTGAGGCTTCTGTTAAAGTTTCTTGACCCCCGTGGTGTTGAGCGAAGACGGAGAAACCGACTGATGCGACGCATGTACGTTAATCCTGGGCCTAATTATATGTGGCATGTTGACTCCTACGACAAGCTAAAGCCGTTTGGTATATGTATAAGTGGAGCGATTGATGGCTTTTCAAGACTCATAGTGTGGCTTCATGCCTATTCAACAAACAGCAACCCCAAGATCATCGCTGGTTATTTCCTAGCAGAAGTTGAGAGGAGGATGGGGACGGCTTCCAGAATCCGCGCAGATTTGGGAACAGAAAATGTCACAATGGCACAGATGCAGAGATTCCTACGATGGAGTGAGGATCGTCACGTCACCAACTCTTATATTTCTGGCTCCAGCAATCACAACCAGCGCATCGAGAGCTGGTGGGCCTTTTTGAGAACGCATCATGTCCAGACCTGGATAAATCGTCTCCAGGAACTGAAGGACAATGACTGTTTCTCTGGAGACTTCTTGGACAAGCAGCTTCTGCTGTTTACTTGTCTGAACATAATCGAGGTATGTTCGTAGATCTCTGTTCTGTATCTCTCATTCTGTCCCTTCATTTGTGTATTTGCAAACTGCATCTCTCTCTCTGTCTCTCTCTCATACACACACACATACCCCTTCTCCTCTCGCATCTCTGTCTTTATGTCATCCCCCTTCTTTCTTTTCTTCATCTTTTTTTACTCGTCTCCCCCTCTTCCATTCATTCATTGCCTGTCTTCTTTCACTCCAATTTCTCCTCCCCCTTTCCTTCTGCCTTCACTACCTTCTTTACTCTTCCTTTCCTCCTCCCTTTCCTCTATCCACTTTCATCTTTTGGTCTTCTTCTCCCCCTTCACCACCCTTTTCCTCTGCCCATGTCCTACTTCTGTTACACATTTTTGCACTGTACCCCTCCTTCTTCCACCCCTCTTTTCTTTCATTCTTATCTGCCTGCATGGAGCTTCTCAATATTGATCAATATTCTTTGTGTTTATTAATATTTCCATGTTTATGGTTCATGGAAATAAATAGTGTTTTGAAGTAAATTCCCACTAACAGCCAACATAAATATGTCCATAACATGGAAAGTGCCTATAGAGTATAGAGTATACCTATAAATTTCATCATAAATCTTATGTTTTAGTATATTTTCATCAAATTTATGGTTACAGTTGAAGTCAAAGAATAGGAGAAAATATTTAGTTGCATAATGATCCATGGGATCCTTTGAAATTTAGATTGTATACTTTGTGAGGATAATCATCTTATTTTTTCCTTTACTGCATCTCTATTTACTCTGAAATAGTAAAAGAAATACTTTACTCATTTTTTACTTACAAAGCATTCCTTAGCTTTTTAACCTATCAAAGGACGATAAAAGTATGCATATAGGCCTTGTGGCTGAGGAGATATTCTTGATTAATTTTGGGTATGTTAGTTATGAATTTGTTGATAGCATCATTAAGCATTTTTCCAGTGGGCCAAAAAAAAGACCTCTTCTCCACAGCCCACTCGCCCCTTTTGTCCATAAGAGAGCATATGTCTGCATATATCATATTGATTCAATATATTAAGTGTTACATTAATATTTGTTGTCACTGGTATGTTTCCTCTGCAGGAAGAGCTGCAACAAGTTGCACATTTGTGGAATACCCACATTATCCGCAACAGCAGAAATGCAGTAGCTCCAAGTGGACGTCCAGTTCTCATGTACACTATCCCTCATCTATTTGGAGGAGAGGATCACCTGAAAGAGGTCTCCCAGGAAGCAGTGGAGGCATGTAAACAAGAATGCCAACAGAGAGGACCTTATCCTGGTAATGAAACAGTATTCAGCTTGTGTTGCCTTATAATGGCAGAGAACTTCTTACACCCACCCACCACAGCAGATGAGGCCATAGAGCTATATCTCTTTCTGAGAGCAAACATACTTAAAGACTTGTAAATTACCCCAAGAGCTCTGGAGCATTAAGACACAGTCGCATGTCAACTGATGCCCTGGTTACTTTTTAACATCTCATTTATTTGTAAGGAAAATCAAAAACTAATCACAACCATAATATGTTCATATGTTGTTGTAAATGACTTTCACGAAATATTTACCCTGTACCCTGCTCACAGGACAGTTCACCCCACCCCAGTAGCTCCTTCATGAAAGTGCTCACAAAGTACATGGATTAAGTTGAGTGACTGGGTCATCATTTTTGGAAAAGGACACAGGCTTTGAATTTTCCATATGTTTTTATTTCTTTTTCTGGTGCTTTAAGCACCACATAAGTTGTACCATTAATTCTCATATTGCAGCGAAGGCAGATATCTCTATGGCTGATATATCCAAAATAACTCATACCAAAACAATGTAGATAAATAACACTACAGACCAGAGGAAAAATATGTATTTTTGACTCTGGGGTGAAACTATCAAAATGGGGCCATGTCCTGAAGGTCAGCATCTAGCCCAACGTGGCAGGAGAGTTAATGCAGTGCTGTGACCTGCTCATCGTGAGAAGAGATTCTCTCAAATTCATCAGATATAATGGTATAACAGTGGTACACTGACCATGTGACAGCAGATTGCCTCTTTATGGGGTGTACAGGACAGGGGGTGTTGTGCCCTGTACAGACTGAAAAGCCCACTGAGGCAAACTAAGATTTGTGATGCTGGGCAGTACAAATAAAATTTGATTGATTTGATTGACTGTACTTTGTTATTATTAACATACGTTTACTTAAGTAAGGTTTTGAATTCAGGACTTCACTCATAGTATTTTCACAGTGTGGTATTTTCACTTAAATAAAGGATCTGATTAGTTTTTTTTGGAAATTTCTAAAATGTCTAATGTCCCACTGCCTATGAACACACAGGAGAAAAAAAAATGAAATTTTCTGCTAGACTGAAAATGATGTGATGACATGAATATTCAGTTTGAAAGGTGCAACAGTGCATTTATTTACAGCTTTTCAACCATTGAAACATGTAGAGCAGCCAGAACAATTCCACAAAGTGATGTCTCCCCCAAAATTGT
This sequence comes from Cephalopholis sonnerati, assembly GCA_019142605.1. Lineage (NCBI taxonomy): Eukaryota > Metazoa > Chordata > Actinopteri > Perciformes > Serranidae > Cephalopholis > Cephalopholis sonnerati. The sequence goes on along the minus strand of JAGQAX010000014.1, from coordinate 9,898,498 downwards.
CTAGAACTATAGACTGTTGTTCAAGTCAGTACAACTTACTACTGTAAAACTTGACAAAAACAACTTCAAAAAAGAACACAGTAGTAGTACAAATACAAATCATCACCTCATAACTCATTGCTCTCTGAGGGAATTAAGCAGCACGTAACAGTTTTAATGCAAACAGGCCTGTTTTTAACAAACTTGTCAGGCAATAAAAAGCTGTGTATTTCTATAATTATAAATATCAACATGCATCTCCAGCTCTCAAGCAACAACAGATACCATACTGCTTCAACATACATGGTAAACATTACTCTAACAGATAAAACTTTAAATGTCCAACAGTACCTTCAAAAACAAAACAGCCAGATAGGGCTGCAATGGACAATTATTTTCACTGTCAATTAATCTCTTTATTATTTTCTCAACTAATTGATTATTTGTTTAGTCAATACAATGTCATAAAATAGTGAAAAATGCTGATCAATGTTTCCTAAAGTTCCAGATGACAAATGTCTTGTTTTGTTCACAACTCAAAGATATTCAATTTACTGTCAGAGGAGTAATGAAACAAGAAAATATCCACATTTAAGATGCTGAAATCAGAGCATTTTGACTTAAAAGAAAAAAAAAATACTCCAACCGATTAAACGATTATCAAAATAAATGACGAATAATTTGATAATCAAATTGTAATCAATTAATTGTTGCAACTCTACAGCCAGATTAATGCTGCTTTATTGATTACATATTTCTCTTTACACTAATTGTTCAAAGTATTTCAACCTCCTATTTTCAGGAGAACATTCATCTCCCTAAAATTTGTTCCCTGCCTTTGTTATTGGTGCATTCATTATTAGAATTCTTCAAATCTTTAGTGGCCTACATTTTGCCACCTTAAATACATGTTTCTTCTAAATGTAATTCCCCCTTTCCTTTTTCATGTTGCAATGGCTTTACCTTGTAAGTACATGCTGAATGGACCTAAACAATACTTCTCATGGACCCATCAATCATTTTCATTGCACCTGAAAAATTAACTAACCTAAACTATGCTGAACGTAAAGGAGCTTTCAGCAGCCAGTATACTGTCCATTTCAGTGCGTAGTTCTGGGTAGGAAGTGTATGTCCATGGCAGTTCTAGGGCTGGCCCACAGGTATGCGCTACTGGTCGTCGTGCCAGTCCGTCTAATGGTGTGAACAAGACTTCAACCTTGTTGACACAGATAACATCTGATCCTGTGACAAACCTTAACATCCTTCTGAGTCCTGCATCATCCAGTCCTCTGATGTACTGTTGCAGAAAACGAAAGCTTTGGCTCTCTGCTTGGGTGGTAGGGGATGCATCCAGCAACTTCAAAAGCTTTCTTGTTGACGGCTTTTTATCCTCATACATTTTAAGGACATCTTGTGGGCTCACAAATGCTTCTTTTAGGAAGTGGCCAGCAATTAATGACATTTTTTCTGCTGCATATCTTGGTTTTTGGATCAGCTGCTTGTGTGCCACTTTTAGGAGGATGCCTCTCAAATTCCCTCGAGTTGGAAGCGTTGTTACATCCAAGCGATCCATAAGATCAAGTAGTTCATCCCTGTCCTCATCTACAAGATCTTCTTTTAAGGCAGTGGTTATCAGATCCCTATCTGACTGACTTATGTACAGGAGAAGACTCTCAAACAGCATATCATCTGAGACTTGATTCTCACCAAAAATAAGTGCCACTGTGAAAACAGGGGCAAGGCGACAGGGATAGTATCCGTGGTCTTGAAATCCTTTTAGTAGAATCCGGCCAATGGATTTCCATTCTTCTTCCTGCCATTTAGGAGACAGTGATGGAACCCTTAGGTCCTCCCCTTCAGCAGTTTGGTCCATGAACTCCGTCCAAAATGCAGCATACACATCTCTTGAGACACCGTCTGCATCAGCTCCTTTTTCATCAATGTAGGTGTATCTCAGCGGGTGTTTGAGGAGTGCTGGATCTTTGAACTGGCTAATCATCTCCTCCAGAAGATTGACCCTGTGAAGTTTTATGGTGATACAGACAACTTCATATGATGCTGCAGAGGTGCTTGCTGTGTCACCTGTAGATGCTGTGTCTGGAGGATTGCCAACTGTGCTTGTTGGGGGAAGCGTGATGGATATGATGGCCGTCTCATCATCTTCAAACTGCTGGCTGGGTTCATGTAACAATGTGTCATCCAACTGACTATCCATGGGCTCTCCAAGGAAGGGACCAAACACCACCTCAGTGTCTAAAAATGCATCTGCATCAACCTCCTTCAAATCTGGTGACAGGATGACAACTGTTTGAGTAAGATGCTCATCTTCTTCACGTGTGTCTCCCAGTTGTACATCATCATTGTTCTCATTTGATTTTTCCTCATCATGTTCTTCATAATCCTCATCTGTCAGGCTCTTAGTGCACAGGTAAAATCTTAACATTCCCATTCTTAATACTGTGTACAGGTCCCCAATTGTGATATTTTCATCAAGTACAGCTTCCTCTTGATAGTCTAATATGTCATGACTGAATGTCTCAAATCTTCCAAATTTATTTTTTCCATTTGGGAAGAAAAGGTCTTTAGCATACTGTAACATGTCAGCTTTTCTTGATTCTTTGGGTACATCAAGTATCCTTGTTCCCCCTCCTCTGCGTTTTCTTACTTGCTTGCCTTCATGAATCCACCCCAGCTCAACTTTTCTGGTCTTTTTTTCAGCCCATTTGTTCTTTTTTGCATAACTTCTTTTACGCTTTCCTGCAGAAGTCTCCTCATTATCAGATTTCTTATCATCATTCTCATCGATGCCCATCTTTTTCTTTAGTTTTTCAAGCAGTGATTGTTTTTTTGATTCTTTTGCATTTGCATGTGCATCCTTGTTTTCCAAACAGAAGCGTCTTGCTGCTATCCAATCTCCATATGTTGGAATGTAGCCAGCCAGAGCATCATCATCCATAAAGTCGATGACTGTGGCATCAATCTGTTAAGACAGACATAATGATTATAACTCAAGGACAAGACCAAAAACACAACATCCATCTCCCACCACACCTGTGTACACGCTCACATGCATACAGACACATGCAAAGACATACAGACACAAAGACACACACACACACACTTCATAGCACGCATTGAGGTGTTTTTAAGTTTTTCAGGTGTCCCAATGAATGAAGTTAACAAAAGACCTCAGGACACTGATCATTCTGTCAGACTGATGGCTGAAGAGAGCTAAATCCTGTCAGCTACAGCTCAAGTATTGTACATGAAGTAAATGAGATTACTGCTGCTGCCCAGTGACACTTTGGGAATGTGCACGATAGGATATGTAATCTGGTTGAATCTCTAGATTATAAAATAGCTCTAGCATCTAGAAGTTGCTCTAAAATTCAGAGGTTTGGCAGATTATCAATTTAATAATGTTTAATATTTTTAATGTTTACTGCACTCCCTGGGGAGGAGAGGGGGGGAGAGAGACACAGAAATAAAGTGTTTGTTCATGTAGGTGTGTGTGTGTGTGTGTAAATATATATAGCCTACAGTACACTAATGTATTTTATTTGACACACAATTCACAGACTTTCCACTTAATATAGTAACTGTGATGATAAAGGCAGATCTATTGTCCCTGAATAGATAATACTGAAATCAAATGCTGGCTTAAAATATAGTTAAGAGCATCTTGGTGCTCATAACCAGCAGCATACTGTATAATAATAATAAATAACAGAGAGGGGGGGGGGGGGGGTGGGCAGTGTAGAGTAGACATGATACAAAACTTTAGTTGGTCATGAAGCCTAGTGTCTCTCTGTAGTGTATGAGCGGTAATACAGAATGGAGTCTGTCATGACTGACAGATGTCTCTATGAACGGGTCCAAAGTGGGTAGAATGCACATCATAAATCTGTCTCAGCGTGTCTCCTGAATGAACTGCTGTCTCTAGCCAGCGTCCAGGACATGTCTATCCCTCTTCATCTTTTCACAGTTCGCATTAGCTCCGTTTGTTGACAGTGTTGTTTCGGTGGCTGCTGTGACAGTATAAGAGTTCAAGTTTGTTGTCTGTTGCACTGCAAAACACTCTCAAATTGTTGTAATTTTTGGTTAATAACATGATGTGGCCATTCACATTAATGCACATTTAGCTAAAGTTCGTATGAAACTGGAAATGACCTCCATTGCCCCTGGTAGATTATCAAACTTAATAAATTTTGCATACATATTTATTGTGTCTCCTGCTTGTCAGCGCCAGGGAAAGGTACCTGTGTGCAGCGGTAAGTGGGCCGCCCGGTGCCGGGTGATAAACAGCGCCGAGTTAACTTGGCTACCTGGCTGGCTGGTTGGCTAGGTTAGCTAACTTATGTTGACCATACACAACGATGAATTACCCTTAGAAGCAAAGAAATTCAGCTTTTTGAACAAGTGAGCTACGTAAAAACACACTTACATGGTCTTGTTCCATGCGTGAGAGGCACGGTTCTGGTACACCTCGATTTCGTAGAAATCTCATTAGTTGGGTATCCGTGTTTTGGGCCATGTTGATGCCTGTTCATTGCCTCAAATCAAGTGTCTAATCACAGCCGGAGTACATGGGAGCACCTCCTCCTGAGACCAAATATCACGTTATAACGTGAAACTTTTCACGTTCTTACAATATAAATTATCACGTTATAACGTGAAACTTTTCATGTTTTTACAATATGTTATCACGTTTTAACGTGAAAATATATTGTAAGAACGTGAAAAACTTATTGTTAGAACAATAAACTTTTCACGTTATAACGTGATACAGATCCTTTTTTTTTTCCTCATGTGGCAGCAATACGCTTCCGTACAAAACACATAGAAAATGCTACTTTTAAAAATTACCTCAGTATGTGTGGACTGTACCCAAGTTTTCAGGGCCTTAAAATAAAGACAGGTGATTAAGAAAAAAACTAACTTTAGAGGCACAGATACTACTTGATAAAGCATCTATTTTGTGTTATATTATGACTCCAAGTTTAGAAAATGCTGAACAAGGAATTAAAACAAAGGATGTCACTTTCAGAGCAACTGAAATTCTCTTGAGGATGTGGCTTTATAGAGTTAAAATATTTATGGTTTTTGGTTGTTTTATTTGTTGTTAGTGTATATGTGTGATTATCCTTCCTGTATTTTAGGTTTGTGCACACACAGTCAGTTCAAGATACTCACCCACATAACTCTATTTGTACTTTATTTAGACATGTCTGTAGTTTGGCTCTTATGTGCCGAGATTTTGACATATAAATAGAATTTGCTCTGTTTCAAAACTTGACAGCCATGTCCTGACAAAAAAAAAATGTAAATGTATTAATATTCTGTCTGCATATTTCTTTAATGTTGTAATACTTTTGCTGGAATCTCAACCAACACTAAGGACATATGTATTTGATAGCCTAATATTTTGTATTTTATTTTAGAATCATTATTGTCATATAAAATTACTCTAAATCTTAAATGCATTCATGTCTGTATTTTTTTCCTTTTGTCAGAAAAGGTAAACATTACATCTTCTGAATTATGAATAAGATTTTAAAATTATTAGTCTAACTTTGGCACAAGACAGACATTTTGTGGACACACTGTCTAATCTTTCAGTACATTCTAAACCAGGAGTGTAAAATTCATGTACGTCCATTGGCCACATACAGTCCAGTTAGATCCCCAGTGAGCCAGACCAGTAAAACCATTGCACAATAACCTATAAATATCAACTCCTCCAAATGATGAACAGTCTGAGATGTCTCAAGCAAAAATAAGGACAATTTCAACAATATGCCTCAGTTTTTCCACATTCAGTCAGTCTACTACTCACTGTCATTGCATGTGCATTTTTCTATACACTTCCACTCCTGCGTAGTACTGCTGGCATCACCACGCCAAACTAAAGTGGTAGCTATTAAGGAAGCCCATGAAGTTCTCTTTGATTTCACTCTATTATGCATCGGATGTTTGTGTTACCAACACCTTTCAAAAACTACATACAGTAACATAAAATAGGTATTTGCAACGCAGCTCATCCCAAGTCCTCACATGTTGCTGCTTTGTCAGTGGCCTGTCACATCTATCGATTACACACCAGGTATCTGGGACGCTGCTACAAACACCAGGACGTCAAAAAAAGCCTGTGGTTAGGTTTAGAAAAAAACATCATAGTTTGGTTTTACATTTATAGGGGAAGTGAACAGCGGGCTCCTGGGTGAAACTCCAGGCTTTGTTGGATTTGTTTGTTGGAAACTGGCCACATAATGCTCATTCCTCAAGACACTGAAACTAATAATAGGAATAGGGCTTTGGTATACTCCTGTTCTTTACTGATTGAAGACAAAATAAAATTCTGTGTTTACGCTGACAACCAGTTATTCAGCATAATCCATGACATGAAAATCTGTTTGTCCAACCCTGAATGACCCTTTCTTCACTGCATCTTCTGAGGTCCCAAACATCCAGGCGATATACACTGAACAAAAATGTAATGGCAGCACTTTTGTTTTTAGCTCCTGTTTTTCACAGATTTAATTTAAAAATCTATGACTTTTTTCAGTCTTTGATCTTGTCATTGAACTTCCCTATTTGCATGAGCCAAGACTTAAAACTTACATTTTCTGAAACACCAGTAATGTTTGAAGCTTCAGATGTCAAAGTCAAATGGGACTGCAAAGTAAAGAAACATGCAAAATAAAATCTCTTATTTGTCCTTCCTATTTCTCCTGGACACCATGTAGCTCAGTATAACATCAGTAAGATTTGGACCATTTCCTCATACTTCTTAAATTCAGTTCCTGAGAAAGAGCCTTCCTCTTTTCTCAGCCAGATTCTAATTTTAGACCTTACAGGCTCTTTTTCCTCTCTCACTGCACTGATCTGTATTGGTCTGAAAAGGATAAGAAAACTTGATTTGACTACAAATGACCCTGCACAATTTCAAAAATTTGTCACAGTAATCAAATTCAAGTCTCAACTCTATGTATTTTATTTGTTGGGGTGTTAGGAGAAACATTCTTTCTCTTTGCTTTAAATTTGTGTGCATGCAAACTCACTGTCAGATTCATAACATTGCGCACTGGCGTATGTTGGTGTGTTGGAGTAAGCATGGAGCCCACACTGTAACTAACTGCACTCCCTGAAGAAATATTATCATATTTTTGGAAAGATTAAATAGTGATTCCAGAGAGAAGCAGACAGAGGGGTCTACAGTCTGTGTTTGAAGGATATATCCAGGATGTCAAACTGACTCAGCAGCAAAAACAGGTTAAAAAGACAAAGACAGTTAGAAGCTAAAGCCCAACTATAGGCTACACATCACAGTGTAAAAGTGAACCACCACATCACTGCTGATCGCCACAGACGACAATGAATAAAGGGAGACTTCACCAATATTTAACCAGTTGTGTGGCATCACAGTGTGTGCGGATGAATGGTATTTGGTAACCGGACCTCAGCTGCCAAATGGACAGGCAGGGATCTCCAGTGGAAGTCAAACAACGTTCATCTGCGTACCATGTGATGACACACAGCTGGTTAAATATCAACAAAGTTTCCCTGCTTCCCTTCACTGGTTCCTGTACAGCAGGGTAGGTCTTTTTTTTTTTTAGTGTTATGATCACTAAAAAGCAAGAGCAGCGTGTGTATACATTCAGTAGGCTATATCTTAAGCAGCTAGTTCATTAACCCTACACTTTTCAGGGTTTGATTTTGGTTTTGGAATGAGGAAGAAATGTTTATCTTCTTCCAACCTCTCCAGAGGCCTGTACTACGAAGCAGGATTTTGAGTTAGCAAGGTAACCTCAGGGTTAACTCTGGGTTTTCAGTACTACGAAACTGGTTCTCTTTTTACTGGTATAAATCACCGTGGTCACTTATGCTGAAAACATAACCTGCTCCAGAGCAGGTTACGTTCTTCTACAGTCACATCGATCTCCAGTGGTACTGCTGTTTCATCCGAATCTGTAAACTTTAACAAAACATGCACAAATACAGAATAAACAAAGGCAGAGTACGGACAGAGGGCTCCATCTGTGTCTGTATATGTATCTGATATTGAGCAGAAATGAGTCCAAGGAGGAGTGTCTGTGGTGGAAACACGAGAAAGATCCAACATTTATGTACATGCTTGTACAAGTTCTAAAGGTACTAAACTGAAAGTGTTTGGTGGAAACATGGCTATACACACACCTGATGCCTGTTAGACTAGGAATCAACAGTGGAAGAAATATTTAGATACTTTTCTTAAGTAAAAGTGTCATGTGGTGTAGAACAGGTGGACCCAAATGCAGGAGCCTCCAGGCAACAGGCACTCAAATAAATCACTTTTATTTCAACATTCAAGCAAGAACACACAAAACTGATCATCACATAAGAAAACCAAGGATCCAACCAAGACTTAAAACCAGGACTTAAAATCAAGCTAATGTGATGAGGGGATGAAGTGCAGGTGGAGAAAAGGGCAGAGAAGAAGAAGGTGAGGGGAATGAGGTAATTAGTCAGGAGAACAGGCAGGGAGGTAAAGGTAAAGGTGAAAGGTACTTTATTTAGTCACATATACAGTACAGTGAAATATGTTCTCTGCATTTAACCCATCCTCGTATTAGGAGCAGTGGGCAGCCGCAGTGCAGCGCCCGGGGACCAACTCCAGTCGTTTTGCCAGTGGAGGTCAATGTCACTGACATTGTCTTTAATGGTGGGAGGAAACCCACGCAAGCACGGGGAGGGCATGCAAACTCCACACAGAAGGGCCCCGGGTCGGCCGGGGTTCGAACCGGCAGCCTTCTTGCTGTGAGGCAACAGTGCTAGCCACTGCACCACTGTGCTGCCTGGTGGGAAGCTGATTGGCTGGGAAAAACTCAGGAGCAGGGAAGGACTAATGAGGCTGATGCAGGACAGGTGTGCAGATGGACAAATGAGGGAAAGGCCACACATGAACATGGGAGAGAGGTAAAAAACAGTAAACCAGAATCCCCAAAACTCAAAAAACACATTCCTAATACTAATAAAGTGAAAACAAAGACAGGCTAATACAGGCAACATAAAAGATTCTACAGTCTATTACAGATACAACTCAGTTCAGTCTTCCACAAAAGTTTGTAGGCATCTGTACACAGAGCAGACTGTGACATAAAGTACAAATACAGCAATGTAAAAATACAATAGTACAAGCAAAAGTCCTGCATTCAAAATCCTACTTTGACAAAAGTCCAGATGTATCATCAGAAAAATGTTGCTACTTAAAGTATCAAAAGTAAAAAACCTGTTCTGAAGAAAAATGTTCCCTGTGAGTGATGTATCAGTACAGGTGGAGCTCAGTTGGACTGCTTTATATACTCTGACTTATTGTGACATGCTCCTCTGAAATGTACTGAAGAAGAAATATGAAGTAGCATGAAATAGAGATACTCACGTAAACTACAGGTATCTGAGAATTGCACCTCAGTACAGTCCAGAAACAGATAAATTGCAATTTACATATTAAGTATAATAAAGTCCACTATGAAGTCTGATATGTATTTAATTAGTTGTTGAACCTGCTAATTTATTAATCTGTCTCAACAGCCTGACTGTGCAGAGTTTGCATGTTCTACCTGTGTCAGCTTGGGTTTTCTGTGGGTTCTGTGGTAAAGACATGCGGGTCAGGATGATGTGTGACTCTAAATTGGCCGTAGGTGTGAATGGTTGTCTGTCTCTATGTGTCAGCCCTGTGATAGTCTGGTGACCTATCCAGGGTGTACGCCTCTCGCCCAATGTCAGCTGGGATAGGCTCCAGCCCCCCGCAACCCTGAGCAGGATAAACGATTATGGAAAATGAGTGAATGAATTAATCTCAACAGGCTCCTGCTGAAGATTAGGAGACTACTCCAATGAAGTTATTGTGGCATCAAAATTAGTTTTCTGTTTCAGAGAGCACTTGATTCTTATTTACACACCAATTTTAAATGTATTTAGTATCAAAATGTGTATTTATGATTGAATGTATATTAAACCTTCTATGTGAAATCAGAGAAGCTGTCAAAATGTCACAGGGGAAGTCAGACTGTATTAGTGTGAATTCATGTTCACACCAAAGATCACTGAAGTGACAGTGACTACATTTACATCCACAGAATATTCTGTTTTTAGTACTTATTCTGAAAAAGACAATATTCCTTCTAAGCTGTTTACATGACTAATGAAAATGAATATTCTACTAATAATGTCCTTTACATGCAGCCGTACATACCCTGATTAACATGCCCTGATATGTTGTTAATCACGTCAAATACGGAAAAGTGAAACAGCTGTCGCTTGTGCCGTTTTGCTTTTTCACATCAACATAAGATTCTTTCAGAGTTTTCCACAGGTGGTGGGCTTGTTGGACCGTGCAAACACAGCCTCCCTCTTTCACTCCTTCAAACGCCTTCTTGAAAAGATCGACATTGCAATATTTGTGCATATCTAAAAACCTGTTAATGTCCAAGTCTTTCATAATGTGTAAAGTAGGTGTGTTTCTCCTTCCAACCAGAAATGTAGACTGTTTTTTGGGGGCATGCATCTGCAGCCTTTCAAACTGTTGGTGAGTTGGTTTGTGAACAACATATCCATGAAAACACACAGAGCTGACTGTAAACTGGGCCTCTTAGATCTTCTGGAACTGCTTTAAAATTCTGAATGTGTACACACATTTATCTTTATATTCTCCTTTTAGCTGCTTTTTCATTTTTGTGTTGCTGTTGTTCAGGGACGTGCACACATAGGCCCCAGGTGGTGCTCAGGCACCTGCCCTTTCAGTCTCTGACAAGATAAGTGCCCGTTTTATTTTTTACTTTTCTTTTCATATTGTAGTTTTTAAGTTTGGCACATGACATTATTCTCAGTTTAAAGTGTGTTGCATTTGTTTTAATTCTGTGAGACTGCAGGAGCCCCTCGCCGTACCTCTTCGACTTGTTGTCACAGTCGCCACAGTTAAAACACACAAATTGAATGTGCCCTACCAGAGGCCTGGGAGTTTGAGGGTTCTGCGCAGTATCTTAGCTGTTCCTAGGACTGCACTCTTCTGGACAGGGACCTCAGATGTTGTACTTGGAATTGGCTGGACCCACTCTCCCAGTTTGGGGGTCACAGCCCCGAGTACTCCAATTACCACTGGCACCACTGTTGCCTTTGCTCCCCACATCTTTTCTAGCTTCACTTTCAGCCCTTGGTATTTTTCCAGCTTCTTGTGTTCCGTCTTCCTGATGTTGCTGTTGCTCGGGATTGCTACATCCTTTACCACTGCCTCCTTCTGTTGTTTGTCCATCAACACGATGTCCAGTTGGCTAGCCATGACCAGTTTCTGGATCTGGAAGTCCCAAAAAATCTTAGCTCAGTCACTCTCAACCACCTTAGGAGGTGTTTTTCCCTGTGACCTTGGGACTTCCAGCCCATACTCAGTGTAGATGTTCCTGTGCACTGTGCCAGCCACTTGGTTATGGCGTCTCATGTACGCTGTTCCTGCCTGCATCTTACACCCTGCTATTACATGCTGTACTGTCTCAGGAGCATCTTTGCACAGCTTGCACCTGGGGTCCTGTCTGGTGTGGTAGACCCCTGCTTCTATTGATCTTGTGCTAAGTGCCTGTTCCTGTGCTGCCATGATTTGTGCTTTGGGGGCCATCTTCCTGATGTATTCCTGGATCTAAGTTGTTTGCTGAAACTAAATCACGGGTGTGTCCTCGGAGCGAAATGCAGAGCCAAGTGGTTCAGCTGTTTTGTTCCCTGTCCTGTGCTATTTGCTTGTGGGGGAGGTGGGAGTGTCTCTGTTCTGATGATACAGAACTTGTTTCACTTCTGTAATGATCACTGTTTCAACACATCAGAGCTTGTTTTCAAATGAAAAATACCACATGACTGATGAAATCTGAAGCTTCACACAACACTGGTGTTTCAGAAAATCTTCCCTTTATTTTGACAGCTCTGAAAGTTATGCAGTTAAACTTTGTGATCGACAGACTAGTGGGATTAAGAAGAGAGGAGCATAATTAAACTCAGCCCACAGAATCAATGAGCTGTACATCACTATTCCAGCAAAAATATGTTATACCTAGGATTTTGGATGATGCATTCATAATATAGAAGAAGAAGGACTTTGCTAATCCCTGGGGAGAATTTCATTTTTTTCACTCTGTTGTAATATACATACAGGCCCAAAATACACACACACACACACACACACACACACACACACACACACACACACACACACACACACACATACACACTCACACACACATACAGGACCTATACATGCATGAAATAGAGAGATGTCAGAGTGAGGAGGCTGCCTTGGACAGGTGTACCAAGCAGTTGGGGGTTCAGTGCCTTGTTTGGGGCCACCCTGCTGGTGCCCAGGGGCCGGACTGGCACCTCTCCAGCTATCTGTCCACAGTCCATATTTGGTCTGGATGGGGACTTGTGCTGACGCCCTCCAGTTCCCAACTCAGGTCCCTGTGGACTGAGCTACAGCTGCCCGAGTTTAATGCAGCACTTCTTATTATTAATAATAACATGCAGACTTCTGGGAGTCTTATTGCACACGTGGGACCAAAACCATGAAAATAAGACAGAGGTGTTGTGGTGTTTTGGCAAGTCTTGAGGGGCTGAATCTATTTTTCTGATTTACCCAACACACATACTGTACTAAAAATAGAAAACATACAATCTAAATGCATCTTTGAAACACTTAATTTGCTTGAATTACATTTACCTGACATACAAGTTTCTGTCCAAGTGTGCCATTTGTCTTTTTGTCCACTGGATGATAATTTGAACGACAGCACAAGGCTAATTTCATCAGTCAAAATCTGTCTGCCAGGGAGGTGGACCAGCTGTATGTGCCAGAGCCAATAAAAATAAATGACCTCACAGATTCTTCTGGTTCCCAGGTTAGAGTAAAACTCACTTATTTTCATCTACAATAGACATCGCTGGTCACAGAGAAACCATCTCCTTGTCAGACTGTTTTTTTTATTTTGCAAATGTAATGTGACAGCAGTTTTACATTAAATAGCAAAACAATTTGAGAAGCTTTTAGCTTCAGCTTGTTAAACTAGAGGTATGAATACTCCACGACACAGCATTAACTGCTCTGTAGTCCTACATGACATCACTGTGTGCTGGATGGTGTGTTTGTCAGTCATGTTTCTGGATTCAGTCTCTCAGAGAGCTCAGAGCTGTTGACAGGAGCTGTGAGGTCAGAAACACACTGTTAGTCCTCTTATCCTGCACTGAACTACGTCAGCTCACACTGAAAAACTATTATAATTAAAACCCTTTATAATCTACAGAGTGTGAGTCAGATCAGAGACAATACAATACAAATAAGCTCTACTTACGAGGTGCAGGACGACTGGCTGAAATATGAAGAGAAGATAAATTTCAGTTGTCACAGTTGAAAGTGCTCGTTATATTTTGTGTATTAAATACTCAGTACTAATGCTGAGCAAGAGCTGGATAAGAGCATCTGCTCAGCTGCTCTGAGTCTCTCACCTTTCTTCCTTTTGTAAACTGTAAATCCAACAGCAGCAATGAGGACGGCAGCAAGAACAACCACTGCAGCAGTGATCAGGACGGTCATGTTACTGGGCTCCTCTGCTCAGACAATAAATAAATAAATAAATAAATAAAAACAAACAAAGAAAACAGATCACAACACGAGCAGATGAAGCAGTTAAGAATAGAAGTATATCCAGCAATATGTTCATCACACATACAGGTGATGAATACAGTGTAATCTATGTCACAGCAGCCATCAGTGTGTGTGTGGTACGTGTGTGTGTGTAGAGATATACAGAACTTAAAAGGCACCACATACTTCAGTTAAGCTAAGTAGATACATGTTACTGACTGTTGTTTTTGTTCAACAAAAGGTTTAAAGCACACTGAATTGCCATTCTTTGAGCCTTTCTTTTTAAATCAAGAGTGCCATCTAGTGGGCTCATAAAATAAAGAAAATGCTTCATGAGGCTTCATTTCACCGTCACTACATAAAGGCTATATTATTCAGATAGCAAGATGCACCTACATAGGTGGATTCACAACTCGCACACACTCTGCTTATGACACACACGGGGACGGACGGGTTGCAGGAGGGTGAAATAATACATCATAAATGAGGAAAATATTAATGACATTCTGTACAATGTGAACAGAAGAACAAAGCTGCACAGCTGCTGTCTGACTCCACAATAAGAGAGATGCTGTGTGCATTTACTCACCAGGAGAACAGTAACTTGGCTGATTATTTCAGAAGCTGAAAGTTTAGTTCTTTTACCCCTGTTAGGATTTAGTTTTGCTGCTTAAATGTGCCACTATATTTGCTGCAGTGACATTACTGCTCTTACTAAATCACTCTCAGCAGAAAAAAGCCCGCTTCTCCCGTTTAATGTGCCCTTGAACTAGGGCCATAAATGTCAGGATATACTGGCCTTTACTGCTAGGCCCCTCACAAGTTAGACTGTGTGATGAAAATACAGTCATAAGTCACTGGAGTGTCCCTTTAAGGTAACATTTCTGTGACTTTACTGTATATTAAGAATTTGTAATTAGGAAGTGTACTGTATCTGTAAATTACAAAAAAGGCTTTTCATGTCACGGTGAGGGTCACATGGTCTGACCCATCATCCTGGAAAAGAAGATAAATTAATTTATTACTGATATTGAAATTATTAACAAATCTGGAACAGATGATAAAAGTTACACTGACAAGAGGGCCAAACAATGACATCATTCAGCATGAAAAAACAGCAAAAAAAAAAAGAACCTTTTCTCAATGTAGTTTTGCCCCAGTTGGTCCTGATCACTGCTTTGTCCAGTTTGGTGATGATGTCATCCTTCACACCAGAGAGATGAAACACACAGTCGTACCTCTTCCAGTCTTCAGGTGGGACTGATGAAAGGTTCAGGTCAACACTCATCTGGAAGGATCCATCGTGGTTGGGGAGGATCTCTCCGAGCTCCACGTCCTCATGAATCTCCTCTCCATCTTTGCTCCAGAACATCATGGCTCTGTCAGGGTAGAAACCTGTAGCGTGGCAGCTGACTGGAGAGGAGGGAGACTTCTGGAGGAGAGACACTGAGGGAAGGTCTGCAGAGACAGACAGAACAGTTTATATGATCATGAGGCCGGGTTGTTATGTATTAAAAAACATGAAGTCACACCTAATCTAACTAGAAACAGTGAACATATCCTGTGCATCAGTTCAAATGCCCAGCATGCATTTTACCTGCATTTTACCTGCATGACAGTGCACTCACTGAATTATCAGAGATGTACTGTACTACATCAGCATTACTCAATGACAACAGTGTAAAAATACTCCATTACATGTAAAAGTCCTGTACTCAAAACTGATAGCTTTATTTAGTTAGGTAGTTTAGTCCAGTGGTTCCAGACCAGAGCGTTGGCTCCCTCTGCAGGGTCACAACATAAATCTGGGGGATCATGAAATGATGGACATCATGGAGAGGAAAGAGGAAAAATAGAGTTCTGTGACACAAATCTGGACTAACTGAGACTGTTTTCTATTCTGTACTATCTGTAATATCTCTCTAATATTTGACAATTTTATCTCTTACAGCCAAGAATATGTTTGTTGTTGTTTTAATTTAAGAGTTTACATATCAATGAAATCATTTGAGATGTTCAGGCAGGCCTCCAGGAAGTGCACCACACTTTGAAGCCAATTTGACATAGTGGCCAAATCATGTAACTTCAACTTCCGGGTCCATTACATGATGCCATGGGGCCCAAAAAGACTTCCCATAGACTTAAGTTATAAAATAGTATTCACTGTAAATTAGTGACTACATTTTCTTTGAGTGTTACAAGCTCTGGGAAACAATTCATGTCACTACTGGGATTTGATCCATTGGAACAATAACATTCTGAAAGTCTAGAAGAGCTGCACAAATGAATAATTTTATCGTCATTAAAGTTAGCGGAGGGCTTAACCTGAAGTAAGCTGCTATGACAGCGAAGTCTCTGGAGAACCTGCTCTCCGGGCCAAATAGTGTCATCAAATACTGACACTGTCATGCCCCTCAGCTTCTGATAGGGAGTAAATAATAAAGGAGGAGGTGGTTAAATAAGGGGGAAGGCTGTAGACGTGGACGGGCCACAAAACCCAGAACTTTCCCCGGGACATCGGTGCTCAGAACCATGTGAAGTTAGAGTTATAAAGGTATGTCCTTGCCATGTTTCTTCTCCTAAACCTAACCTCTGTAACTTTAAGTTAAGAACATAACTTCACATTAACTACATAACATCATTTCGTTAGCCTCATAGCATAATTGCCTAAGTCATTCAAGAGTCAAGATTCAAGATTCTTTTATTGTCATTCACCAAAACACCAGTGATGCGAAGCAGAACGAAATTACAAGCATGTTACCGTTAAAAACACAAACAAATAAAAACAGTATATAAAAAGATAGCTCTATAAATAATATACATATACACATATATACATATAAAAAGTTGTTGCACATATGATTGCACATTTGCATAGCAGCTGCCTGGCTGTGGATGACAGAAAAAGACTAAAAACACAAAAGCACAGTTAGCGGTGTGTTATTTTGTTGGGCAGTCTGATAGCAGCCAGGTAGAAGCTGTTACTGAAACTGGCAGGCTGCGGTACGTCCTGCCTGAAGGCAAGAGAGAGAACAGTTTGTTGCATGGGTGAGTGAAGTCTCTCAGGATGCTGGTCTGGTTTTTGGGTCAGATCCTCTATAGGTGGCAGTGTGACCCCAATTGTCCTTTCTACTGTCCTCACCACTTTCCGTCTGAGGTGTTAGAGTTCTCATGCCAGAGAGAGATGCTGCTGGTCAAAACACTCTCAATGGTGCCCCTGTAGAAGGTGGCGAGGATGGATGGATTGAGATGAGCCCTCTTTAGCCTCCGCAGGAAATGTAGAAGCTGGTGAGCTTTTTCACCAGAGAGGAGGTGTGCAGGGACCAGGGCAGGTTATTGACCACATCAACCCCTGGAACTTAGTGTTCTGTACAGTCTCCACAGCAGGTCCGTTGATGAGGATTGGGGTATGCATGGGCCGTTTCCTTCTGAAGTCAATCACCATCTCCATGGTTTTTTCGACATACAGTACAAGGTTGCTGTTCCTGCACCATATCTTAAGGTCCTCAGAAAAAAATGCCTGAGTCAAAGAGATGACTTAGGCAGATAGTGACACTGGAATGTAACAAGCATTCTGATAGGACATAGGCAACAATGCACAGTGAATCAGCAGCGTTACGTGAGCAGAGTTAGGCAGATATCACAATTTGGCCAAAATATGACTTAGGCAATTATGCTATGAGGCTAACGATTTAGGGGTGCTAATTCATTGGATATCATGCAAACTGTTGTTTAAGGATAAGGTGAGCGTATCCATGTAACACACAGCTCTATACTACTTCTTGCTCTATAATCTACATCAGTTGGTCTCAGCATCAAGTATTGCTGCAGATGTCTTTACAACACAGTTATCTGAGAGCCTGGCGCATCTCATATCACACCCCAAGGGGTGTAAAAAAGGTCAGTGTTTGATCACATTGTAATGACAATGGGCTGTTCATATTTATTGTTCATTAAAAACAGGAGGGCTGAATGAACACTTTTGTGTCATTTAATAAGCATCAGTGGTTGTGACTCTACCTGTTCTCTGTAGAAGACTCTTCCCATAGGTCCAAAACATCTTCAGCCACATGGGAAACTCATTAGTGAGGAAGTTCTTCCAAAACTCATTGTTAGCTTTATTTCCATTCCACTCTTGTTTAATGATTTCAGCTTGTGGGTTCTCAGCGATCCATGTCTCTGTCTCCACGTCAAATGTGAGGAAGTCCTTTCCATTATAACCATACTTGACAAAACCATTTACCTTTTCAGTCTCATCATCCCAGTCACAGCCCACAATCTGCTGGTTAATGTGGACACCTGAGAGACAGAGATAGAGAGAGAGACCATTACAGTCAGCTGTAGTTGATATTGCATCTTTAACAGAGATACACTGTCATTGCCTAATTATTAGCCCCACACTTTCAGTAGAGTCAAGTCAATTTTATTTATATAGCACTGTATATACATTACACACTGAGGCAGGAGCTTGTTCACAGGCACAAGCAGAGTAATGTAGTGTATGCAGTTCAGTGCAGCCAGGAATGCACAGATCGATACACTGTTGAAATAAAACAACCACTCCACAAGTGCATGGCACAGCACAGCGGAGCCAGCTCTTCAGGTCAAGACTCAGCTGTCCACTTACATCTACAGGTAGTGATGGCCAAATGAAGCCTCATGAAGCATTTTCTTAATTTTCTGAGCCCACTAGATGGCGCTCTTGGTTTCAAGAGAGAGGCTCAAAGAACAGAAATTCAGTGTGCTTTCAACCTTTTGATGAACAAAAAGCACCATCTAGTGGGTTCAGAAAATAAAGAAAATGCTTCATGAGGCTTCATTTGGCCATCACTACCTACAAGAGAAGGGACACTCTTTCGAGAAACAATGTGGACATCTTGGCCAGAAAAGACAGATGGTTTGAAAGAGGCGTGACAGGTGGCTTACAACACCACTTATCACCCACCTACAATGCAGTCTTGGGATCCCTCCCCAGACGACCTCACACCCGTTGACACCCAATCAAACTATAACAACACATATGATGACCTGGCGGGGCAATGGCTTACATGTGACCTCAATGACTCTGCAAGGGCACACACAGTTTAAAGCCCGCGACTCTGCACCAATCTGTTGGAACTCTTGGTTGTGAGGTCTTCAAGAAACTCAAGCAAGCCCAGCTGCCTATGATATAGCACTTAAGATATGTTTTCTTTAGTGTATAATCACCTGGAAATAAGAAATATCACATATTTGTTCCCTCAGAATGATCTGTTTATATCTATATGGGCAGCGTGTCCTTGTCCATGGGGATGGCCATGTTTCTACAGAAGCCCAGAACAGACAAATCAAACACTGGCTGTAGAAAGGGATGTTGGTGTTTTTGTGTCACCAGCTGTGGTTATCAGCCCCTCCCTAATGACAGTGTTGGAAAAACACAAATTTTTGAATGTTAAACAGATTTATTATTATTTGTTTGTTTGTTTTTGAGCAGAGGAGATGTCTGTGATTAATCTGTCCAACAGCAACCCCCCCCGAACAATGAACACTGAAGGAAATCTAACCAGGAGATTTTCAGATAGTTGCGATCTGCATTCCTCACTGCTAAATGCCACTAAAGCCTTGTTCACATTACACAGCCAGCTGACCAGTCTTGAGTTGCGGAGACTATCATAATCTTTTGAGTGTTCATACTTGGAGACGTGTGTTTCTGTCATCAGGAATCTCGACAACTGTGTCACGACCTGTGTGTGCACCGCAAGATTTCTCCAGCGAGCCCTCACCGACAGAGCCCCAGATAACGCGGTGATGTCACCAAACTACGTTTTGTCACACATGAACCAAACAGGATATTATGAAGTTCCCTGACGCTAAACTTTAACATGGATGTCGGAAAGCTTGGAGCTCTGCAGGTTGTTTGCGCCCTGCTCTGCGCTAAGAAGAAACAGGAAAAGAAGAAAAGGATTTGGGTGAAGGAATGGGTTGCTGCACGCAGATTGCACGGATTGTCAATTCTGCATAGAGAGTTGGAGGTGAGTTCTACACCTGAAACTCCGTTGCCACTGTGCCGCTAGCCTATTAGCTTGGATTGTACTGTCTATATAGCCAGGATGAATTCACCAAAATTTCTAACTGGTTCAGCCTTTCATCCACACGAAACAAGTGTTTTTGGAGGTCAAAATCGCATCTTTTTGAAGCAGGGTTCCAGATTGCACAAATCTGAAGATGTGTGCAGCCAATGCGCTACTTTGGGCCCGCACTGATGTCATAGCCCCATCTCTCTAACCTCTGACTTGACCCTGCCAGGAAGCCGTCCCATTACAACAACAACAACAATGGCGGTTTATAGACTCGTGTTTCTGCTACAGAAAGTGCTGAGCCTTTTGTGGCTTCTACAGCTAAATCTTCTCCTCCTCCTTCACTACAACGAGCAGCAGACAGCAATAGACAACTATTTACGCTACATGCTCTTGGATCCACCGCGGAGAGCTCCGCGTCTTCTTGTCTTTATTGGCTCGCCATCTCCTGGCTGGCATATATACTGCAGCCTTTTTATGCGGTTTCAGTGGTTTGAACCGGCTTCATTTTGACGCCTGCATTCTTGAAGACGGCGCCATGTTTACAGAACACTATTGCAATCCAATCATTTTATTTGGCACTTTCAAAAAGACAATTCTTCGTGTGGACATAGCCTAAATCCTGCTAAATCATACACACTGTTCCTTTAACATACCTCCAGTGTGGTTGAGGTGTTGTGCGAAACTGGCGGTTTGAGCTTTGAAGAACTGTTGATAATCCACGGCGCTCTGAGTGATCCTTTCCCAGAGTTGTGGTTCTTCTTTGATTAATTTTCGTACCCAGTCTTGCCTGGGTTCTGGTGTTGTCATGCTGCCGTCGTAGTAAGACAGAGGGACTCCTTCAACATTTGCGACAGCCACATAGTCTGGGATGTTTGGAACTCCAGAAAATACCATTTGGTAACCCCTCAGGGAGTGTTTCACTGTAGGACAAAAAGTTATTTGAATGTATTCCATTTATTTTTGACATTTTATTTGCATGGTTGTCCCCTCTGTTAAAGCCTAGAGAATCTTTTTTCTCCATCCACTATGTGCCAAGACAGGAAGAATACATATTAGGCCTATACCTTTTAGTTCTGTTGTAAATTTGTGCCTGTCATCTGTATTATGTTGTCACCTTCCATGACCTTTAGAAAAAGGTAGCAATAATAGTACACACCTTAAATAGTGTTACTTAAACTTGAACTGACTTGCACACACACACCAGATACTCTGCACTTCCAGCAACACGTATTCAGAGTTTTAGTGTATAAATAGCCCACAGTTACTATCAATACAGGACATCCAAGGAAAACATTGTAATGCTATTGTATATAATTTTGATTAATTCATTTAATGTGACCAGATCTTACTGAATACATCATCTAAGCTATCTTTAGCTCATACATTTATTTCACCTGACAGCTGACACACAAGTACCTGTGAACACATACAGTACCCTTATAGTCATACCAATAAAGCAAATTAGAAAACAGAAATATAGTTTTTGATCTTAGCATGTATCATGACCTTACCTGCAGATGCAACATGACAGAGGAGGAGCAGCAACATCGTCATCCTCTTCATCTTGTTTAGAGAGGTGTAGAGCCAAGTCTGAGAAGAGTCGGTTGGTTTTATGTTTTCTTTCAGTCAGAAGATGTTTCCTGGTTGTGTTTACGTTCTCTGAATATTTTAAGGCGTGTTCATCTGTGATGGTTCCCTTTCGGTTAACCACTACAAGAAAATAAAAAATCACCTTAACACACACAGTTGTTATCAATAGCATTACAGCATATTTTCTCCACAGTGTGTCACACAGAGACTTGTTACTTTTCCTGGCTCTGTGTGGTGAGTTGAGCCTCTGTTATGTGTTCATGTCTTTAGCAGCAGACAAGCACAGACAGAGGCCTTTAGAAGAAGCAGGCAGTGTTCATATTGTCACATGTGAGAGTTGTGACTTTAAAATAACTTTCTGAAAACCTCTACTGGGGAATCGTGCTGACCCAAAACAGCAAACAAAGTTATCTGGTGGGGGTGAAATGTCTTTTAAGAGGGGTAAAATGTCGCTAGCAGAGTCCAGTGTCCAATACAGTCAAGTACAGTCCTTTAATCTTCGGCTGCGGTGGCTGGTGGTCTCTCCTCCCTCTCAGCTGCTCGGTGCTCCAACTAACAAACAAAGTGACACCAAATCAGCAGATTTGCCAGTCTCTCGCTATTTTAAGAGTTCATATGTGTGTGGTGAATAACTGGTAGAGCCAATGAAAGTAAATAAACTTAACAGCGAACTTAACAAACTACACGGCACACAAAAACAAACTAGATATTCATGCAAATGAAACAGAATTTATATACATATAAAAAACAACAAAAAAAGAAGCTCACATTAAGGATGGGCTCGTGCTTAATCCAACTTCAACCACTTTACTCTAACGTCGTAAGTTTATTCGTTTTTATGTGAAAAAGATACGTCAGAGTTTGAGAAAGGAGACTTGACAGGAGGAGGTGTGAAGCGCACATTCACCCCTCAGCTCTGCCACGAGGGGTCCGTCTCTCTCCACTCGTGATCTGCGGGCACAGCGGGCTGCGTCTGCTCTCCTCCGCCTCTCTCGTGGCTCGTGCGGGGTGTCGGCCGTTCCTGTGGCTCTCAACGTCCCCTCGTCACTGCGGTCAAGCCAGTCTCCACTTGTTTTGTGGTGCGCATATATACTAGGCATTGCGGTACGGGTGCAGAAATACTACTTTCAAAATAAAAGTAACCTTCTTGTGGCTGTGAGCTCACGTTGATTCAGTCAGCCTGTCTCATGGTGTGTTTGTGAATCAATGAATGAATCAATTAATCAGTTCATCTAGTAACTATTTAAATGAAATAATAGGAAGGGAAACAACCCGTACAATGAATATAAAAGTATTTCAGTATTTCCATCTAAATTCAGAAAAATATTAAAAGGAAACTCCCTGTTTTCACAGACCAATTTTGGTTCTGAATGACAGTACACCACCTCAGTGTGTCACTCAGACAATTTCAGGGAAGTCTGATGTAGAATTTCAAAATTAAAGCCCTGAGAAAAGTCAAATATTTTCGGTTTTTCCACCTAAATTCAGAATGATATTAAAAGGAAACTCCCTGTTTTCACAGACCAATTATGGTTATGAATGGTAGTACACCACCTCAGAGTGTCACTCAGACAATTTAAGGGACGTCTGATATAGACTTTCAAAAATATCAGTCTGGATATTGGTGGAAATACTGAAAATATTGGAAATTTCTCAGAGCTTTAATTTTGAAATTCTACATCAGCCTTACCTGGAATTATCTGAGTGACACTCTGAGGTCTGAATTTAGATGGAAATACTGAAAATACTTTTATATTCATTGTATTGATTGTTTCCCTTCCTATTATTTCATTTAAATAGTTAATAGATGAATTGATTAATTGATTCATTCATTGATTCACAAACACACCATGAGACAGGCTGACTGAATCAACGTGAGCTCACATCCACAAGAAGGTTACTTTTATTTTGAAAGTAGTCCTGCGGCACCCGTACCGCAATGCCTAGTATATATGTGCACCACAAAAAGTGGGGGCTGGCTTGACCGTAGTCCCTCGTCCACAGTCCGCCTGACCTTTTCTGTATCCGCCCTTTTTCGTGTCTCTGGACAGGCGCTGAAATCCCCCCAATCACGAGGCTACCCACTTAGCTCGTGTCCCTCCGTGTCAAGCCAAACCCCGCAAAAGCAACATTGAACCCCCACATACAAGGCTCAAACACACATAGACCTACAGTCACTCTGTAACAATATAACACACAAAATTTGACTCATTGGACTTGATGCAATTCTCCTGAACAGCTCATAATAATAATATTTAAAAAACTTTATTCATAAAGCACTTGTCAGTGAGTACAACATGCTTTACAAAAGCCACTGTCTGCAGCACAGCAGTAGTTTTCCAGACAGTCACAATTTGTTAATATTCTCCTGATTACACCAGAAGTCGGTCAAATAACACAAACTTAAGTTGTCTTAGTTCGTTTTGTACTTCTGTGTTTTTTTTAACCTCCCTCTCTGACTCACAGCCTTCCTTGTAAAAACAAAAAGCTTGACTTGCTTTTTTAAATTCACATTTTACTTCCTCATAGATGGTAAGACAAAATAGTTTCAGATAAGAAGTTAAGCAAGAAATGAGGTCACATTTCTTCCTGTTGACTAGAACCATTTTTTACAGCTTCAGTGATCAAGAATGAAAACCTGCAGAATGTAGCTGACTGTTTTTGTTTGTTTATTTATTTGTTTTGCTTGTGATGTGATAAACAATGATAATTCAAGAAAAAGGTATATGCATTTATTGTAATGTATTTATTTTAAATCAAATGCCTCTGGATTTTTGCAGGTGCAGGTTCCCTGTGGGTCCACTGATAACACATGTTCAACACAACATATCTGTCACTGTAGCTTGGCCAAAGATCCCATAATAAATAGATTATTCATCACAAGAACAAACCTGCTTGAACAGATGGAAAGAAATACACAGCTGAAAACATTTTTTGATGAGAACAATGAACATAATACATTACATGTTTTGTATGGACGTCAGGCTATGTATGTAGATTAAACAAACAAGTTCAGTGTTTACCATGTTTTCCTCTTAGTTCAACATGTCAGCCTGCCAGGTGACATTTCACATTAAGGGACAAACCAAAGGAATTAATGAGGAATGATTGGGGGACTAAATGCTAGTGAACCATTAGTTGATAAGCATCTTTCACTGAGGGCACATTCACACCAGGATAGTCTGGGGGACTCAGTTTGATTGGGCCGGGAATGCCGAAAAATTTCACACCTTCATTTGGTTCGGTTCACTTTCACACTGCACTTTCTAAAGCAGACCAAACCGCATGGACAACATCGCGCAGTTACAACAGCTGGTTGTTTGGGGACTGTATTGCCTGAAACGACCACTGACCAGAAAGAAAAAAAACATGGGGAAGAAGTAAACCCGGCTCATCGATTGGCCAGGACCAAAAACGGAAATCCATCCCCTTCCATTCCCTATCCAGCATGTTGCTCTGTACATGTACAGACAAATGCAGCAGTACCAAAAAAGACGGCAGAGAGCGAGAGACTATGGCGTGCTGCTGTGGTTAAACAGACGCTGAGCGAGGTATTGCAAGGATTTAAAAGTTTTCAGGTCACATATATGTTTGTAAATCATATGTATGCACTGCGCTTGCGTCACTTCCTCTTTGGTTCACTGGATACTCCGGTTGCATTTCCCATTGTAAGCGAACCGCACCAGGCTTTATTTGCAATTGAACTGAGACCCCCAGTTTTTAAAGGAGAAGTCCAGTATTTTGCACTTTGAGCCCCATTCCTGGTTGTTTATGATGAAACAGAGAGGTTAAGACCAAAATCTTGACGATTGCTCCTTCTCTGAGAATTTGATAGAATTTGGTTTTCCCCTGCTTGGCTTAACAATGCTGTCTATGGCCATGTGTAAATCTGTCCTAAAACCACCTTAAACGTTTGTTTTCAAAGCCATGAAACTCACCGAGTGGTCAGTGGTGTTCGTTGATGTTCCGACATAACACACATTTTGCCAATCGGCTCCACACAATGAGAGAGAAGGATGGAAACATTGTCCAATGCCCACTGAGTTGTACTGTGTTTTATGTGCAGTTGGTTGTAGGAAGAAAGGCCTCCTCTGCTCCTCTGGCCTTATCCTGAAAAACAAATAATAGAACAGAGACATTGCCCAAGTTAAAAACACAAATGATACAGTTTAAAATTGTATACCTAGCTTGGACAGCAAAAGCTATGAATAGACAGCTGATTGTATTAGCAGTTGTAATTCTGGTGATTACCGTAATATTCATAGATGATAATTCTTCATGAGTGAGAGAACATGAACATATTTAATCTGATGACAGGGACAAAAATGTCACCTTATTTTTTTCCGTCTGTCCTTCTCACTTCTCCAGTGGTTGCAGACTTTGTCCACAATAATAACACACCACCTTCTTCTTGCTCAGAATTTTAACTTGCTGACTTTTTCTTAAGTAACAGTTCGCTTCTCTTCTGCCGTTCCTCCATGCTCTCTTGCAGTAAAGATCCAATCCCAATCCCCTGCTTGCGTCTCTTTACAATTTCCACAGCATTTAAATGTCCTTTTGTATGAACATGTCACTTTAGGTAGTCTGGTTTCCACTCACTCCACACTTTCCCCTCTGAGAACTCGCCTTGTACTTTTGCTTCATTGCACGTCTTGCAAACAACTCCATTCTCACTTGAAGAAGAAAAAATAGTTTCACCGGTGGCGTTCGCTCGCATGGGTGCCTAACTTTGTGTAAAAGTGGGGGGGGCAAAATCTGACCCGAGTGAGGGGTGTGCGAAAAACCAGATACAAAACATATTCAAATAAATTTAAAAGTAAAATAATAATAAATAAATAATTTTTTGAAGTGAAAAGAATTGTGATCATAGATCATCAAAAATGTTAAATGTACTCCTCTCTAATTTATTTTCTCAATTTTCCTCCCTGAGGTTGTGCTTCTGGTTGAGCTGCCCCTTCACTGGCTGTGTTGTCCTGCTGTCTGTCTGTAACTTCCTGTCCATCTTCAATATTCTATTAACACAAGAGAAGAGTCACTCACTGAAATTACACAAACAAGGAATTAACCTCTCCATTTCTGGATATATCATTTTTGAATCCCCTTGACATGCCTTAAAGTGCATGGGTGAGGAGCAACTTTTTTTTCATCATTTTCCCTGAAACCAAATTTGGAGAATCATTTATGTTTTGATTAATTTTTGAGTGTGTCAGGACCATTGGTGAAAAATATTATTGTACAGATTTTGCCCCCCCACTTATTCACAAAGTTAGGCACCCCTGGGCGCCGGTGTATGTGCTGACTGTCTTACTTGGTTATGTAAAGTATCCTGTGGTGTCTTGAAAAGCGCTTATAAATAAAATGTATTATTATTAGGGTCCCAGCACCGTCTGGTGTGAGGACCCTATTGAAACTGAAGGAGTTATTATTTTTCCTCCAAATGAATTGGCTTTTTGAGGGCTTTATCATATTCAAAAACTCACCAAATTTGGCGGTCGCACCAGTCGTGGTGAAAATTTACGTGTATTATGGTTTGCGTCGATGGGCAGGATAAAATGGCGGGGCCACGACCCTTAAACAGGGGCCCCGACTGCAGGTTTCACCGACATACACGAAAATCGGTACACATATGTATCACACCCAGACACACAAAAACGTCTCTTGGAGCCATAGACCAAACCCAACAGGAAGTCAGCCATTTTGAATTTTGCGGCCATTTTTGGCCTTTTACATGAGTTGTATTTTAACGAACGCCTCCTACAGGATTAATCAGAATCACTTCAAACTTGCTGTGTACCATCCAGACTAGTTTGTGATCAAAAGTTATCAAAAGATCAGCTACCCGTTGAGGGGCGTATCGGCTTTTCGATGGAGAAGTTTGACGTCTCGCCATGAAAAACGAAATTGCTATAATTTTGGGGTAAATGGTCCGATCTGCACCAAACTTCACTGGATATATCATAGTCCCGCCCTGAACATGTCTACATGCAGAAATTTTGTATTTGTCATAGCGCCCCCTGCTGGAAACAGAAAAAGCAATGTTTTAGACATTGAGGTGCAGCTCTGAGCACGTTCAGCATATCCAACTCAAATGTGGTCAGAGAGGCCTCAAGACCTTGGGAATGCTACATTATGAGGATTGTGACGTATCGTCAAACGGTGTTGCGCCCAGAGTGCGGTTAAGTCGATGTTTCGCCAAAACGCATAAAAGTGGCCTTAACTTCAGTGCAGCTCCCACACAAATATGAATGTATTTGGAATCATACCTGCTGTCTGTTTAATGTTGCACAAGAGTGAATGAATACTCAACCTCTGCTACATCAAGAACTCCAAAATCCTTCAGGCTTTACTATTAATTTTGTAATGGTTATTGATTACATGATTAAGCATAATTCCAAACTGATAGTTTAGTGAACTTCATGAGACTGATATCATAAACTGGCTATTATTTTTCCCTTTTCAGGAACGGTGCCCAACGAGATGATTTGATGTAAATTAAGTCACATTATTTAACAAAATCGCTAATCATTTTTAATAACTATTAATTATTTCCAATAGCCATTTTTATACTTTAATTGGAGATCTGTTACGAGGTCAGGGCCTTAATATTGTTGTTATTCACAACAAATAGTGCCACCGTGTGAGGCAAAAATGGTCCCCCCCGGTCAGGCATAGATCCCAACAGTCCCTTCTTAAATAAAATAACCATAAACAAACAAAAAAGATATTTTGGGGTTAGGGTCAGCGACCAAATATACAGCTGACTGGAAAGTGAAGCAAATATTGAAGATGTGATCCTACTTGGTGATGAAACGTGACAGAGAAGCAGCTAAAGTAACTTTTTATCTTGTTTTGATAAAGACGTGTGAGTAGAGGACCAGACCGGTTCAACCTTTTTGTCTTCTGTGCTTTTTCCTGGCAGAGGTTGGTGGGAGTGTCTCTGTTATGATGAGAGTTGGGCAGGTGACAGAAGTTGTAAAATTTGTTTCACTCCTGTCACGATCACAGTTGCTGTCCATTGTGTCTGAGCTTGTATCAAATGAGGAATACCATGTGACTTGGACATCTGAAGCTTCACACATTGCTTGTGTTTTAGAAAATCCTTCTTTCAGTTTGACAGTTCTCAAAGTTTTCCAGTGAGACTTTGTGATCAGCACATTCAGGCTACTGTAAGTTTTGCAAGTCACCAGATGTGCTACTGTGTTTGAAGCCCCAAAGCTTCACAAGATTTCATCCACTTATCACGAGTTCTGACTCAAATAAATTAGAAACTGTAAAACATTTATTAGGATGAGGAGGGGGGTTGAATCTATTTTGTTTTTATAAAAACAGTATCTGCCATTAGAAACAGCTGTAATGTGTGTTTGTGTGTGGGGATTGCAAGATGAAAATGAGCTTACAGACTGAAGCTCAGGTTAGACCAAATATTCCCAACTAGACATGTTGAAACATGCAACTACAGTACTTACAATGCACCATTCTGCAACGTTTTAAAAGCCTGCTGGTTCACACTAATGCAACTACATGAGACGGTGAATCATCTCTATGCAACAACTGTACTTCTGTTCTGTTCTGCAGCTTTTCAGGCTTATTTTGTGGCAGAATATAATTTGTAGCAAAATATGAATGAGGATAGTGATAGTGAGATACTGGCTACAGTTGCATTTGTAGTAGTGATGAAACAGTGAACAAAAAGAACAAAACCAGCATCAGATTGACTATATTCATAATAAATATGCCACAATAATATAAGTAAGCAGTGTCAATTAATCGGGGGGGGGCATAAGCACATAAAGCGAGCAGCAGCAGCAACCCACTGGTGCATGTGAGGACAGAAACAGAGGGCTCAGTGGGGATGAAGCGCTTGCCACAGCAAGTAAACAAGCCATCTGCGGTCATTTTGACTTTACCAGTGGACTTCACTACAAGCCGAATGGCTGTCGAAACAGGTGACCAGCCTTAAGTTCTAAAACCAGCTGCCAGCAGAGTTGCAGGTGACATCATCAGCCAGCTTGTGTTGAGCTCAGACCAGCCAGTTCACACCGCTGCAACTTTTTCTCTGTAACGTTCTAAAACGGTTTGTCTTATCGCAAATCTTTGTTCTGAACTGGGCTTTAGAGACACTTGCATTTTGTCTAAATAACATAAAAATTAACCTGAGCAGTAAACAGTGATATTCAGCTTTAACAGTGTACGGCAGCTGAGAGCCAGTGACGCAGTCACTAAATTAACTACAAATATCATTTAACCTGATTTAGTGCATTGTAATTTGAGTTATGCTATTGTCCACTGTTATAGGGTGGCTAAACCATCATCATATGTCAGTGCACATGAACAAAGACAAGGAGGGAAACTAACACAAATAGCATGATGATTAGCATATAAACACACAGCATGATAGTCTTGTCTCTTCAGGAGCATGTCAGGAAAGAAACGGATGTTTTCTCCACAGAAGCCACAGATGAACAAACAGGAAACTACTTACAGTATGTTAAGAACATGCAAACCAGTTTTCTCCTGAACTCTGGTGATCGTGCCAAGCTGAGCTAACCTTGTTTTGGATACAACACTGATATTGGTGTTGTCACCCACCCCCTCTGTAAGAACACTGAATGCTCAGGTAATATTCATATTACTGCAGCTATAGTCACAGATGAGTATGTGGACTCAAGACACACTTTTGAAAATTGGGGACTTTATTGAAAAACAAAACATCAGCACCAAAGTAAAGAGCAATACATTTGATTTCACATTCATTTATGGTTATCAGTACACAGTAAAATGTGCCAAAGGTTGTGTGGATTCCTATGGAAGAACAACATTCATGTTAAATCATGTCTGACCTTTCATCAGGTCCTGCAGTTGACAGGTGACACCACTCTCTAGCCTCGACCTAGCGCATCTTTAAGCTGCCTTTAAGTCCTTCACCCACACAAGAAAAGAGCTGAAACTCTGCTGCCTTATATCTTCATCTTATACCATGGTCTGGGTGAATACTCGATTCTGATTGGCTGCAGGGTGTCTGTTAAAAAGTGTTGTAGGACACCTATAAAAAAGTTCCGGTCAAATAGCTTGATTGTTCTAAATTATTGCGCTGGCTCAAACGCTAGTTGGTAACCGTGGCAACAGCTGCAGATGACCGAGCTGCAGGTTCTGTGGCCAGAGCCGGTTACCTTGGCAACGCGTCACAACGAGAGATATTAAATAGTTCACTCAGCCACTTCTTGTGAAAACGATTTTAACGGTAAAAAACAACATTAACAAATTAATAATTGATTTAATATTTATTTCTTTCGTAAGTGATCATGGTATAAGCGGGATAATGTCCTTCGAGGAAGCAACCGTTCACGCCTCCGCGTCGTCCATTCATTTCTGATAATGGCCCAACTGGCTTGACAGGTAACTTCAAGAACGTCATGATCTGTGCATCACTGTCTATGTGGTTCCTCATACCAACAGACACTAGTTAACAACCCTCCCTTCACCTGTCCTGATTTTCAAAACTGTATTCAGTCTCTACATGTTCACAGAAACCTGTTATTCATTTACTCTGAAGCCATAAAATATTCCAAAATCAAATCAAAAAACATTCACTGAGCATGCAAAGAAACACGAAACACTTTGCTGCATCACAGTAAAATAAGTGAGAAAATAAAGATTCATGAAAAAAATCAGACATTAAACATAGCATAAAATAGTATAAACCACTTCATTTTGATTGCAGGAAGCCATCTCTTTATTCTCTAAAGATATAAAGTGACACATATCAAAGTTGTTTGAGGGTGAGCCTCAGAAAACAGGATAGCTGGTTGAGGCGGTGAATTATGGACGATGACTCCGATTAAAGAATCAAGGCACTTGGAGAGAGATCTTATTTGTCTTCCTTTAATGAAGATTCTTGAGCTCCACATCAACAATAACACGTGGTGGGTTCATAGGTGCATGTGTGTCTCTATGTGTGTGTGTGTGTGTGTGTGTGTGTGTGTGTGTGTGTGTGTGTGTGTGTGGTCTGGAAAAGAAGAAACCAGAAAACTAAATTACAAAATGATCTGCATATTTAGCAAAATAGCAATTAGCATTCCCAAAACATAACCACCATATAATAATGTGGAAGCCTTATGTCAGATGCAAATAACAGTAAATAATTGACAACAGTTAACCTCTATTAACAAAGGCATGGTTACATACAGTACACAACAAGAGCTAAGTTAACAAATTAGCTTCACAAACTGGAGTGGACTAATTATCCATGAACAATATGTGTAAAAGACACTCAAATTTCTTAACAACTTTGGAGCCATAGGTACATATCAACTTTGCAGGAAATAATTCGACATTATTAGCTCCTCCTTTATATGCAGCTATATCACAATCACAACAGTAAACAGAATTGCAATATAAGCAGTACAAACGACATTACTATCATCACAAGCACTCAAACTTAGCTGCAGAGCTAGCAAGAAACAGAGCTAACAGCTACTGAGCCACAGGACAATTAGCTAAAGCAAACAACTCACAAAAGATATTCCTGTGTTACGCAACTCAGAAGAATAATCAAATAGACATAAATGATGAGTAGAAACACTCACATTTCCTCAGGAACGCACACAGGATATGGAAACACACACATAAGTCCGTGCAGCTTCACAGTCTGCTCTGCTGCTTATCATTGTGGCTGGTATGCCCTGGCTTGTCCCGAGCCTGTATTACCGTCTCTGGCCAGTGGGTGGCGCCTCACCTCTAGGGCTTTCTCACAAAAGTGTTTACTCTTTTTGTCTGTCAGGTTTCTGGATTGAGTTTCTCATGGAGCTCAGAGCTGCTGTCAGGAGCTGTGAGGTCAGAAACAAACTGTTTCATGAAAAATCTGACATTTGTAAAAGATAAAAAATTAGTGATGTAGAATAAATCATTTAATGTTTGAATATCAAGCACATAAATCATAACCACTTCATTCTGATTGCAGGAAGCCATCTTTCAGTCTCTTTTGTGAAGCTCTGTAAAGCTATAAAGTGACACATATCATAGTGTTTACTCTGTTTGTCTGTCAGGTTTCTGGATTGAGTTTCTCAGAGAGTTCAGAGCTGCTGTCAGGAGCTGTGAGGTCAGAAACAAACTGTTAGTGTGAAACTGTGTGAAGTCCACTCATCCTGCTCTGAACTTTTATAAACAGTAAATACAGGAAACAGTCTTGGAAAAGTTCATCTGCACAATAAATGTGAAACCTGTTTTAATCTAAAGCATAAAGTGTGTCAGATCAGTAGAAACAGAATAAAAGTCAGTTTTACTTACCAGATGGGGGACATTTGGCTGAAATCAAAACAAAAGACAAATCATTTCAGTTGCAGTTGGAAATGCCAGAATATTTTTGTCACCTTATCCCCAATGAGTATGATCCCCTCTTCTGCTCACTCCAACTGAAAAATAAATTAATTATTGTATTTCATACCGTCCCTGACTCCTGACTTCTCACTCCTCTTAACCAGCTGGTTATTGGCCACAAGTTCTCTGGAAATGACTAAAAACAAGTATCTGCATATGTATGCAGAATCTGTAGTCTGTTTGTAGTTCAAGTGGCAATAACCAATCATGTTTGAGTGGCAGGTAAACGGTCCATGTGGAGAGGCGGAACACATTAGCTCAAATACAATTTAGGAAACCATCAGCTATCGTTTAACGTGTTAGCTTTACGTAAGCTTTATTGAAAATGTTTCTGCATTTATATACTGATATATGTTTGGAGAGAATGGCCCCAGTGAGCCGCACACAAGAGAAGAAGTCTTGGCCCTGATATCCACTTGCTACATCAGAACTGTCGAGATATTGGCCGTTGTTCACCAGACTGATACTGATAGGTTCCAAGATTACATTCAGACCAAATCAGTTGTTGTGGTGATTAGCCTCATGGTTGTGTGGCGGTGTGGGAGTGTCACTGAAATGGTCCAATCGTGGGAGGGTGGAGTCGAACTGTACAAAGCGCATCTCACCATCTCAGTGACGGACTATATGTCATTACTGAGTTTGTTTACGTTGGCATAAAATATCTGTAGAATTCCTGTTGATTATCATCACTGTAGTATCTTTACTGCCACAAAAAGACACACACAGACAAAACCAGTGCTCTCCTTCTGTAGACTACGACACAAGCTGTTAACAAAAGTTTATTTTACTCACTATAACATTTAATAACAGAAAGAGACCCCTTCCTGTGGGCTGCGGGTGTCTTTTGGTCTGATTGCCGATTACGTGACTCTCCACCAAAGCGTGACATCAGGTTGCATTTCTCCAAAAGTTGATCCTCTTTCAACTTTTGCAGCTTCTTTATTAATTTATTTTTTGGCAATCCCCATGACCCTACCACCACAGCCTAGACACACCACCCACATTCACATGAATGGGAGGGCTGGTGCTTTCACTGCAACACCTGATTTGATTTGAATGCAGCCTAAAAACAAATCAAGTGTTGTACAACACAGAGAGAGCGCCTGCACGATTTTTTTAAAACTTGGACTTTGTCGATTTGGTCCTTTTTCCTTGATAACTGTGCTTCTTCCATCACTAAGTAAACAGAGGGTGAATGGTTTCTTTGATCATTTATTGTTGTTATTTCCTACTTAGTTGTGCTGTAGCCAACAAACAAAGTAAAAAACATAAAAGTCTACCAATGGACGACATGGATCAAAGATTTATGCTCTACTCAACAGCTCTGTCAACAATGGACAAGGCATGTATTTATATTAGCTTCTGAGGCACAATGCGGTGTGTCTGCTGGAGTTACCAGAGTTATCTAGAGTGGTCACAATCTCCCCGGGCAGCTGTTTGGCTGCCTGGCAGAGATCTGCACTCTACTGACTGCACTTTCTAGTTTTCTTATCTCCTCTCCCATATTATCATGGTATAGTTATATTATTATGACTCACAGGCTTTAAGCCCAACAACGCTTACCGTTGGTTGCTTCAAATTATGGGATGGAGTGAACTGATGCTTGTTTCAATTTGCAACCTGGATAAAGCATCAACTAAAATCAAAGTACTGGAAAAGCCAATTAAACAGATAATCTTTCCATTTGTCTCTCTCACCTTTCTTCTTTTTGTAAACAATGAATCCAGTGGCAGCGATGAGGAGGAGAGCAAGAGCAACCACTGCAGCAGTGACGGGGACGGTCATGTCACTGGGCTTCTCTGTTGAACAACAACAACAAAAGTTATGATCAGTACAGATAAAGCAGGTCAGAACAGAAGCACATCCATCCATCCAGTGTTTCATTCACTCATACATGTGGGTTTGCTGCTGTGAACTTAGACTGAATTACAGTTAATACAGGATGACTGGCTGTTATCTTAAAAGTGTGTGTCTGTAAACATATATGAAAACCCTCATGTGTTGGATTTTAAAGCCGACACTGTGAAAAATGATGTAAAAACTAGAATTAGCACCTTGCTGTGGTAAACCTCAGCGAATCAGTCAAGTTGCAGTGACAGTTTACATCCATGTTTGTTGTGCAAAAGTCCTGCAGATAAAAAGGAGGCTGTCACTGTTGCTAGGCGGAATACAACACAGCCCCTGCTGACCAGACCAGGAAACCCTGCCCACTAACAGAGTGACACCTGTAGTCACTTTTCTCTTTTTTTTCTCTCCTCTCCTCCTAGATAGTGGCTGTTAAACAGTGCTGCCATGCGTGAATTGAGCACTGGTAACACTACTCATTCCACTATCAGTAAAAAGATGTTAGCTGCATCACACACTTTGACCCGAATTATTTCCTCTCAACATAGGTGCTGTAAGTCTCCACCATACTCTCTAACCGGGTTGATATCTAAAGGGTTACTCAGCCAGCCAAAGTAATATCCAGGAGGTAACCTTCCCTCTGTTATATCTGTCCAGACTCATGTGTAGCCATGACACCAGACAATGCTTCAAATATGGGTGTTGCTGCAAAGAAGCTTCAAACTTTACAACATAAATGCGTCACACACATTTTCAACCCAGCAGCACAGAAGATCTATACAATCAGCTCCCAGGATGTGTCTCCAAGTTCACTGTCAACAATTCAGT
Source organism: Cephalopholis sonnerati (assembly GCA_019142605.1). NCBI lineage: Eukaryota > Metazoa > Chordata > Actinopteri > Perciformes > Serranidae > Cephalopholis > Cephalopholis sonnerati. The sequence goes on along the minus strand of JAGQAX010000014.1, from coordinate 9,863,164 downwards.
ATCTGATCAAATGTCTCTTCTTCTGTTCCTGAGTTATGAAGATGAGCAATAGCATGAAAAGTATTTTTGCAGAACTTTATGAAGTCACAGTGAAGTTGACCCTTGACCTTGTGGACCTTTTGGATTATCACTTAATCATTTTATCCTAGTAGACATCTGTGTGAAATTTGGTGAGAATTAGTGTATGAATTATTGAGTTATGGCCTAAACCATCTTTTTTTAGGTCACATGACCTTTGATCACCAAATGCTTATCAGTTCATCTTTGAGCCCAGGTGGATGTTTGTGCCAAGGCCTTCTTGCATTATCATGTCCATGAGAATGAGACGGACGCAAAGTCACAGTGACCTTGACCTTTGACCATCAAAATCTAATCACTTCATTGTTGAGTCAAAAAAGATGTTTGTGCCAGATTTAAAGAAACTTTTGCAAGACGTTCATGAGATTGCGTTTACGAGAATGGGACAGACGGACAGCCTGGAAAACACAATGCCTTCGGCTACGGCTATCACCGGCACAGAGCCATGAAAAATTAATAAATACATTCATGTAGACAGCTCAGTAGAAATGTCATCTTTTTTAGAATAAGGGTAAAAACCAGAGTAATTTCGGCACGTAAACATGTAGTCAATGTGGCCTGTAAAGTGCTTGAAAACTTTCTATGACCTTAAGGATATCAAATAATCTCGCTAGGCTCTGATGATCTGACCACTGACCCTGGGGCAAGAAACGTGCTTTAAGACTCATTAGCTTTATGAAGAAGACTTCACAGTCACAGGAGGACAAAAGCAAAATACTAAACAAACCAGCCCTTTTTAAACAGAGATCACACTAAAGAGCCGCTATGAAGTCCTTCCTTCATGCCTCCTTTGCATTTTTACACAGAACCAAACAACGACAGCATCATGCCGCTCCAGTGTGTGATTTTAGACAGCATCCTGGCATTGTGGAATCAAAAGAGGCGTGACAGGTGTGACATGTAACACAACAGAGTCAGCCTGTAATGTGATGCATAACATACGCTGCCGGATTAAAGGCGAGACAATTCTGTCCCACCATTCCTCGATAATACCTTTTATACAAAATGGCGAGGCGGCATAATGATGTAAAATTCCCACCTTGAAAAGGCACTGTAATCAAGGCTATAGACATGCAGTCCCTTTCAGCACCTTCTGATCTCATTCTTACCCATGTTGGTCCTGATCACTGCTTTGTCCAGTTTGGTGATGATGTCATCCTTCACACCAGAGAGATGAAACACACAGTCGTACCTCCTCCAGTCTTCAGGTGGGACTGATGAAAGGTTCAGGTCAACACTCATCTGGAAGGATCCATCATGGTTGCGGAGGATCTCTCCGAGCTCCACGTCCTCATGAATCTCCTCTCCATCTTTCCTCCAGAACATCATGGCTCTGTCAGGGTAGAAACCTGTAGCGTGGCAGCTGACTGGAGAGGAGGGAGACTTCTGGAGGAGAGACACTGAGGGAAGGTCTGCACAGAGAGAAGCAAGTAAAGACATATGTGATTTACATCAGTTTTTTGCACAGCAAATCTGGATGCTTGTTCATACCACTGGTAGATAATTGTTGCTGGTCAACCTAAAAGTGATCTCAAGCAGTTCATAGCAATGTTCAATGAAACAGCAATATCTCTATTCTGAAACTCTGTGAACTCACTTAACTCCTGTTAACTGTGCACTAACTATCACAGTCTCAGCTTTGATGGACAGAAACATCAGAGCACTCCAACATGTCAGTCTCTACTGATTGGTGAGGGCTAAATCAAATTTTACTGCCACAGAAAACAGTCAAAGAGAAGTTAGTGTCAGACAGTTTGGAGTGAAAATACAATGGCAGTTCATTCTGAGCAGGCTGTATGAACATTATGTTCATGAAACTACATCAGGTCATGTGATTCTACCTTTTCTCTGCAGAGAGCTCTTTCCAAAGGCCACATAAGTCTTCAGCCACTCAGGAAATACACGAGTTAAGTAGTTATCATAGTCTTTTAGTCTGACTTTGTCAGCATCCCATCTCAGTTTGATGATGACAGCCTGTTGTTTTGGAGCGACCCATGTCAGTGTCTTCAGGTCCAATGCTAGGAGGTCTTCTCCATCATAACCACACTGCATGAAACCATTAACCTCTCCAGTCTCATCGTCCCACTCACAGCCACTCAGCCTCTGGAAAATGTGGATATCTGAGAAACAGAGACTGTAATTAACAGTAATGTACAGATGATATCTCCAGTGGAATGATGATCTTAAACATACTGTACATTGTGTGATGCTCTGCTATCCTCCCAGTCTTGTGGTGTGTTTATGATTCAAGAGCAGATAATCAGTGCACTGTTTCTTGATGTGAGTGATGAAGCCCAATTTCTATTTCAGTTTAAAAGTTACAGTGGTAACTGTTAATGTAGTTTTGCTGTTGTTAAATGTGGCCCCCAATCAATCAATAAATCAATATGTTCACTGTTTTCCATGAAGGCATGCAAGTAAAATGAAGTGATCTTCACTCCAAGGTAACAGGGTAAGACTCATTGATTTACAAATGGTTATTTTATGAGTAAAACATTCCTTAAAGATGTCAAACACGAGCAGCAGTGTTACTGGTTGGTGTCCAGCTGAGGACCTCATCTCTCTCCCCCTCATTGTCTGTCATCTCTGTATTGATGGCGAAATGAAGCCTCATGAAGCATTTCCTTTATTTTCTGAGCCCACTAGATGGCGCTTTTTGTTCAACAAAATTTTGAAAGCACACTGAATTCTTTGAGCCTCTCTCTTTAAACCAAGAGCACTATCTAGTGGGCTCAGAAAATAAAGAAAATGCTTCATGAGGCTTCATTTCACCATCACTACATTTCTGAACTGGTGCTGTCTAATACCCTCAGCCTTGGATGCAGCCCCAGGTTCCAGTGACCAGTACATCTGACAGTTATCCAGGAATTCACTGAATTATCATTGCTGCATAACTTCAAGCAAATTGGGCAAGGGGGCAGGACAGAATAAGTGAAGCTGTACAATTAACTCAAATAGTGAACTCGATCACTGCAGGAAGTTGTGTAAAACCAGTGAATGGATGAATTTTGAGCAGATTTGTTTCTGTGAATTTGACATCAGAGATGAGTTTACTGATATTTTTAGAACTTCTTTATACAGTTCTCTGTCTTATGTTTATTTCAACAGTAATACTTAATAAACTTTATTATTATTATTATTATTTTTATTTTTATTTTTTTTACAAATTCAGTGTTTTCATCTCCCAGATGTTTGGCCATTGTTCTATAAGCTCTGTGGTTGTTTTAACTGCACACTTTTCCAATGCAAGATGAGGCTGTTTCACAGAGACTGAAGGCTCTATGAACATAGCTTCTGTTCAGGTCTTTATCGTGCACTTAAACTTTACTTTTCTTGAAATGCTGAGATAAAGGCCTACCTTTATTTAAAAGAAAAGTTTTCTTACACTCCTTTTAATCGAGTCGGCCATGCAGCCCTTCATGAAGCTTTGGCGTCCCTCTATAACCTGGGGTGTTACCAACCTGGGGTTGTGCACTTTTGATTGATTGATGGTTGGGAATGAATTTGGGTCACTTTACTTTACAACTGAGATACAGAGCACTTTAACAGTAAGAGTGAAATACAAACTGTACCTCCAGTTTGATTGAAGCGCTGCTTCAATCTGTCCATGTCGGCTTTGTAGAGGTGTGGCAGGATCTCAAGACACCGCTGAGTGTACCACTCCAAATGCTGTGGATTGTTTTCTACTGCTGTTTTCATCCAGTCCTGTTTTAGTTCAACTACCTTTTTATCAGTGTCACAGTAAGCTACCAGAAAGTCATCAACCACTGCAGCACCCACAAGCTGTGGGAAGTTTGGGACTCCAGAAGATGCAGTGAAGAAAAACTTGATGGAGTGTTTTACTGCAGGACAAATGAGATACATTCAGTTTAAATATACACATCATCATCACCTTCATCATAAATATGATACATTCAGTGTGTGATCCATTTTAAACTTACAGTCTTACCACATTCTTCAGTACAGTAGAAGTGAAAGTGAACTAAACTAGTGTGTCCCGGAGCTACGCAGGAACAAAATACAGAGCTGAGAGTAAAGTGAAGCAAATATTCACAGTGTGATCTCACCTGATGACGAAACGTGACACAAGAGAAGCAGCAAAAGTAATTTTTTCATCTTGTTTTGAAAAAGAAGTGACCGAGCTGGTCATCTGGTCTGGTGTTTGTTTCTGCTTTTTCCTGCACTGTGAGGAGGGAGTGTCTCTGTTCTGATACAACTAAATTAGGGACTGTATCAAACTTATTGGGGTGGGATGGGGGGGAGAATCTCCTGTTTGAATAAATTAAATAAATTAATAAATAACATAAAGCAAAATGAGAACTGACAAAAAACAATGAAAAGAAAAATAAATTGAAAAGAAATAATGGTATGTATGAATAGTTGTTTTGATAATAATAATAACAATAATAATAATTTAATGTGTTGTTACTAAATGATCTGCCATCAGTGTTCAGTTCTGTCAGTGTAGCGATGCTGTATGGAAACAGTGTGAACTTTGAGTGGATGATACGAAAGTTGGGAAATGGAGCATGTAGCAAATGAGGAATACCATGTGACTCTGACGTCTGATGTTTCACACGTTTCTGGTGCTTCAGGAAATGTTTTGGTTAGTTTGATAGTTTTAAATTGAACTGAATTAGGGACTGTACACATTCATTAGGCTGGGGTGGGGTTGAATCTCCTATTTAAATTTATAAAAAGGCAACACCATTCAACGTTATATTTTTCTTTGGACTCTCCTATGACAACAACTGCTACACTCTCTCCTAATATAGGACAACAATCTATAGCCCCTTTTCCACCAACATTCCCAGGAACTTATTTACCTGGGTAAAAGAGTTCCTGGTAATCTGTGCGGTTTGCGTTTCCACTGCACCTCAAAGTTCCGGAAAATGTATTCAAATCAGGCTGATGACGTAGATGATTCAGTGTGTGCCCTCCGTCAGCTTGTTGGCTGGTAACATAACATTAGTGCTGGTAGAGAGAGGACGGGCTGTTTGTCTCAGCCAGCAGCTAAGTTTAAAAGTATTTTAAGATAAGAGTCAAACTAAGTTAGTCTACATACAGACAGCTGTCATTTGAGCTTATTAGTAACAATTCACTGTTAGCCGAACTAGCGTGCTGTCTAAATCAGCATGTAAGACATAATGTTAGTGACGGTGGATGAGAGACTGTGGACGGAGCATACTGAATATCGCTGTCTATATGTTTTTTCAGGGGAATTTGGGGGTAGAGGGAACTTTATTTTGTGTTTTGGTGGAAACACTCGGAGGCTTTTCAATTACCCGGATAAATGAAAAATGTTTCTGCGGTGGAAAAGGGGCTTATTTTGAATAAAGAGCTGTTAAATAAATGGTTAATAAAGTTTTGTGGCTAATAATGAACTTGTGCACCCCAGTATTTTCAAAATGACATCCATAGAAAAGTTTGGTCTCATTTTGAACATCTGCAGATTAATTCCAAAACCCAATATATCATGATGCACCAAAGTTAGGCATGATACTTGATGAAAAAATACTCATTTTTTGTGATCTTTGCTGCCATCTTGACTGAAAGGGAGCCAGGATGGACAATTCTACCAGTTGCGGCTCTCCACTGTCGGGCTGCCACCTGGTTTTGTTCCATCCTGCACATGGCGTTGTACCACGCCACGAGCATGGTGTCATGGTTTTGAATTAGACTTTAGTTATCATTCATTTATTTATTTGGCATGTTTGTACATCGTCTGACTCTGCTCCCACTGACTGCCCTCCCATCAGTAGATTCACTCCACCTGCTAATCATCACTCAGCTGTTCCTCCTCCCCTCATTAGCTCCCTTCTATATTTACTGGGACACTTTCACTGTCTCTCTGCCAGATTGTCTTTGTGCCGCGTGCGTTAGCTTTCCACTGTTTGAGATCTGTTTTATGATTCTTATCTAGATTTTGACCTTGCTTGTATTTTTTCAAATTAACCCTCACCCCAACCCCTTGATACTTTGCTGACAGCCTGGACAGCAGAGTTTATTGAGTTCTACAAGATAGCAAAACCAACAAACTCGAGCCTGGTCTCGGGAGCAGACTGACTTACAATGAACACAGCAATCTCTTTTATGCATTTTTCAGGGGGCTGGAGGGGCCCTCCTTCCCTTTTTTAAAAAGGTTGTATAAGGTTGAAAAGGTCACATAAAGTTAGGTACATACTTGGTAGAATAGAGGTGAAAAGACGACAGAAGTAACACTAACAACTTCATTAAGGCTTCAATCCTGTCAATTAATCAAAGGCTTCCATGACACCAAGATGTAATGGCTAGTGTTAGGTGGAGTGCTCAGAGGGGCAGAGAAACACGCTTCCATCAGGAAGGTAAACAGTTGTTCTTTGTCTTTCATCCAAATACCCAGCAAACACGAGCTCTTTGTCAAGGAGGTGCAGCAACACACACACTGCTACATGACCAACAGTTCTATTGTAGGCTGAAAGCCATTTTTGCTGAGGTAATGAACATGCACTGGACACTGAACGACATACAAATAAGAATTATAAATCACACTTGTAATATGCTGGATATGAGGTTTATTAGGGCAAGGTATATCAGAAGAATATGAGGTATATTGAGGGTTAAGAATTTTAAAGGATACCAACAAGTTGATACGATTTAAGTTGCTATTCTAACAATCAGTAACAGTAAAATTAATCATGGTGGATATAGTGGATATTAGGGATTTCATTTATATTCCACAGTAGGTTATGTTGTTAAAAGCTGATACTGTTCAAAGTCTAGTTATGAAGGACATGGATCAGAGATTTAGAAGCTTCTGAAACATGCTGCAGCACATCTGCTGTCTACAGTGACCACAGTCAGCTCAGGTGACCTCCTGGTGGATATCTGCTCTCTACTGAGTGCACTTGTTCACAGAGCTACTGGTGAGCTGTTTCCTCCTGACTCTCAGTGTTCATACTAAGCTAAGCTTGTCTGGGCGCTTCCTCTGCTCAGAGCTGACAATGATATCAGTCTTTTAATCCAACTCTTCTGTAAGATCACTGAATGCTCAGGTAATATTCATATTACTGCAGCTATAGTCACAGATGAGTATGTGGACTCAAGACACACTTTTAAAAATTGGGGACTTTATTGAAAGCAAAACATCAGCACCAAAGTAAAGAGCAATACATTTGATTTTCACATTCATTTATGGTTATCAGTACACAGTAAAATGTGCCAGAGGTTGTGTGGATTCCTATGGAAGAACAACATTCATGTTAAATCATGTCTGACCTTTCACTGGGTCCTAGGTTAGCTGTGGCGTTATAAATCTACTGAGCTCTCTGACAGGTGACACCATTCTCTAACCCCAGCCTAACATATCTTTAAGCTGCCTTTAAATCCTTCACTCACCCAAGCAAAGAGCCAAAACTCTGCTGCCTTATATCTTCATCATATCTGCTCAGGCTGAACTACAGTGGCTGGCCCAACTGATTTAACAGATAACTTCATGTTTGTCATGGTCCGCTCAGCTGTCCAACCACCGTCACTGTTTATGTGGTTCCTCCAGTCTTAAGCGGGATTTATACTTGGGTGTCAGCTCTATGCAGATCCTACGCCATAGCCTACGCACGTCGCCTACATCGCTGTGAGCATTTATACTTGTGAGGTGGTGTGTCCATGTCACTCTGCAGCTACACCTCCAAAACACTAGTTAGTGGCAGGGTTTCTGTGAAATGCTGTGAACTTTAGTTGATTCAAAACACACCTAAAACACAAATTAAACATGGCTTCAAGGATAAGTCCAGTATTTTGCACTTTGAGCCCCATTCCTGGGTTGTTTATGATGAAATAGAGTGCTTAAGACCAAAATCTTGACGATCTTAACAATGCTGTCTATGACCATGTGTAAATCTGTCCTAAAACCACCTTAAATGTTGGTTTTCAAAGCCATGAAACTCACCAAGTGGTCAGTGGCGTTCGTTGATGTTCCGACATGAAAATCGTAGCAAACTGTGGTTTCCGTGGTGATTTATTTGACATTTTGTCCATGCATTGATTTCCTATAGGAAGCCTCATTGTCTGTTGGTAGTAATCCGCCACTGGAAATGGAAAGGGGGTTGTTTATGACAAGGTTGTAGTCATTGTAGTCTTTTAGCTCAGCGAAAGTGCCGGCTTGACAGTGCTGTGTGCGCTCCTCCTCTTCGGAGGAATTCTCCTGCAGTCGCTAACCACACAAAACTTGCCCATTATTACTCGCTTGTAAACAACCTTCGCAGAACGATGTCAGCCTTCTTCTTCTGCCTCTTTCTGTGTCCCATTACATTGCAATGGTTTCCTTGCGGTTGGCGACACTCATGTAAAGGAGCATTATTGCCATCAAGTGGGCTGGAGTGTATAACGAACAAGGGTCAAATGAACGATCAAGTGGAAGTTTACACATGGGTGTGAGACAGCTGAAAAAATAGTTCCACAATCGAGATGAATAGCGAAAACACGGATGGAAACCAAAGTTTGCTACGATTTTTATGTCAGAACATCAAAAAACACCACTGACCACTCAACGAACGTTTAAGGTGGTTTTAGGACAGATTTACACATGGCCATAGACAGCCTTGTTTAGCCAAACTCAAATTGTCAGAGAAGACCAAGATTTTGGTCTTAACCACTCTATTTCATCATAAACAACCCAGGAATGGGTCTCAAAGTGAAAAATACTGGACTTCTCCTTTAATAGCAACGATTTCAAACACAGCTACACAAATCAGCTTCATTATAACTCGCAGGATTCACAGACAAAGCACTTGTCTTTTGCTGGACACATTTTTTCCACAAATTTACCATGCTAATGTTATTAGCACAAGCCTATGGCATTTTACACTATATAATTAGCCTAGCAACGAGCAGAGAATTCCTCCCCTCATATGAAGCCAAGATAAATCACATACAAGACTTAAAATGCTATTTTGTGGAGGCTTTATTGTCTTCACAATGTATTGTTTCTTATCCGTGAAATTAAAGAAAATAAAAGCTTTCTTTCCACTGAGGGGAATGGTTTCAGCTTAAAAATAGACAGGAGGTCTGTGTCCCCACCACATGTAGTGACATTTCTGGGGAGGTGAACGTCAGGCTACGGCGTAGGGTACAGGGTAGACTCTACGTCGACACAGAGCCTACGTCGAAAGTACAGCGGGGTTTTGACGCAGAAGTATAAATCCTACATTACCACAGAGGTTGCTAACCAGTAGCTATGCTAAACGTTTCATGTATCATGTCCCTTCACCTGTCCTGTCTAATCCACCACAACATGTGATTTTCAGCACTGTATTCAGTCTCTATATGTTTACAGAAACCTGTAATTCATTTATTCTGAAGCCATAAAATATTTCACAATAATCCGTCAGTCAGGTTTCTGGATTGAGTTTCTCAGAGTGTTCAGAGCTGCTGTCAGGAGCTGTGAGGTCAGAAACAAACTGTTAGTGTGAAACTGAGAAGTCCACTCATCCTGCTCTGAACTTTTATAATCAGTAAATACAGGAAACAGTCTTGGAAAAGTTCATCTGCACAATAAATGTGAAACCTGTTTTAATCTAAAGCATAAAGTGTGTCAGATCAGTAGAAACAGAATAAAAGTCAGTTTTACTTACCAGATGGGGGACGTTTGGCTGAAATTAAAATAAAAGACAAATCATTTCAGTTACAGTTGGAAATGTCAGAATATCTAAATCCAATCCACCCCTCTGATTAGTCCTTACTTTATTTTCTTATCTCTTCTCTCCTACATCACTGTGGTTTAATCGTATTATCATGACTGACAGGCTCTGAGCCTGACAGCGCTCACTGTTGGTTGTATAAAATGGAGTTGCAGGGAACTGATGTTTGTTACAATTGAATTCAAATGCACCCAGGATGAAAGCATCAACTCAAAGACCAAAACCAAAGAACTAGCAAAGCTAGTCAAACAACACCTTTCCTGTTTTTGTAAACGATGAATCCAGCGGCAGCGACGAGGACGAGAACAACCACTGCTGCAGTGATGGGGACGGTCATGTCACTGGGCTTCTCTGATGAACAACAACAACAAAAAAATAAGACTGGTACAGATAAAGCAGGTTAGAGCAGAAGTCCGTCTATCCATCCGTCCATCCATCCATTCATCCATCGTTTCATTCACACATACATGTGGGTTTGTTGCTGTGAGCTAAGACTGACTTGGACTTGAGTTAATACAGTGTAATGGGCCGTTATCTTAAAAGTGTGTGTCAGTAAAATATATTTTAACATCGTATGTGTTGGATTTTAAAAGACAGACACTGTGGCACATTTTGTTAAGAACTAAAATGACCTCTTCCTGGGTGTATGCCTCTGTGAAGCACTTTATTTGCACTTACAGTTTACATCCATGTCTGTAACAACATGGATGCTTCACACACATCTTCCCCTCACAGCACAGACGATCTATACAATCAGCACAGTTTCAAGGTGGACACCCAAGATCAGTGTCAGCAATTCAGTATCTGACCAAATGTCTCACCTTCTGTTCTGAGATATGATGTTGAATAATGGTCAGAGAAGTGTTTTTGCAGAACATTATGATGTCACACTGAAGTTGACCTTTGACCTTTCGGATATAAAATATCATTACTTTATCAAGTTATCCTATCGGACATTCGTATGACATTTTTGTCATAATTAAAAACACATTGTGTCAGGTCACAGTGGCCTTTGACCTTCAACCACCAAATTCTGATCAATTAATTCTTGAGTCCAAGTGGATGTTTGTGCCGAATTTGAGGAACTCCTTCAAGGTGCTCTTGAGATATCTTATTCATGAGAATGGTACAGACAGAGAACCCGAAAGCATAATGCCTCCTGCCACAGTTATCGCCGGCATAGAGGCATAATAATAAATGAATCAGTGTATAAGAAAATAAATAAACTTAAACTGAAATGATCAAATTTAAAGTTGTCTTCAGTTTAGCAAAGTAGATACAATGGAATAAAATAAAAAACACTGGTCATGTTCTGTATTATTCTAAGTTAAGTAAAGAATGGACACGCAGAACAAAGCTGATTGTTTGGTAAAAACAATGTGGTCTATAAACTGCTTTAATCTTTCTTTGACTTTAAAATGATCTTGTCAAGCTCACAGGATCTGACCAGAGGTCAGTGGGTGAGCAATGTGCATTAATTTATTATTATTAATTCTTTGAAGATGACTTCCCAGCTAAACTGGAGAACTAAAGCTAAAATACCCAACTACAGCTGAGGTAGGTAACACGCTCACTGACAGCTTAGACTGTTTGTCCATGTGGTAGCATGCATACATTAAAGCCCTGTTTCCATCAAGCTGTACAGTGCAATTCAGTTTGGTATGCTTTTTTCAGTTTCCACTGTAAAAAGTTGTGGATGGTACCAATGAAACCCTTCCGTACCGTCTCCATTTCTGGTCACCCCTCTGTTGGGGTACGTAGCACACAGATCTGGTACTAAAAGGTGAAGCTGTGAACACAAGTGCATGAGCTGACAACCTAAATCAGTCAACACACCTCAAGTTTCACTTTAACAACTTTGACCATTCCATTATGTATATACATATAAATTTTGACCAGGTAATGTGAACTGCATATTCTAATCCTCACTCAGAGAAAAAAAAGCATTGTGGAGCGTTGTTCCTGTGGGCTATGGCAACACTAAACCCTTGAGCTTGCCTGAGAAGGACTAAATGCACAAACCCGCTATTTTTAAATATCCCATGGAGAGAGACTCTCACTGCAGCCTGTTCTAATTTGTTCTGAAAATGTCGGTGTGCAGTCTTGTTCTGTGGATGATAAACGAGGTGCAGACTTCCATCTGTGTCACTGATAATGAGGAATTACAGTGAGTGCCGGACGGAGCAGTGAGTGACAACAACCGTACCTGCATGAAAGAGCACTGTTTGCGGTGGAAACACCAGGGTTTAAGTACCATGTCTGAAGGGTTACTTTTGGTTCCAAAGGGAACCATACCAAAGGTGTTTTATGGAAACGGGGCTTAACAGATCCATCCAGCACCAAAAACAGTGAAAAATCAATGACTCATGAACTGCAGGACAACTAAATACATCTTTGTCACATCTGTCATTCTTACCCATGTTGGTCCTGATCACTGCTTTGTCCAGTTTGGTAATGATGTCGTCCTTCACACCAGAGAGATGAAACACACAGTCGTACCTCCTCCAGTCTTCAGGTGGGACTGATGAAAGGTTCAGGTCAACACTCATCTGGAAGGATCCATCGTGGTTGGGGAGGATCTCTCCGAGCTCCACGTCCTCATGAATCTCCTCTCCATCTTTCCTCCAGAACATCATGGCTCTGTCAGGGTAGAAACCTGTAGCGTGGCAGCTGACTGGAGAGGAGGGAGACTTCTGGAGGAGAGACACTGAGGGAGGGTCTGCAGAGAGAGAAGGAATGTGGAGGAGAAAGAGATAGAGAGGGTGGAGGGGGCAGAGAAAGATCAGAAAGGCCCAACAGTAAAACAACGAAGGAGGGAAGAGGAAGATGAAGAAATTAAATAGAGAAATATTATGATAAGAAATAGAAAATGGATAACTGGAAGAAAAAGAAAAGAATAAAGATTAGAAATTAAAAAACAGGAAGAGAGATAAGCCATCAAAGACATGTGAGTTACATCAGTTTTATGCACAGTGAATCTGGAATGAGAAAATTTGTGACCCGGCCACCATGTTGGAGATAACAGAGCTAAAAAAGAAGCACCGCCCATCGGCTGGAACAAACTCTCTCATTTTACAGCTACAGTACACTACAATATGTTTCTAAAAACATCTAGTTTGGACATTCAAAGGCTCTGTAGTGAGAACGTGATTACGCCATCACATTCTGCATTATTGCTTCACCAAGGAAACCCACGTAGTTCAGTCCTCTGAGCCAAACAGCAATGGTTGTGGATACTTAGTCCCACCCCCAGTGTTCTGATTGGTTCAAAATTTTGCTGTGGTGGTCCAAGGCTTCATCTACTCCATCGATCAACTTTGGTTTCAGTATTGGGTTTTTTTTTTTTTTTCAGAAATTTTAACAAACACAGAGGGAAACTGAGACAAAGTAGACGTGTTTGCATGCATGAAAACATCACAGATTTGCACGACAAAGCACAAAGCAAGACCAAGATGGCAAAATGTTGGCCGAGGCTGAGGAAAAAAAATATAGGACTACTCCTGTTTTTCACAACAAAAAAAAAACAAAACACATAGGATAATCTTATAATAAATGGCTGTAACTTGCTAAGGGAAGGTTAGGTGTAGACCAAAATTCATTGGGAAGTCTAAAATATCTTACTACAACTTTCCAAATAAATAAATAAAAACTCAATAATGTTCTGTCTTTGTTCATAGTTAAAAAAAACACACCAAATATTTCCTGGCGTTTTTTTTTTTTTTTTCTGTTAAATTTATCCATTATCATAAAAAGCAAATGTAAAATCGTGACTTTAAATGAATTAGACTGAAACATCAGGTTTTCCTGAGTAAAACAATGTATGGCACTTACTGCTGACTGCTGGATTGAGTTAGAAAATCTAAATAAATACAGGAAAGTCAGGCGACCCCAAAATTGTTCTAGGTCTTTTAGTGTTAACCACAGTTCACAAGCAGTGACTGACAAGATACTCCTCGACTCTGATTGGCTGTCAATGAATGCCATCAGAAACAATATAAAGAGTCAGAGGAACAGGACTTTTTTCACAGGTTAATTGTATCATGTACTACTGTGTGGATTTAAACAAATACAAACAAAAGTTATTTTCATAAAAGTCATCAACAAACTGTGTCTGTGAAACTACATCACGTCATGTGATTGTACCTTTTCTCAGCAGGGAGCTCTTTCCAAAGGCCACATAAATCTTCAGCCACTCAGGACAAGTCTGAGTGAGGTAAATCTCATTGTATATTATTCTGTCTTTCTCAGCATCCCATAACAGTTTGGTGATGACAGCCTGTGGCCTTGGAGCAATATATGTCAGTGTCTTCAGGTCCAATGATATGAAGTCTTCTCCATCATAACCATACTGACTAAAACCATTAACCTCTCCAGTCTCATCGTCCCACTCACAGCCATACATCTCCTGTAAAATGTGGACACCTGAGAGACAGAGACAGAGACTGTTATTAACAATAATGTATATCTCCAGTGGAAACGTTCAAAAGCAGATATTCTGTGCACGTTTTCTTAATTGAGTGATCAAACCAAATTCCACAGTTTAAAAGTTAGGATGGTTACTGGAATTTTCTAGATAAGTGCTGATGGCAGTTTGACTGCATAGAGACCGTAACAAGACCCACTGTCACGCTATTCATCCACCGCCATGACCTCATCTTCCAGCATGATAATGCATGGCTATGTGTTGTTGATTTCTTCTACCTATTTGTTCAACTTGTCTGACTTATTTTGATTATTTTTAGTTAATAAATGACTTTATTTGTTAATTTACCCCTGTGCCTCCCTCTTTTAGTCCAGCCTAACAGCCAGGTTGTGACACTGGGCATGTGAAATCTTTATAAACCTCTTTTTTCAAGATAAAACTGCACATTTTAGCGCGGTCTGTTATTGTGACCATCCCATGGTAGTAGTAATGATGCTGTTTAATTAGCATCTTGATATGCCACACCTGTCAGGTGGATGGATTATCTTGAAAAAGGATAAGTGCTCACTAACCTGAATTTAAGCAAACTGGCAACCAACATTTGAGAGAATTTTATCTATTAAAAGCATAAAAGCGTCTTTGATATTTAACTTAAACTTGTGAAAAATGGGAGCAACAATAACAGTGTTGAGTTTAAATTGTAAGATACACAACATCATAGCAGTGACAGTGAAATACAAACTGTACCTCCACTTTGGTTGAAGCGCTGCTTCAAGCTGTCCATGTCAGCTTTGAAGACGTGTGGCAGGTTCTCCAAACACTGCTGAGTGTACCACTCCAGCTGCTGAGGGATGCGTTCAAACACTGTTTTCACCCAGTCCTGTTTTGGTTCTACTGTCTTTTTATCGGTGTCGCAGGAACCGATTAAAAGGTCATCAACCACTGCAGCAACCACAAACTCTGACAGATTCTGGACTCCAGATGATGCAGTTAAGAAAAACGTCAGAGAGTGTTTCACTGCGGGAATGACAAGGTTTATATACACATCACCATTACCCTCATTATGACATAAATTTGATATGATCCATTGTAAACAGTCGTATAAAGTTGTGAAATAATGTAGAAGTAAAAGCGAAACTAAACTAAAAGTGTCCTGGAGCTGCGCAGGAACAAAATAAACAGCCGAGTGGAAAGTGAAGCAAATTTCACAATGCGATCTCACCTGATGATGAAACGTGACAGATGAAGAGCAATAAATACAACGTTTTCATCTTGTTTTCATGAAGACGTGTGAGTAAACCACCGAGCAGGTTGTTTACAGGCTGTTTAGTCCAGGGGATGTGCCGTATTACGCACCCCTGCTGTGAGATGCATTCCCTCGCGGGAGCGCGCACGAACCACTCAGTTGTTTGGAAAGTGAAGCAGTTCGCCCAAATATCGCAAACAAACGCTGGGGAAAATATTATTTAACGATTTTAATTATTTATGAAGGAGACAGAGGAGAAGAATATCGGTTACTTACAGTCTTTAAACTCTTCTAAAGAGTGTAAATAACCGATGTCCTTCTAGCGAGGTGAAATTGGTTTTATATTCGACATTCGCTTGTTTTTTCTGTTTCTAACTTTAATAGCGTCATGACACCTGCACCAATTCCATCCAGGTTGGTATTATTTTGTAGAGATAAGTAAGCCAGACATTTTACAGGTCTCATCAACTCACCAACCTCAGTGTTTGTGGCGAAAACTCAAAGGGTTAACGCTGAATGTCCTTCCGAGTACCGTGCGGCAACTGGAGCACTTAGGGACCGTGGTAAAATTGCAATCTCTGATGTTTTTCAATTCGGACAACCAAAAAAATAATGACAACAACACACAAATACTGTCATTATGTGTCTGGAAATGGACAAAAAAAACTTGTTGGGTTTACCGTATGGCTCTAACTGTACGTTCAGACCAAAAGAGGCAAAAGAGGCAAGGACACCGGAAGTTAATACATTTTCAATGAGAGCCCGGCGTCCTGAGCGGCCACAGCGTCAGCCGCCGTCAGCCGCGCATCCAGAGGGTCCAAAGCAGCTAAAGCGTCCAAAGCGGCACCAGATGAAAAGTTGAACCTCGGTTAACTTTATGGTAATTAGCTATGACGCGGTTCAGCGGCAACCGCCGGCAACCAATCAGAGTAGAGGTGTCCTTCGCTCGAGCGGGCCCCAAAGCACAACGCATGTAACTTTGGCTCCTAGTTCCGTCATGGATGCCGAGAAATTGATCACTTGTGTGCGGGCTCACCCCATCCTCTACAATGTCAGCCTTTTTGGCTACCGGGACCAAAATAAAAAAAATGTTGCCTGGGATCGTGTCGCGGAGGTGGTTAGTTGGTCTGGTGAGTTTAAAAAAATGTATAAATGTATAAATAGCAGAGTGAAGTGCAGTCTGTGGCAAAGATGTAGCCTGGGCATGCAAGCCTTTCTTGCTTCATCTGAATGAGATGACACATTGCACAACAAAGCATTTTATCAGCATATTTGAAAACGAACTGCCATTTTTGACATTCAATTCTCCGAGCTCCTCACGGCGCCGGAGAATCTCGTGCACCCAAACCCGGCGACGGCGTCTTCTTTGGGTGTACAGGCAGGCAGCAGCACACATCACAGCGATGTCATCCAAATCCATGATGAGTCGATATGATTTTGAGGGTTAAACGCGCATATTTATAGTCGTCGCAGACCATGTTGATGATACAATAATAACAATTATGAGCGGGAGTTAATTTAATTCGCTAACCGCCTCACCCCATTCTCCCCGTTCTTCCAAAAAAGGAACACTCTTTGGCCACACACACACACACACACACGCACACACACACACACACACACACACACACGAACTTGACGAACTTGTATGACACCAAACGAAAGACAAGCAGACAACACCACATGCGTAATTGTGCACAGAGATGCTGCAGCTGAGACGTAAGGAGCGCGCATTTGCACCCGTGTGTGTGTGTGTGTGTGTGTGTGTGTGTGTTCTATAGGCCTAAAGAAAATTACCCCGGAGCCGGAAAACATAACAATCTTGTGGCCAAAGAGCGTTTTACTTTTTTGGAAGAAAGGGGAAAAATGGGGTGAGGCGGTTATGACATTAAATTAACTCCCGCTCATAATTGTTATTATTGTATCATTAACATGGTCTGCGATGACTATAAATATGCGCGTTTAACCCTCAAAATCATATGGACTCATCATGGATTTGGATGACATCGCTGTGATGTGTGCTGCTGCTTGCCTGTACACCCGAAGAAGACGCTTGAAAAAAAATGCACTTCTCACTGCACACATCAAGATATTTTTGCTCTATTTAAATGTCAGTTAGTTGATAAAATGCTTTGTTGTGCAATGTGTCATCTCATTCAGATGTAGCAAGAAAGGCTTGCATGCCCAGGGTATGTCTTTGCCACAGAATTTTAGTATATTTCAAAGTTGTAAAAGTTTGATGTTGTGGTGGGTAAATCATAATGCCCTTTGTTAACTGCTTCCTCCTCAATAGTTAATCCGCTCGTGACTAGATGGTGATTTTGATTTATGTTCATGCTCTGAGATTTTTTTTTCTGTATTTAATGACACACAAAACCTCCTATGCAACTAGGCATGCTTTAAACTGAAGGTGAACAACAGCAAGCAGCACTATGCCGCTGTCAAGAAGTCTGCTTTGTGGCTCCTTTAAATGACTAGCGCGATTTAACTTTGACGTCAGTCACGTGAAGAGCGACCAAAGCGGCTAAAATATTTTGCCGCTTTGGAAGCTGTCCTGTTTCTCGCGCAGCCTCGGGCGTCCTTGCCTCCTTTGCCTCTTTTGGTCTGAACGCACAGTAAGAGACTTTTTTGTAAGTCTTGGGACGTTACATGTGCCTACCAATTTTTATACATGTAGGTCAAACCAGTTTTCATAGAAACTTTGTAGGGGGCACTACTGAGCCATTTTTTGGAAACCAAGCATGAGACCCCTAAAACATGACATTTTTTGCCAGATGTAATGTGTGTGCAAAGTTTCATGAGTTTTTGAGCATGCTAAGCCCCCCAAAAATGTGATTCATTTGGAGGAAAAACACAAAGAAGAAGATTTCAATTACAATAGGGTCCTTGCACCATGTGGTGCTCAGGCTCTAATAATAAACAAAGCAATTACAATAGGGCCTCGCGACCGTCTGCTATCAGTGCGCGGGCGCGAATAAGAGAAGTTTTCATCAGTGAGTGTTCATCACAGTTAGAACATGGTAGAGCACTGATGAGGATGGTGAAGTGAAGTGTATATGAAGAGTGTTAAATGAGAGAAAATGAAAAGGCAAAAGCCATCAAGGGCGCAGTGCCAAAAGAAAAAGAGAAGGAAATAGACGATGATGTTAGTTGTTTATTTGTATTGATTTCTCATTATATATATATATATATATATATATATATATATATATATATATACACACATATATATATATACACATATATATATACATATATATATATACATACATATATATATATATATATATATATATATATTAGATAGATAGATAGATAAATATAGATATATATATGTGTGTGTCATTGTTCTTTTTTCTTTTCTTTTTTTTCATTTCATTTTTTGAGGTGGAGCCACCAGGAGAATCTTGCCTATAGCTCTACATGTGCTAGGTCCAACAATTATTAGATCAAAAAATGTTTGTTTGCAGGCTGATATCTTTGAATTTAACTCTTCATTGTAATAAACCAGTTTGTAGTTCAACAGATTTATGAGACAAGGAGTTCCTAACTGGTGCATTGCGGGTCCATTCTGAATAGACCGCAAGTGACTCACAAATGTGTCAAGTTTCTAAAAAACAGACTTTATTTGTAAGTACAGTGAATTTCCAGCATAGAGTCTTTATTTTTAGGCGCTATTTCCTGCTGTAGAATGAGTGAATAACGGACAGCTACTTGACAGAGACAGCAAACTAGCTCAACGACATGGCCAAATGCAAGTATGACACTGAATATTTTAAACTGTGTGGATCTTGTACCAATGACTATGGACAAATCTGGATCCTGTGGCTGGACCAGTTAGGAACCACTGTATAAGACGAAAATGGCAAAAAAAAAAAAAAAAAAAAAAAAAAAAAAGTAAATTAATCATTAAAACACAATTTTGTTTTTACTCTTTTTTTTATAAATATTGATTTTTGTGCCTCATGATGAATATCATGTGGTGCAGATGCAGTTAAGAAAAACTTCAGGGTGTGTTCCACTGCAGGACAAACACGGTTTGTATCCAGTACAAATGCACAGACATTATCACCACTCTTATCGAAAATGTGATTAAGTTAAAATACAGTCTTATCAAGTTGAGGTAAAAGTGTAACTCAAGTACAGGTGTGTCCTTGGAGCAAAATGCAGACCCGAGTAAAAACACAACAACTCTACTTGTGAATCCAGAGCTTTTAAATGAATGGGTATTAATGGACTGAACTTGTGCACCACAATATTTTTACTCCAAAAAAATCAAACAACTTTTAGTTTACGGTTTAAGTAACCAAGACATGGCATTTATTAAAGAACAACATTTTAAAATCAGACAGGCCGGCAGGCAAACAATGTCTCAGACAACACATGTTACTAATATTTTATGTTGTATGTAATAGTGCGTTAACATTATAGTTGTAGGGATTACCTCGGTAACATTACAGCAGTCTGTCATACATTTACAAAGCTGACTTTGTCTCATCTTTACAGTTCCACAGGTTGGGGTGACATTCATTTGGTGTCTATGAATAATAGTGAATATTCATGTCACTGTCACTACAAACACTGATAGTGAACTTGTGTGTCTTTACATAAAAAAGCCAGGGACTGGTTGCACAAAACAGGTCAATTTTGTCCTTAAGGCTTAATTTCTCCTTACCTGAGGGACTAAAACAGTTGCACAGAATCCCTTTAAAGCCTCCCTTGGTTAAGGATATACGTTAACTCACTTATTGCAGTGAAAGAGACTTTACAGTGGTAATAGTTTCCATGGAGATTGTTTGTTTGCTTGGACTCACGCTTGCGACGCCTGTTATCGTCTCTCAAAGTTGGCCGATAGACAGTGAAAAATGGCAGAAGAAAAGAACCATATTATTCAGAGGAGTAAAAGACTATACCTCTGGAGGAATACAATCATAGAAAACACATCCTACCCAGTAAATTTGATCCCAAATACCAGAAAACAACTGTAGGAAGAGACTGCAATGAAAATGAATTCAGTCAAATTTATAGTGTAAAATCAAAAGCGTATCTACTGGGTTCTCCTGGTCGCAGAACACTGTTGTTCTGTTCCAGCATTGGCAGCAACTGCCTACACTACAAAGCAACCCAAAAAAGGAGAACAGATTTAACAAAGAGAGTCTAAAAAAGAGTCTGCCAGAAAACTAAACAAAGCGTATCAATATTGGTAATGTGTTACAGAGATGGAGAGAAAATGTTGCTAATCACTTAGCCTTCTCATAATTGGAGCCAAAGGCTCACAGCTGCAGCTCCATGTTCATATTTATGTAGCTAAAGTAAGCTGGAGCCTTGAATCCCTGTGTGTCCTCCTCCTCACTTTCTGCTACTACAGACCACCTCGCCCTGAAGAGAGTAGGCAGCAGCTACACAGACAGACCCCCATTCAGTGGCTGCAGCAATCCACATCCAGCCAAATCAAACCCAAGCTCCCCCCAGGGTCAGCAAACTTTCTGTTGCTGCAGTTACACAGGTCAGACCGCCACTGTCGCTGGCCACCAGCCTGCTGTGACACCTGACAATGGGCGATTGTACCAGACAGATTCAAGCCAATACAGTTTTACATTAAATGGCAAAACAATTTCAGAAGCTTTTAGCTTCTTAAACTTGTTTAACTTGAGGTGTGACTACTCCACGACACAGCATTGACTCCTCTGTAGTCCTACATGACATCACTGTGTGCTGGATGGTGTGTTTGTCAGTCATGTTTCTGAAATTCAGTCTCTCAGAGAGCTCAGAGCTGTTGACAGGAGCTGTGAGGTCAGAAACACACTGTTAGTCCTCTTATCCTGCACTGAACTACGTCAGCTCACACTGAAAACTATAATGATTAAAACCGTTTATAATCTACAGAGTTTGAGTCAGATCAGAGACAATACAGTAAAAATAAGCTCTACTTACGAGGTGCAGGGCGACTGGCTGAAATATAAAGAGAAGAGAAATTTCAGTTGTTACAGTTTAAAATGCATTTTTATTCTCGTCTCTTTCATATAAATCTATGAATAATACCTGTTGCCTTGTCTCTTTATATTTTGTGTATAAGATACTCTGTGGCTCACAGTGCTAATGCTGATTGCTTCATTATTAAATGTTGCTCCACTTTATCAGTCTGGAGAAGAGCATCAGCTCAGCTGCTGTGAGTCTCTCACCTTTCTTCTTTTTGTAAACTGTAAATCCAACAGCAGCAATGAGGACGGCAACGAGAACAACCACTGCAGCAGCGATCGGGAGGGTCACGCTATCTGCTCAGACAAAAAATGAATAATAAAAATAAAGAAAAAGGATCACAACACCTGCAGACAAGGCAGTTCAGAACAGAAGAACATCCATCCATTTGATAAACACACATACAGGTGGTGGACCTCCAGGGGTCCTTAAGGGAGTTACAAGGGGTTCCCAGAAAAACGGTGAATAATTAAAATGTTATAGTCACTGCAGAAGTGAGCCCAGTGTGAGTAAGAATCATAAGACTGACCATCCTGTTCATAGATTTCACTTCCTCCACTTCCTTCTTTCCCCCTTCAACTGTATTTGACATCTTTGAAATTTGGCTCTTAATCATATCTAACAGCCAAAACCTTTTCAGATGGCAATCAGGTCTCACTCCAAAGTCCTCAAAAAATCTGGCACTTGGACAGTAACTTGCAGCATCAGACACTGACCATCTGAACATGAAAGGTCCATGACCAAACGTCCGTAAGTGACAAAGTCTGAGTGAGAATGTGTTGCCAATGGAGGTCCCTGAAGAGAAATCTTATTAAATGGGTTTCCATGTTCTTTTTAGGGGTCCTTGACATGAAAAACGAAAAAAACAAACAAACACTGGTCTGGCAAAGACACTATTGACACAAATTATGGAAAATAAAGGATCCAGTCTTTTGGGGGATTTTTGAGACCTTTGCTGCTATGTCTCTCACAAGTCAGGCAGCAGGATGGAAATGCAAGTACTAAGTTGCTTTAAATACCACTCTAAAAGTTTAAACTTTCTGTGAATGTATTATATATTAAGAATAAATGATTAGGCACTGTACTGTATTTGCAAATTGTACATCCCAAATATTTCATGACACTGTATAGGGTCACATGTTTTCAACCAGTGATCCTTGAAAAGGAACATAAATTAGTTTAATACTGATCTTAAACTCATCAACAAATCTGAAACAGATGATAAAAGTTACACTGACAAGAAAGTCAAACATGAGACCATTCAGCATGAAAAATACAACTCACTTTTGTCATTTCTTAACACAGTTCTGCCCCAGTTGGTCCTGATCACTGCTTTGTCCAGCTTGGTGATGATGTCGTCCTTCACACCAGAGAGATGAAACACACAGTCGTACCTCCTCCAGTCTTCAGGTGGGACTGATGAAAGGTTCAGGTCAACACTCATCTGGAAGGATCCATCGTGGTTGGGGAGGATCTCTCCGATCTCCACGTCCTCATGAATCTCCTCTCCATCTTTGCTCCAGAACATCATGGCTCTGTCAGGGTAGAAACCTGTAGCGTGGCAGCTGACTGGAGAGGAGGGAGACTTCTGGAGGAGAGACACTGAGGGAGGGTCTGCAGAGAAAAAAAAAAGACATGTTATTTATATGATAATGGGGCTAGAATGTTATGTATTAAAAACTAACATTAGGTCACTGGAAACAGTGCATATATCCTGTGCATCAATTCAATGCACATCATTTCGGAGTCTTATTCATGATAATAATTCTGCACTTAATGGCTTCATTTGGCAATCACTTGTTTTGAGCCATGACTCCTTTTACCCTGGCCCCCAATAACACAACAAGAAGACATGTTAAGACTCCTATGAAGCCTACAGCCCTGTGGTGGAAAGTAGTGATGGCCAAATGAAGCCTCATGAAGCATTTTCTTTATTTTCTGAGCCCACTAGATGGTGCTCTTGGTTTCAAGAGAGGGGCTCAAAGAATAGAAATTTTGTGTTATTTCAACCTTTTGTTGAACAAAAAAAGCGCCATCTAGTGGGCTCAGAAAATAAAGAAAATGCTTCATGAGGCTTCATTTGGCCATCACTAGTGGAAAGTCATGTTTTGCCTCCAGTTAATAAACAGACATCATTGTGATGTCAGCCCTAAAAGGGTCTATACCATAATGTTTATTTCTAAACCTAACCATGTGCTTTTGTTGACGTCCTGGCATAGGTTACTGTGTCCGAGAACAGCAGACACAGGAGGATACGTAGCGCCCGATTTGTTGATGTTAAAGTCCAATGACAAAGCGGTGATATGTGATGATGTGAGATGAGAACATATTGTCATGTGACTCCACCTGTTCTCTGCAGAAAACTCTTCCCATAGTTCAAATATGTCTTCAGCCATGCAGGACACTCGCTGATGAGGAGGTTCTTTTTGTACGTGATATCAAATTTATTTCCATCCCACTCTTGTTTAATGATTTCAGCTTGTGGGTTCTCAGCGATCCATGTCTCTGTCTCTATGTCAAATGTGAGGAAGTCCTCTCCGTTATAACCGTATTTGTTAAAACCATCTGCCTTTTCAGTCTCATCATCCCAGTCACAACCCACAATCTGCTGGTGAATGTGAACACCTGAGAGAGGGAGAGATAGAGACTGCAGTGAGATCCCAGCACAGGCAGCTGTAGTTAATATTACATCTGCTGTGTAACAGAGATTAAAGTCTTCACAGGTCCACAACAATGGGCCCAAACCTGAATTGACCCAGGAAACTCTTTTAGAAATCCAATTTGACCCAGCTAATCTAGGAATATTCATAACCCAACCCCTTTGTGTCTTAGATATAACAGACCCGACCTGGTCCATGTGCGAGGCAAGAGGGACCCTGATCATTTAAATTGCTACTAAAAATGTAGTTCTCTTTGTTGTTGTTGTAAATTGCACCAGTCTATTACACCAGGTTGTATCAGCTGTTAAACTGTTGTTATAATTGGGTTTCCGCTAAAGAGTTATTCTGATCTAATCTAGCAGGAAAAACGAATGAAACAGCAAACCAGAAAAGACATATGTATTAACATACCTCCAGTTTGGTTTAGTTGCTGCTTGAAACTGACAGTTTGAGCTCTGAAGAGCTCCCGATAATCCATGCATGCTTCAACGCCCCTTGTCCAGAATTGTGGTTCTTCTTTCATTAATTTTCTCACCCAGTCTTGTCTGGGTTCGTGTGTTGCCATGTTGCTGTCAGAGTAAGCCATAATCACTTCCTCAATGTTTGCCATGACCAAATAATCTGGGATGTTTGGGACTCCAGAGGACACCATGAGGTAAAACTTCAGGAAGTGTTTCACTGTGGGACAAACAGGACTTAAGTGAGTGAAATATATTGTATCTATTTTTAACATTATTTTTGTTTGAATAGCTGTGAAATTGGGAGTGTATCTGCATTCCCAGACTTCTTTTTCTTATTAATTGTGCTGCAATTAATTTGGGGACTATTCTTCTAATGAAAAGAGCATCTATATTAGACAAAGACCTGTGCCAGAACAATTTTGTCACTCTCACAGTCATGATTTCAGACTTCTAACCTAACATATGTCATATTGAACAAATGCAGAGCTGGGATACATCTTTGTTAGGTTCCCATTATGTGCTATGACTGGGGAACACAAGACCCTGGAAATAGTGAACTGGGTAAACACTGGACCCAGGGAAAATAGAACCGAGGGAACATAGGACCCTGAAAACATAGTATCCTAGGAATGTAGGATTGAGGGAACATAGAATGGTGGAGATATAGGTCCCTAAGAGCATAGGACCCTGGGATCATAGGAATGACCCCATCACTTCCCTGAACACATTTTTCAATATGGGACAAAACAGGAAGAATGTATTAAAACCCTGTTCCTGATGGTTTTATAGAATTTGTGCCCAGTATGAATACTAGGTGTCGCTGATGCAGCAAAGAAAAATTTCAGGGTGTATTCACTGAAGGACAAGATTTCTACATTACACAAACATTATGATCAAGTTAAAATATAGTCTTATCAAGATGAGGTAAAAGTGAAACGAAATCCCGGGTGTGTCCCTGAAGCAAAGAGCAGAGCCAAGTGGAAAGTGAAGCAAAGCTTTCAAATGTGGTCTTACCTGGAGATGAAACATGACAGCAGAGGAGCAACAAAAGTAACTTTATCATCTTGTTTTGATGAAGATATGTAGATAAAGGACTGAGCTGGTTCAGCTGTTTTGTTTTCTGTCCTGTGCTATTTCCTTGAGGGGGAGGTGGGAATGTCCCTGTTGTGATGACACAGAAATTTGGAAATTTGGGAACTTGTTTCACTTCTGTAATGATCACTGTTTCAACACATCAGAGCTTGTTTTCAAATGAAGAATACCACATGACTGATGAAATTCACTGATGAAACTTCACACAACACTGGTGTTTCAGAAAATCTTCCCTGTATTTTGACAGCTCTGAAAGTTATGCAGTTAGACTTTGTGATCGACAGACTAGTGGGATAAGAAGAGAGGAGAATTATAAAACTCAGCCCAGAGAATCAATGAGCTGTACATCACTATTTCAGCAAAAATATGTTATACCTAGGATTTTTGGATGATGCATTCATAATATAGAAGAAGAAGAACCTTGCTAATCCCTGGGGAGAATTTCATTTTTTTCACTCTGTTGTAATATACATACAGGCCCAAAATACACACACACACACACACACACACACAGGACCTATACATGCATTAAATAGAGAGATGATAGAGTGAGGAGGCTGCCTTGGACAGGTGTCCCGAGCAGTTGGGGGTTCAGTGTCTTGCTCAAGGGCACCTTGGCGGTGTCCTAGGAGGTGAACTGGCACCTCTCCAGCTACCTGTCCACAGTCCATATTTGGTCTGGATGGGAACTTGAGCCTACAGCCCTCCAGTTCCCAACTCAGGTCCCTGTGGACTGAGCTACAGCTGCCCGAGTTTAATACAGCACTTCTTATTATTAATAATAACATGCAGACTTCTGGGAGTCTTATTGCACATGTGGGACCAAAACCATGAAAATAAGACAGAGGTGTTGTGGTGTTTTGGCATCAGTCTTGAGGGTGTAAGTTTTGGAATTCACCAGATGTCACTGTTCTGCTGCGTAAGGATTCATCCGCCCGTCACTAGTTCTGACTCAACTAATTCAGGGACTGTACAAAAATTATTAGGACAGGAAGGGGGGTAAATCCACTATTTCATGTTATAAAAATGAAATTCACATCTATGTTAATTTTGAAAGAAAAAAATCATACTGTGCAACCAAATTATTATTGTTTTCCATTGCTGATGAGAATGTAAATCATTTTGATTTTTTTATAGGAGTGGGAATCTATTTTTCTGATTTACCCAACACACATACTGTACTCAAAATAGAAAACATACAATCTAAATGCATCTTTGAAACACTTAATTTGCTTGAATTACATTTACCTGACATACAAGTTTCTGTCCAAGTGTGCCATTTGTCTTTTTGTCCACTGGATGATAATTTGAACGACAGCACAAGGCTAATTTAATCAGTCAAAATCTGTCTGCCAGGGAGGTGGACCAGCTGTATGTGCCAGAGCAAATAAATATAAATGACCTCACAGATTCTTCTGGTTCCCAGGTTAGAGTAAAACTCACTTATTTTCATCTACAATAGACATCGCTGGTCACAGGAAACCATCTCCTTGTC